>CM034710.1:7766184-7831066 GCA_020142125.1 Phrynosoma platyrhinos | reverse complement strand
GACTCAATTTGCACTATTTCTGGCAGTCTGCAAAGGCCCTTAGACATTCCAAAAATCTGCCACAAGAAATCAGTAGTCACAATAATCAGAGCCACCAGGAAAGACAAGAGATGTAAAATTGAAGTCAGTCCAGAGGTCAAGGTCAAGAATCAAAATAAACCCATGAACAAGAAGCACACAAGAGACAGGGAGTGCAAACAATTGTGACAACAAAAATTTCAAGTAGCTGCTATGGGATTTATTGCTGCTTGACCTTGAGATGCCAGTGAGATGAAGCCTTACCTGAAAGGAAAGCTTTGTCTCAACTTGACATCGGTCTAATCCCAACTGGTAACCCAAACTAGAATAGGCCTATTGAATTGATAGGTTTTATGTAAGTGGTGATGCAGTTTTGAATACATGATTCAATGGATCTATTCTATTTGCAACTACAAATGAGAATGAGGCCATAGTGTCTAGAAATAGGAAGACTCAAGTCATTCGGATGAGTGCAACAAATTTAGGATATAAATTTATCCTTTTTCATTTTGTTTCTGTATATGCCCCTCCTCTGCCTCCTCTTGGTGCTACATCTTGTTTACCTGTTAGTATCCAAGAAACTGGGTGAATAGATGGAGGCCTAAATACATTGATTTAGTCCTATTTATGTCCCTTCCTATACCCAATATTAACCCAGTTGCAGTAGTGATTGATTCCTCTTTTTTCTTTCTCTTTCTCCCACCATTTCTTCTTCCTCTCTTCCCCCATTCTTCTTTTGCTATTCAGGTCAAAACACCCTTAAATCTCACCCAAAAGATGAATAGTGTCACTGGAGCAGCTGAAGTTCCATTGGTAGAGTCACCACCCAAACACTCTGAGGGTGTGAGAAACAGCACTGGGGTGACAGAGTTTATCTTGACAGGATTGTCCCATGAACGTGGAATCCAGCTTTTTCTCTTTGCCCTCTTTCTCACTTTCTACCTGATTGTCCTTCCGAGCAACATTTTGATCATCATCACCATCCGAGGTGATCCTCATCTCAGCTCACCCATGTATTTCTTGTTAGCCAACCTGGCATTTTTGGACATCTGGTATTCCTCCATTACTGCCCCCAAGATGCTGGTTGACTTCTTTGCAGAGCGCAAGATAATTTCCTTTGGCGGCTGTATTGCCCAGCTCTTCTTCCTCCATTTTGTGGGTGCCTCTGAGATGTTCCTACTCACGATCATGGCCTATGACCGCTATGTTGCCATATGCCGGCCCCTGCACTACACTAACCTGATGAGCCGGCGCCTGTGCATCATGCTGGTGATAGCTGCTTGGGCTGGAGGCTTTGTCCATTCCCTCATCCAAGTGGTACTGATCCTCCGCCTCCCTTTTTGTGGGCCCAATGAACTGGACAACTACTTCTGTGATATCACCCAAGTGCTGAGGATCGCTTGTGCCAACACCTTTGCTGAGGAAATGGTGATGATCTTTAGCAGTGGCCTTATCTCTGTGGTCTGCTTTATGGCCCTCTTGATCTCTTATGCCTTCTTGGTCACCATGCTGAAGAAGAACACTGATGACTCAACTAGCAAAGCCCTCTCCACTTGTTATTCCCATATCACCATTGTAATTTTCATGTTTGGTCCTGCCATTTACATCTATGCCCGACCCTTTGATGAATATGCCCCTGACAAGGTGGTTTCTGTCTTCCACACTATCATCTTTCCCCTCTTGAATCCCATCATTTATACTCTCCGGAACAAGGAGATCACCACAGCCATGAAGAAGGTAGTCACCCAATACCCTTTTTGCAAGAAAAACTGAGGGTTGTTGGATATTATGGACCAAGAATTGGAGAGTAAATATGGATTGCTTCTTTGATATGTGACAACAGCAGCAAGAATATTGTTTGCTCAAACTTGGAAATGGACTAAAGCACCAACAATGGAAGAATGGACTGTTAGGGTTGTAAGGTTAGCTCAAATGGCCAAATTAATGTTGATTTTAAAGGATGACCGCTATGTTTATGGATTTTTTAAGCAATAAGAAATCTAACAATGTGAAATCTGTGGCTACAGTTTTTAGTAATTTTAGTAGGATTATTTGGCTACATCTGTAATGGTAGAATAATGGTCCAAAACCCACTGCAGAAATAGTGCAGTTTGAGACTGCTTTAACTGCCCCGGCTCAGTGCTAGGGAATCCTGGGAATTATAGTTTATTATGGCACCAGAGCTCTCTGACACAGAAGGCTAAATGTCTCACAAAACTACAGTTCCCAGAATTGTCTAGCATTGAACCAAAGCAGTTAAAAAGGTCTCAAACTGCATTATTTCTTCAGTGGGTTTTGGACCAGTATATTTTTATTCCTTTTTTCTATTTTATTTTCCTTTTCATTGCAGTCATAATGGGGAGCTCAGAGTTCTATTGCATATTGGTTGTAGGTCATTCCCCCCCTCCACTTTTTTCTCTTTTTGTTTTCTCACTTTTTCTCCTTCCTGTCTTTATTTTTTGGAATGTATATTACTTTGATTGTAAATTAGATTGTTCATGTGAACATAAATAAATGAATAACTACATATAAAAAAGAAAAACTAAGGATGACTTTATAACATTTTAGTGTTTTCTGTTTCTTGTTATGAATCTCCCTAAACACCATAAGTTTTCCACCTCCACATTTTCTTTCATATATCCACTGAGATATGACTACAGAAAAATTGTCACTGAAATTATCTATGGTTTTGAGCTTTGAAAATGACTTTTAAGATTAATGAATACTATGGCCTAGATCCCCATCAACTGACCTGGGTAAGGGACATTCAACTAGGTGTGCTGTTTTTAGTATCTAATATGTATTTCACTGTTTTAATTGTTGTTAAGTTAAATGTACTGATGGTTCTCCAGAATGGTTTAGATCAGGGGTAGGCAACCTTTTTGAGCTGGGGGCCGGGTTGCTGTCCCTCAGACAACTGGGGGGCCCAAAGCACCATAAATAAATAAATAAAAAATTAAAAATAAAAAAAAATAAAAAAATAAAAAAATGCATGCACACTCTCTCAGCCCCAGAAAAGCCATGGAAAAACCCCTGTGGAGATTTTGCCAAGAAAACCCCAAGAACAAGTAATAACAACAATAATCAATATCATCATGGCGGGGGGTGGCAGCGGTGGCAGGACCAGCCTGGGGCTGGTCCAAAGGCCTTGGGGGGCCGCATCTGGCCCCCGGGCCTTAGGTTGCCTACCCCTGGTTTAGATGCTCTGCTTTAACCTATAGTGTCCCATTTGGGAGAAAAGTGGAATATAAATTAAATAAAAAATAAAACTACAGTAGAACCATTGAGAGAGCCAGCATGGAGTAGTGGATTGAGCATTGGATTATGATTCTGGAGATCAGGTGTTGATTCCCTGCTTGGCCATGAATACTTACTGAATGACCTTGAACAAGTCATACACTCTCAGCCCAGAAAATCCTATGCAGGTTCACCTTAGGGTCGCCATACGTCGGAAACATATTGAAGGTACACAACAACACATTCTTAACAGCTGACTTTGTTCATTTGGGTTTCCCAGCTATCAATCCTTTTTTTTTTTTTTTAGTTCTTCACTCATATAAACTTTTCTTAAAGATCATGATACCCCTTGGGTTTTGCATTAGTAATGTCAAATACCAAGTGCTGAGGTTTTTCATTCACTGTTTGGAAGCCTCTAAATGTCACTGAAAGTGATGCTAAAGAGTGCAATGCCTGTAGGTACACACTCACACTGAATGAAATGCACAAATGTGTTGTAGCAATGCACACCATACATGCAACTTTTACTAACATTGCCTTCTCTCAACCTGGTGCAATGTTCTATGATCACAAGTCCACTTGTTGTATTATATAAAAAAAATTTTTTTTTAAAAAAATGTGTTAATCAATGCAGAGGGGGAGCTAAAACTTAATTACTGTACAAGCTGAATTGCAGTTCCTGAAATTTTGCAGGAGAGGCAGTTTTGTGGGCAGGAAGGAGAAAAAGGGAATTTGGAGGGGTCAAAAACATTAAACCAGCCTGGTAGGTTTAAACTTTACCCATACCTGCTCTAAAGCAACAAAAAATAAGGTGTAGCTATTCAGCCGCCCTGATTGCTTCGGTAGAGGGGCGGGATAGAAATAAATTTATTATTATTATTATTATTATTATTATTATTATTATTATTATTATTATTATTATTACTATTACATCTTTGGAGTTTCATTTAGTTTGACCTGGGCTCTTTCTCTGTTCCTCTCCCAAACTGAAAATTATCTGGGGTTTCCCCCACATGAAGAGAACTCACTTCTAATCCTTCAGGGAAGGAAATCTGCTAGAAGGGATCAGGAATTGCAGTGAAGCCTTGGTATCTGCTGGGACTCTCCCCATGCCAAAATATGTGGATGCTCAGTTAAATACAGTGACATAGTAAAATGGTGTTCCTTACATAAAACAGCAAAATCAAAGTTGCTTTTTTGAGTGTATATGTTTTTTTAAAATATATTCTAGCCATGCATGGTTGAATCCATGGATAAAGAACCCATGGATATGGAGGGCGGACTGTATACCTTCTCACTTCCCATAGCAGCAATCATTGGGTCATCCCAGGCTACAACATTCCATTTTTAGTGCCTTGGGACAACCCATCCTGATCATTTGTATCAGGGGTAGGCAACCTTTTTGAGCCAGGGGCC
Source organism: Phrynosoma platyrhinos (assembly GCA_020142125.1). Taxonomy (NCBI): domain Eukaryota; kingdom Metazoa; phylum Chordata; class Lepidosauria; order Squamata; family Phrynosomatidae; genus Phrynosoma; species Phrynosoma platyrhinos. The sequence continues at coordinate 7,826,395 of CM034710.1, read as the reverse complement.
GGGTTGCTGTCCCTCAGACAATTGGGGGGGTTGAAGCACCATAAATAAATAAATAAATAAATATTTTTTTTAAAATTAAAAAAATGCATGCACACTTTCTCAGCCCCAGAAAAGCCATGGCAAAACCCCTGTGGAGATTTTGCCAAGAAAACCCCAAGAACAAGTAATAACAACAATAATCAATATCATCATGGTGGGCAGCGGGGGGGTGGCGGCGGCGATGGTGGCAGGACCGGCCTGGGGTTGGTCCAAAGGCCTCAGGGGGCCACATCCGGCCCCCGGGCCTTAGGTTGCCTACCCCTGATTTGTACTAACAGAAATCTGACAGCAAACTCATAATAAGATATATGTGGGGGGGGGGCTTTTCGGGATCAGCCGCATGAAATGAAGACTCCAGTAGCCCTCATTTTTATTACAGGTTGGCATGTATCATGCAGTCCACACCAGGAAACCATCTGTCTTTCCTTTCTTTAAACTCTTTAATCTTGTGTGGTTAATCTTTAAAGTTATCAGAGCTAGAAAAGGGGTTTTGTTTTGTTTTTTGGACTGCTTTGTTTTACTGGCTGAGGAAACTTTAGAAGTGCTGCTCCAGAGAACAGTACCTGGAACAATGGATGCAAGCTACAGGAAAAGAGATTCCACCTCAACATTAGGAAGAACTTCCTGACAGTAAGAGCTGTTCGACAGTGGAACACACTCCCTCGGAGTATGGTGGAGTCTCCTTCTTTGGAGGTCTTTAAACAGAAGCTGGATGGCCATCTGTCACGGATGCTTTGATTTTGAGTTCCTGCATGGCAGGGGGTTGGACTGGATGGCCCTTGGGGTCTCTTCTAACTCTATCATTCTATGATTCTAGTTGTAGTCCCCCCAAAAAATGTCACTTGCCCACCTGCTGATATAATTTATTTCTTCTTCTCATGGTGACCTGCTTTTCTGGAGCTTCTTGATGAAGTCAGAGATACAACAAACCTACAATTTAAATTACAAATCAAGACCCACTGGTCAAAACCATAAAGGGCAAATGATGGGCAGAGCTGATATCATTATTTCTTTATTTGACATCATTGTCCATGGCCACTTGGAGGTGTAGTTCACATGGAAAGTTTGATAGTTATAATCAATGCATTTGTTCACTCAGCATCATGAGAAAGGACAGAAGGAATTCTTAATGAGATTATTTGCATGGCTATCTCTGATCAAGTTTACTCTAGATCAGGGATGGGCAGCCATGGCTTGGTACTCCTATAATTCCTGAGGAATGAGAAAGCTTGGCTTTAAACTCACACAACCCCTTCTATTAATATTAAATTTTTATTTAATATTTATCAAATAACAATTTCTATTATATACAATAGAAATAACAGACCTTGGGAATGAGCAAAAAGAATTTCCACTGAATAATACATTCTTTCAAAAGGATCCAGAAAGGAAAATCATAGATCATTTTGCCACAGTCAGTGTCCAAGATGTCCTTCCAAAAACCAGCTTGGTGTGAAGGTAGAGCAAAATGAGATATATTGTTGTTGACTCTGTGTGTGAGTGTGTATGTGTGTGTGGAGGTGGAGGTAGACCAGATGCTTGTCCTGGTTTCCTCTGATATATTCATAGTGAAATCTGACTGCCAAGTTATTGTGGCAGAATAATTTTTACCATAAGTGGACTGTATTAGGTTTTTGTATATAGTGGCTGCTCTCCCTTTAGATTGTCCCTTATCTATACAAATGGCTTCATAAAAAGTTGGGGTTCTAGGACTATAACTTTTTAGCAGGATGTCACGTGAAAAGGAGAGGACTTGTCACACAACCCCTTCTATTTGGCTGTGCCGGTTAAGACTGCTGGGACTTGTAGGCTGAAAACATCTTAAAGAGTCACAGTTGCCCTCTGTTGCCCAAGGTTGCAATTCCCATCAGTCCTAGCCAGACTGCCTACTTCCCCATGCATGGTTTATCTCATGCTGATGATCAATGCCCATGAAGCATCATATACAAGAAAATGTAGGGTAGTGTTAATAAGGCCCTCAGGGATCAACAGAAGGAGCTGCACCTTGACTTGATAATAGGTTGGAAATGCCTTGCCCAGTGGCAATATAGCAACGAGGAGGAGGAAGCTATATTCTTCCAGAAACCCTTGTGGTTTTGTGGTGATTTACAAATGGTAAGTGCCCTTTTCTCATCTCCTTTCTTGTTCCTCCATTGTTTTCTTGCCATCCTCCTCTTTACCAGGAAGAAAGCAAAGAAGGTAGGTTTGGGGATGGATGGAGGAATGAGGTGAGAGGTGTAATGGATGGTCACATTTTCTATCTGACCATCTCAAATCTTGGTGGAGTTGGTGGGGGCATTTTTCAAGACCAGGAATTTATTTTCTTCTTCAGTCTACTCCACTCTCACCAGTAATCTCAATTGCAATTTTAATGACTGTGGAAGGAGGGCACATTTACTGGTTTTGTTGAAAGACCACATTACAGAGAAATTGACTAATCGAGGAAGCCACAGTGCTGAGTTTGGAAGACCTAAGCAGGGCTGTAAATGACAGGATCTCTTGGTGATAAAGGTTTTTCACCCCACTATTGTGCATTTGTCTTTTCTCTCTCTTTGCATGTTCTAGATTCCGCTCCTTCTCCTTTTTAATATGATTTTTGCATAGTAAAAAAATAATCAATTTTAAAAGTCAGCATAGTATGGAGCAGATGGGCCAAAGGAGGAATATCTCTTTTTTTCTTTTCTCCTAAAACAAAAACCAGGGTAGGATTGATTGGTGGCAGAAATAATAGAGAGGAAAGCAGGTTCTTTGTGTGACACATGATTAATCTTTGAGAATTCATTTTCCACATGGTGATCCTGGCTAGCTCTGAAAGGGCTTTGAAAAGGGAGTTTATTAGATCAATTCATGTTAGATGTATTCAAGGAAGTGGAGCCTGGTGGTCCTCATGTTCCTGGGATGGTGAATCAGCTCCATATTTCCCAAATAGGTTCAGACCTTTGGATAACTCCTCTGGATTAAAGTTCAGACATGGGGACTTCCAGACACCACAGGTGTTTGTCTGTGGAGGGGCAAGGATGAGTAGCACCATTATAACAGATTAATCAGTATTAAGAAAGGGAAGGCTCCATTTGGCTCTAGCTGCTGGTAATGGCAGTGAGAGGGGATAAGGAGGGATGGTGCCATTGGAATACAAATAGGGAACAGAATTGCCAGTCTGCAACCCAGAGATCCCATATGTGCCCTTAACATTGCCATGGCATGGGTTTATCTCATATTCATATCAACAACAAAGATTATCAAAGACTTCCCTTGGAGTACAGAAGAACTATTGAGCATTTATGTTCAAAAATTGTTATTATAAAGAACTAGGCAGAAAAAATCTCCAAGCTGCCAGATTTCACTTTTAATTTTATTTGCAGAACAAGGGTAGGATACATTAGGAGCCTTACCCCTGGTCATAGATTTAGCTGGGATGAAACTGTCTTCCTTTATAATGTGAATATTATTTCTTTTCTTGGTTGGACTTTGCTTTTTATTCCTGTAACATTTATAAGACCCATAATTAAGATGATGGGGGTGGGGGACTGACATACTTGAAGAGTGATGCAGCTGGCAGTTCTTCTCTGTGACTCTCTTGTTGCCTTTGCCTGACTGCTTTGGGTTCATTTGGGGGGTAGTTATTGGAGGGGTAAAATAAGAACATTGCTCCCTCAAATAAATATTTATTCCAAACATTTCCCTATTACCAACTAGGTTCAGTACCTTGGACAGCTTCTTTAAAGTTCAAATTAAAACTCAGAATGGATTCACTACTAGCCACCACAGCCAGCCTCATATAGGTCCAAAACAACTGCAGAAATAATCCAATAAGCAAGGCTGCAACAAGGAATTGCAACAGGGATCCTATTTCTGACAGTCATAGTCTTGCTCACTGGTGGGAGGGAGCAGGAAAGATCCTTTTCCTTGCTCACTGGCAGATGATCTGACCTCCTTCACTCAATGCATTGCTGGCTGTTAAGGTAGACTTGGGAAGCATTTATAGTTGTGGCAATAGTACCACAATTGTGACTACATAATGTTTTAATTTTGAAAGTCACCTTACGCCCCATTTCTAGGGGGAAAGGCAAGATATAAAATAAAAATTGAATAAATATACCATTCAACCAGGTTTGCACATCCCAGCTTGAAAACCCAATGGGGCTCCCATCTATGCTTCCTTTGCCCAGTTGACTCATTCAATTCACATAGGTTTGGGGACCTGCACCCCATCAGAAAGGTGGAGTATAAAGCCAATAAATAAATAGTCAAGAAATCTATAAAATGAAGAGTGGGGGACAGAATACTACAGTTGTTTCCCATTTAACTGTTTTTCCACTGCAGGGCTAAGGATGGGAAATATGACTCACACCTTTGTGACTGAGTTCATTATCCAAGGATTATCACCATTCTGGGAGATACAGCTGTTCCTCTGTGTCCTCCTCCTGCTCTTCTATGTCTTCATCCTCCCTGGGAACATCCTGATCATCATGACAATTTGGAATGATCCCCATCTAGGATCCCCTATGTTTTTCTTCTTGGGCAATCTGGCTTTGCTGGACATCTTCTACAGCTGTGTCACCCCTCCAAAGATCATGCTTAATGCCTTCTCTGGCTGTAGGACTATCAGCTACATGAGCTGCATCACTCAGCTTTTTTTTATCCATTTCCTGGGTGGTGCTGAGATGTTTCTTCTCATTGCCATGGCTATCGACCGATATGTAGCCATCTGCCACCCACTACATTATGCCACGGTAGTGACCAGGGCAGTGTGCTGGGCTATGGTGATAGCTTCATGGACTGGAGGTTTCATACACTCAATAATCCAGGTCATTCTCATCATTGCCCTCCCTTTCTGTGGGCCAAATGAGCTGGACAATTTCTTCTGTGATATCACTCAGATCATTAGGTTGGCTTGCACCAATACTGATGCTTTAGAGTACATCATGTTTGTCAGCAGTGGTCTGGTCAGTACTGCATGCTTCATCCTTCTCCTCATGTCCTATGGGGCACTGCTGGTGAAGGTGAGGACAGGCTCCAGTCAAGGCAAGAGCAAAGCCTCCTCCACTTGTATCACTCACATCATTATTACCTTCATCATGTTTGGTCCGGCCATTTACATTTATTGTCGTCCATTCCTGGACTATTCTTTTGATAAGGTGGTGGCCTTTTTCCATACAGTGGTCTTCCCCTTGATGAACCCCATGATCTACACACTGAGGAACAAGGAGATCAAAGTTGCCATGTGGAAAATCCTGAAGAAATATGCAATTTAGACAAATGATCAGGATATGTTGGCAAAGGGTTTAATTTAGTCTTCTGTTTGGTTTATCTATTGCCATTACTTAAACTCTGTATTTACACAGCTGAATTTAACTAACCGTTTAGTAGCCATGTCAAATCAGTGGCATATTATGGACAGTTCGCCTGAGTATCCCATCCCTTGTTAGAAGAAAATGGTTTTACTGAGATTTGCTGGGCTATACTTTTAGCAATTCTTTGGCCTAAATCTTCTTGTTACTCATGACTAGAATAAACCCATTTAGTCAATGGCACTTGCCTATGTGTTGACTATTCAACAATTGACTGGGTTTACTGTAGTTGGAACTAACCAACAGGTTACTAGCCATTATCAGCAACTGTGGAGTCTTGATAAAATAATTAAATCTCAGTCAGTTTTGTCAAAGTTGCTGCATGAACAGATAGTCAGGTTGAGTATTTGGAATTCCAAAATCTGAAAATACTCCAAAATCAAAAATTGCCAACATGAGTAGCTAAAATAGTGACACCTTTGCACTCTGATGGTTCAGTGTACACAAACATTGTTCCATGCACAAAATTATTTTTAAAATATTATGTATAAAATTATCTTCAGGCTAGGTATATAAGGGGTATGCAAAACAGAAATTTCATGTTTAGACTTGGGTCCCATCTCTGAGATGCCTCATTATGTATATTATAAAACTAAAAAAAATCCCAAATCCAAAACACTTCTGGCCCCAAGCATTTCAGATAAGGGAGACTCAACCTGTATATCATGAGAAAGGTAAAGAACATTTAAAAATTACTATTGTTGAATTGTGTTTTTAAATTTTGTTTCTTGGACTGTGTAGCAACCACATAGAATGTATCCAGTAACTGTTTTATATACTTCTGGCTTAACAGAGTAATTGGGATAGATAGAAACATCTTTTTTACTTCTGAATCCTGGACAGCAATGAATTCTGATGAGAGAGCAAAACAAATCTACCTGGGCTATCCATGTTGTAGTGCCTTAGCATCTCTGTAGTAACAGCATTGTAAATTGCCAAAAAATAATCAGATCTTAAGACTGAAAAAGACTTGAAGCATATCTTTACTCCATTCTTCAGTATTGGCACATTTCTTTCTGTCTAGCTGACCTTTTCCCCAACCCACTAGGCCTATACTTTTTTCTTCTTGCTAGCCACAGCCAGAAAGCAGAGAGAATACATCTTCAAGGAATAAATAAAGCTCATTACTGAGTGAACATGGAAAACAGGACTCATAGAATCAATGGTAGGAATTCAAGGAACTTCTGGTGAAGTTCACAGATGGGTAAGCAGCACTCTGTTCTTGGGCAGAGGGATTCAGTATACCAATAGTCATTCTTAATAGCTTCCATTTAATCTAACCTATGGATAGCTCCCACATTTTTTTAAAAAAAGTTCTTAGTTTATAAGAAGCATGAGCTGTTTAGCCACATTTTTTTCTTTCCAGAAGTTACATAAAATCTTGATATGTCATATGGTCAATCTCTGGTCTCGGCATAAAGAAACCACCTGGTCCCATCATAGCATTCACTAATGATATACCATAATATTGTATTCACCCACCTTGAATCCCATCAAGGGAGAAAGGCAGAATATAAATCCTTGAAATAAATAATTTAATTTAATTTAATTTAATTTAATTTGACCTTTTCCTGGCCAAGAGACCACATACACTAGAAATAATGCAGTTTGACACTACTTGAAGTACTGTAGCTCCATCCTATGGGATCCTGGGATTTGTTGTTTTACAAGGTCTTTAGCCTTTTCTGCCAAAGTGTGCTGGATTCTGTAGTATTGAGCCTTGACAATTAGTGATGTCAAACTGCATTATTTCTACAGTGTAAATGCACCCCAAGTTACTCACTGGTTTCATCAGTACCAAGCCATATAACCAATGTGCATATTGAGGAGGGGATTGCTATACTCATTTCTTGATTAACTTCCCCTTCTTTACTGTGATGCAAGGCTGAGCAATGCAAGGATGGAAAACAGGACTCAAACGACAGTGACACAATTTCTTCTTCAAGAATTAGCACAGATCCAGGAGCTGCAGCTGTTACTCTGTGCCTTCCTCCTTCTCTTCAACCTTCAAACATCTCAATCGTTGTGACAATAAAGAATTATCCTCATCTTGAATCCCCCAAGTTTTATTTCTCATGGCCAACCTGGCCGTCATAGATAACTATGACAATTCTGTCATCTCTCTATCCAACCTCTTTCCTAGTTGCAGAACTATCTTCTATGTAGGGTGCACCACTCAGATATTTGTCATTCATTTCCCAAGTGCATCTGAGCCCAGCCTTCTTGTTCTCATGGTTATTGATCAGTATGTGGCCACTTGTCATTTATTGCACTATGCAATGATGACCAGGGTGGTATACTGGGCTAAGGCGGTAGCTGGAGGTTTCATATACTCCGTAATTCAGACAATGGCATCAGCAGGGTTGGGGTCACATAGTGCAGAAACTCATGGCATCACCCCCATGGAAGAGAAAGGGTTGTCAGGACTGGTAGCGGCCAGCCCTCCATTCCCTCTGCTGCCTCACTCACCAGCCTGCTTACTGCCCAACTCTGCCAAAACCAGAAATGGCTGTCAGGTGGTGGTGGTGATGGCAGTGGCTTGGCCTGGTCTTCCTTCCTTCCTTCATTCCTGCTGTCTCACTCACTCACTCACTCACCTGCCACCTGCTAGACAGATCCAGAAAGGGCTGCAGGGGGGTGGTGACCCTGCCCTCTCTCCTCTCCTTCCCATTGCCTCAGACATCTGCCAGCCTTGCCAGACCTGGAAAGATCTGGGGCTGTTTGGCTGGCTGCCCTGATGGGAGGGTGGCACAGTGGGAGGAAGAAGGGGTAGGGCAGTGCTTTGCAATGGTGGCATCCTCCTTGTCCTTTCCATGTCCGTCCCTCCCCCTTTTGCTGAGAGACCCTGGCTGGTGGTGGTGAGGCAGTGGCAGCAGGATTACTATGGATGATGAATGACCACCCCACTAGGTGTTCACCTCCACCAAAGTGTCACTCCATGTGGTTTACACCCCCTGCACCCTCCGCACAGTTATGCCTCTGAACCCATGTCATTTTATGATCCTACTTCCATTCTGTGGTCCCAATGAGCTAGACAATCTCTTCTCTTCTGTCACCCAGATGCTTGTACCAACACCTACACACTAGAGTTTGTCTGGCCAGTATGACATGTCATCTTCTTTCTCATCTCCTGTGGGGTCCTGCTGTACAAAGTGCTGGACAGGCTCTGTTCAAGGCAAGAGTACAACCTCTTCCACATGTATGATTCACATTATCATTACTTTTATCATGGTTTGTCCAAGCATCTACATCTATTGCCATCCCTCCCTGGACTATCACTTTGATAAGGTAGTGTCCTTTTTCCATATGATGGTTTTTCTTTTGGTGAACCCTGTGATCTACACTCTGAGGAACAAAGAGATCAAGGTCACCATGTGGAAACTCTTGAAGAAATAAAAAAAGTTTGGAGAAAACAAATAAATAAAGCTAGAATACAATGATCCATTTGTTGCTTTACATCTTTAGTTTGGCCTGTCATTCCAGCTGCTTTGACCATGTATGTAACAACATAACAGTATTTGTATAATAGCTCTGTAATATTATCCAGGACATGGGAATAACAAGCTACAAGTAATTTAAATCTATAACTAGTTTACTTTAGTGGGATGGGGTAGCAAGGGTGTGGTAAAGTTACATTTCAGAAGTCAGGTGACAAACAAGGGTGAAGTTACTTTGTTGGTGCATAGAACAACAGATTCTAGGGGCTTTGGGGTGCAATTTTTTCACAGTTTTCTGCCATTCCCTTATAAGTAATAAAAATTTTTAAAACTCCCCAAAATAATAATAATAATAATAATAATAATAATAATAATAATAATAATAATAGATTTTATTTTTATCTCGCCCCTCTGCTCGGCAACCAGGGTGTACAACAAGTTAAAAACAGTCAACAAGTTAAAACAATCCTTCATCCCAATCCCTAACCCTCCCACCCCCTTAAAACTAAATTAAACTGATGTAAGGTTAAAATAACAATTAAGACAAACATAAATACAATAAAATAACCAATTTTGAAACAAAATATTATGGAAAAGCAATGGAAAAGTAACAAGAAGAACAACAATAAGTTGAGACTAACTGAGGAAAAGACATTGCTACAGAAGCTTTTGTAAATTTGCTGTCTCAGCTGCATGGAGTGAACTGGTGCTCAGAAGGACCTTTATATTATTATATAATTGGTCATTTTAGCCAGTCCATTCAGTCCTTAGAGGGCTCCAACAGCAGAAAATGGACTCCTAGAATGGCTGCACTTGGCCACACCTGAAATAATACAAGAAATTTTGTTTTCTGTTTGCATGTATATTTGCTTTAATTTTATTTTATTTAGATTTATCAGTTGTGAAAGATTTTATTGGTTAATATTTATATAATTTTGTGATATTTTGGTCAAAGACCGTAAATAAATTCTATTCTATTCTATTCTATACAAGAAATTTCCTTTTTTAAACATTGCAATAAATAATGACAACTGGTTACTTTTAAGGACAATAATGACTAATGGCAACAACTTAAAAGGCAGTTTTCCAAGCTCTGGTGACTGTGGTAGTTTTATGAAATGTTAAGTCCAGATAGGATTCTAGTAACCCCTCTTTTATTCCAAAGTAGGCATTGACTTGTAAATGAAATGATAATCCAAACTGTAATCCAACAAATGGACTATTAGGGGTTTGTGGGGCATCCAATTTCAGCCGAGGAGGTTTCAACAGATTTGTATCAATCCACACCTCTCACACTGCCAGCAGGTCAGACACAATGGACGTTATCACACAGGGCCCAATCCAAACAGAATCCAAATGAAATCCCACCCGAATCCGGATTATTTGCCCGTGTTTTCACACGACATTGCACAGAACCCCGACAGAAAGTGGACAGAAAGTGGAAAGAACCAAGATCTTTTGAATTTTGGTTTCTTGAGGAATTGCAATTGCGCGATGACGATCATTTCGCATTTACTGTAAATGTGATAACCAAATACGTATTGGGGAGCATTACTCTATCTGCGCATGTGCAGGAGGCTCATTTCGGCTACATTTACGGGGGTTTTTCTCTTGTGTGTGGACGTTCGATACACTTACTGTAAATGCACAATGAAGGTAATGACGTTTGCGGAAACAAGGTTTATTTCCCGTTTATTTTCAGGATGCCTCGTTTCCACTTTATTTTCAGTTTCTGGGCCACGTGTGATAATGTCCAATGAGAAGGATTCTTTTAGTGACATAGGTGCACATAAGCGTGGCTTGTGCATCCATATATCTCTATTTAAAAGTCCTTCCATAGGTCTTTTAAAGGATCTTTCCCAGGTGCTAAACTTTAAAACCATGGTACTGAACTTAAAAAGACCCATCCATCTGTTGACAGATCTGTCCATGATGTTGAGCCCTCTCTTCAAAAGAAGTTCAGAACATTAGATAGGTCATTGAAAATATGGCCTAAAACATGGAATGGATCTATCATTCTGCTTTGATGGAAGCCAGTAGCTGACAATGACACAAGTACAAGTACAAAATGAAGCTTTTAGGAGAAGGAGGAAACCCAGTGTGGGGTAGACAGCCAGCATGGTGCAGTAGTTTGAGTGTTGGACTATGACTCTGAAGACCAGGGTTCAATTTCTGCTCCACCATGGAAATTCACTGGCTGATGCTGGGTGAGTCACACACTCACAGCCCCAGAAAATCCTGTTATAAATTCACCTTAGAGTCATCCTAAGTTGGAAATGAGTTGAAGGCACACCACCACCACCACCACCACCACAAGGAAACCCATCTTCATTCCTTCTTCTTAGGAGACATTGGAAATGATGGTGGGTGGTGGCTCCCTGGGATTGTTGCAATACGTCCATTCTAGGTTGTAGTCCAAACTTCAAATGACCTATCTAAGGTGGAGAACCCATTATAATATTGTAACCACTATACATGACTGCCTCAAGTATCTTTGTCAACAGAAAAATTGCCATCAGTGCAGGACCCAGATGAAAGCCTATGTTCTCTCAGGCTCCTTCTCCCACCCTTTTCCCTTCAGTATTCAATACTGAACTTCTTAATGAGGCCCTTTGAGAATATCAGGAATGAGACATCTCTTGCTTGATATAGATGCTTCCAAAGCTATAGCTGAAAGCAGGAAGAGAAAAAAGAAATGGAAGTGTGTCATTTGCCACCAGTTGTGGAGTGAAGGTTGCAACAATGGACCTGGACTTGGGAGTTCAAGTCCCCATTGAGCCATAAGAGTTGCTATCAAATGCAAAGTTACTAAGCAGTTATTTTTGTCTGCAGCTTCATTCCCTCTTGATTTGCTACTCCTCCAGTCATCCTTCCCTCCAAGAGGATATGGAGATATATCTCTCTGTGACACTCACAGGCAGAACACAAAGTTGGATCCAACCTTTCTTTGCTGATGCAAACCATCAGAAGAAGTTGCTCCAGAAATCTTCAAGGAACTTTAGTGCGAATTTTCAGGTAAGTAAGAATTTGAAACCAGTTGAAGACAACTCCCCTCCCTCAAAAGGAAGTCTTAAGACAAGGTGATCAACTTTTTATCTTGCAGAAAACATTCAGGGGTACCTGGTAGGGAGGATGGTGGAGAGGATGACTACAAAAGACATCCTCCCCACCATATACCATCTTAACTACAGAAACACCAAAATGCAGGCATCTGACTAACTTCTCCAATTTTTTCTCCTGTTTGGTTTGTAACATCTTGCCTGTTGAAGAAGCCCATGGAGCTTCGAAAGCTTGCAACAAATATATTGTGCATTTTGGTTGGCCAATAACGGTATCACTGATGGATTTTTGTTTGAACAACACCTCTGTACTTGTAAGATGTATGACATATTGCTGATGCTTCAAAGTAGTTCTCAGATCAGCTCTGCCGTCAGACTTTCTCTCTAACAAAAGGGAGGTCAAATGGCTATTTCATGAATTATTTTCCCATTTTACTGAACTATACTGCAATGACTCCCCCATCACCCCCATCACCCCAAACCAGTCCATTTCAGCTTAGGAAGCTTGTTGTGGAAACACTAAGTTTATTGAAGCTTTCAAGCTTTGCTAAATCATAAGTACATAAGATTGTGGTAGATTAGGACTACATTAAGCCCTTGGTATCCACTGGGGTTTGGTTCCAGCACCCACCATGGATACCAAAAACCATGGATGCTCAAGTCCCTCAAATACAATAGTGTAGTGAAATGGTATCCATTATATCAAATAGCAAAATCAAGGCTTGCTTCTTAGAATTTATAACTTTTTGGAATATTTTTAAACCACGGATGGTTGAATCTGTGGATAAAGAATCTGTGGATATGGAGGACTGACTGTACTCTCTTGGACTTGCTTAGGTAATAGGTTCAACCCCTTGGATAGTTTTCATAAAGTACCAAATAAAATCCAGAGGAGACTCACCATCCCACTGATATGGAAACTACCAGCTGCCAAGGCCAGGCTGTGATCATATATAGTTTTCTGTCTTCTAAGGATAATGATCTATGTGTTTTGGAAAGGGCTCCAAAACCAGGGCATAATGCTTGAATTTGCTTTCTGTTATTTATCTGACTGATTATCACAATATGCTGGAACAAGTAATCTTACATCCATGGAGTGAGTGGATCATTTGAGCTCCACTTGTATTGTGTACCAGCATCTCAGAACACATTAGTCTTTTCTGAATGTCTCCAAACTCAGAAAACTGTGTTTGGAGACTGATCTCTCTCTTAGGAAGATAAATAATTGTGCTTTCTTCATGTAGGAAAACAACATAGACCTAGCCTTGAAAAGAACCTAAAAGTAACTAGGTTTATATTCCAGTAATTAATCATTTGCAATTAGTTCCTTGCTACATAACAGATATATTTAATCTGCACAACTGCAGCTTCATGGGGGATAATGTCACTCTTTTTGCATTGAAACTGCAGTGGTAAGTTATTTTTCAGGTTACTGTTTAATTTATATTTGGTGTTCATTTCTACAGCTTTTTTCTTTCTAGATGCAATATTGATAGTTGCTATAATAGATAATTTGCTTCCAAGCCAGCCCTACTAAATCCAAAATCATTTCCACAGTATAATAGACACACAAAGGGACTGTTGCTCTGCCTTTTCTGTGCAATCACTTACTTTTGAGTGAATTGCATAGGACTGTTATAGATTACAGGATTCTTTTGCCATCCTGTGCATTTGGGAAGGAGAGGCAGGACACTACTGCCTGGTAGAACAATTGGCCAAAGTTTTATAGAATATATGTATTTATGGAACGGGGGAAAGAGCCTTCCTACCACGGTGTAGCCAAATTGCACTTGGCTAGGGATTGTCCAGTTGTGATGAGCAATTTTCACTGTTATTCAGATCTGTGGAGTAGCTACCCAGCTGCCCTAGCCACTGTCTCTGATAGCCAAATTTTGGATTCTACATTCTCCCTGTTTTCTTAATACTGGCTGTTATTGCACAAAGATAAAGGGGAGGCAAAATTCGTAAAAAACTACCAAAGCACAGCCAACTTCATAAGTCATTCCTCCCATAGTCCCTGGGCTCTGAGGATCCCTCAAAGCTAGTATTTCAAGAATTAAGAAAGCAGGTTGGAAGCAGCCACCTCCTTCTTTTTAAGGATAGCCTTGTTAGGCTGCTGCTACACTGCAGAATTAATGCAGTTTGACACTGCTTTAACTGTCATGGCTCCATCCTATGGAATTATGGGATTTGTAGTTTGGTGAGGCATGAGTAGTTTGGTGAGACAGAGAAGGCTAGTATCTCACAAAACTACAAATCCCAGAATTTCATAGCACTGAACTATGACAGATAAAGTGGAGTCAAACTGCATTAATTCTGCTCTGTAGATGCAGCCCAAGAAGGGGGTTAAAATGAAACTAAAGAAAGGGAGCTTCCTGTATTTGGGAAAGTTTACTGAGAAGTTTTTCCCTCTGGGGCAAATTATTTTGTACATGAGCATTATTGAAGATCTAAATATTAATATATGAAGTGTTCCAAGAAACCAATATCTATGTTCATTCCTCTATTGATGGATTGTGAATGCATCCCAATTTGTGAATATATTGCAATTCAACTATTTCTTTTTACAATTTACTCTTGAAATTTCTTTGCTTGAGAACAGCTACTTGAATTTCTTTGGGTGTTAAGTCCAGTAAGCTTAAAATGTTTGACCACTGGTTCCATGCATTTACTATTGCAAAAAGACTGATATACCAAGGCTGAAACATTCATCATCTATCATTCAATGGTGAAAATGTTTACTCCCTTAGCATGGATGTCTATTTTATAGATGTCATCCTCAAGAAATGTATTTTGGGAAAAGCTTAAATCAATGTATGCCTTGCCTTATTCATGGCATCCTATGTAGTCTCCTTCCTTTTTTCCTTCTTTCCTTCTCATCCCTTTCTGTTAATTTTCTTCATAATCATACCTAAAACCATATTTTAAAATGCAATGAAATCATGATGAAAATAGATTATAGGTCACTGATAGAATGGATTATACATGGACAAGTAAGATAGAGGCATCAGGTGGTAGGTCCTATACCCCACCAACAATAAAGTCAGATAAAAGATGGTTTTATCCTTTGTTGATTTAATCTGAAACTATGGTGGAAATAACTCATTACTGTCTTCTTTCTCTCTCCCCTGTTTTCTCACAGACAGGTGGGAAGTAAATGGCATGGGAAAACAGGACTAAGATAACTGAGTTTGTCCTGCTGGGTTTTTCTCAAGCCTTGGAAATCCAGTTCATATTATTTGTTGTCTTCCTCTTCCTCTACATGGCTGCTCTCTTCACCAACATTCTCATTCTCCTAGCAATTTTCTGGGATCCCCGACTTTTCAGTTCACCCATGTTTTTCCTGCTGGGTCACTTAGCTTTCCTTGACCTCTGTGTGGCCTCCACCACTACTCCCAGGGCTACTGTTGACTTCCTAATCCAACGACAGGTCATGTCCTTCCAAGGTTGCATGGCACAGCTCTTCTTCCTCCATTTCTTTACAGGCAGTGAAATGCTCCTGTTGATGCTCATGGCTTATGACCGGTATGTAGCCATATGCCATCCCCTCCACTATACCACACGAATGAGCAGGCATCATTGCATAGCACTTGTCCTTGTTGCTTGGACCGGTGGACTCCTCCACACAAGTGTGCAACTAGGTTTCACCATTAATGTGCCCTTCTGTGGGCGCAATCACGTGGACAGCTACTTCTGTGATATCCCCTTGATCATCAAGTTGGCTTGCATTGACACATACCCCCTGGAGATCATGATGGTGACCAACAGTGGCATCATGTCATTACTAGGTTTTGTTGCCTTGCTCCTCTCCTATGGACTCATTCTCTCTACAATCCGCTCTCGGGGCCCTTCTGAGGGGACCTCCAAGGCTATCTCCACATGCACCTCTCATCTCATTGTGGTCACCATGTTTTTTGGACCCTGTATATTTATCTACCTTCGCCCATACACTCGTTTCATGTTTGATAAAGTACTGTCTGTCTTCTATACATCCATCACTCCTTTCATGAACCCTACTGTGTATGCTCTGAAGAACAAAGAGATGAAAGCTGCCATTGGGAGGTTGTTTGCAAGACGCTCTACAGAGGTCTCTACCCAGATTGCCACCATTCAGTCAGGAGGGCTGGCCTGTTGGAAACACAAGAGGATTTGCCTTCCTTTCAGGACAAATCTTATTTCATAAACATGCAGCAGACATGAAGCATGCAACAAAGACAATAATTTGATAGAAGGATTAGTGTGAAATGAAGGTTTGGAACAAGCATGGCTTCTTCTACTTTCCTCCAATTCTTCAGTTCCTTCTTGGCTCTTTAAAATCCAATCAAAAGATTTGTATGACCCATCTTTGCTTTCATTCCTCTAGCAAACTGTGATAATGGTATCCTACATTATCTTATTCCCTAAGGGATGTACAGTTGTTTGGGTGCCAGCTTCTTTCAAGGTAACCAAAAGGATAATGGTTAGATTTAGGCAAAACTATGACTTTGGCTCTTCTGAGGGTGATAAACTAGACATATCCAACAGGTCCTCAATTTCAGGAGAATGTGTGAAAACATCTAGTTACATCAGGTCAAGGTTTTCTTAAAGACACTCCATGAGGTGGGAGATGTGGAAAAGGTGGGAGATGCAGCAAAGGAGAATTGTCTGTCCCTCCTATACCCTGAGAAGCACTGATGAGGCTGGTTGAAAAGATCTAGAACCAGCCATCCCCATGGACATCAGGGGGTCAACTTGCCTATTTCAACATGATTAGAGTAGGCACTATGTATGGTCAAGTTAGGTTTTATGTTTCATTAACCATGGCTAACAGTGACCTAAGACTGCTATGTAACTTTGTAACTTATAATGATCCAGGGAGGGGTTGCCCTCCTGTGTTTGATGCCTTCAAATTTTATATAGTTATCTATTTAGAATAAAGACTTTACTGTTCCTTGCTCCTCCTTTCTCTCTTTGTTTCTGTATCACCTGCCTGGTGCACTTGTGAAATTCCCTGCTTCCTGCAGAAGGAAGAGGAAGATCTCGATAGGAAAGCCATACTTTAGAAATGGAGCAAAACAGATTCATGGTGACACCCAGGTGTGCTGCCAACTTGGGATGCCCTGAAGAAGGGGGACTGGTGGTGGCAGTGGCTTCCAAAAGATACAAGGCCATGGACCCTATCTTCCACTCGTGGTGGAAGGCAGGAAGCTGAGAACCCCAAACACAGATGAAGACCCCCTCATTCATCTGGCACTTAAATTGGGTTGTTGTTGACATACAGTTTAGGTGGCATTGTAGGGTGCGTCTACACTGTAGAAAGAATGCAGTTTGACATCACTTTAACTGCCATGGCTCCATCCTATAGAATGCTGTGATTTGTAGTTTGGTGAAACACTAGCACTCTGGCAGAGAAGGCTAAAAACCTTGTAAAACTACAAATCTCATGATTCCATAGGATGGAGCTACAGTACTTAAAGTGGTGTCAATCTACATCATTTCTACAGTGTAAATGCACCTGTAGTTAAGTAGTTGGGTGGCTTTAACAAGTGGAGTGGTGGTTTAGTATTTTTATTTATTCTTGTTTCAATTTTATTTGTTTTTACCTGGTTTTATTGCTGTTGCCTTCCTGAAGTACCAGTTCCCTTTTCAGAATATCAAGGGGTAAATGCATAAATAAAATGAATATGTATTTGCTTTAAGAGGCCCAGAGCCAGGACAGTGTAGACTGAGGTTTGAGCTCTGGAGAGCAGGGTTCAAATTCCCACTCAGCCATGGAAACCCACTGGGTGACCTTGAGATAGTCACACTCTCTCTCAGCCTCAGAGGAAGGCGAAGGCAAACTCCCTTGAACAAATGTTGCTAAGAAGACTCCATGACAGGTTCTCCTTAGAGTTGCCATAAATCAGAAATTACTTGAAGGCACACAACAAACATTAAGGCCAACAATATCATGCCTGTTTGTTATTGACCCACATAAGTGGATGAGAATCTCATTTTAGCTCACCTTTTAGAAAAAAAAATGTCCACATTTTTAAAATTTTGTTCACATGCAGCATAGAAAGAACATGAGATTTAAACATTTGAATGTGGGAGAAACCAATGCTGAGGTAGGACCTTTGCAGACTGCCAGAAATAGTGCAAATTGAGTCCACTTTAAGGGTTAGGGTTAGTGCTAGGGAATCATGGGAATTGTTTTTTTTTCTGAGACATTGAGCCTTCTTTGTCAGAGAGCTCTGGTGCCACAATAAAATACAGTTCCCATGATTCCCTAACCTTAACCCTTAAAGTGGACTCAATTTGCACTATTTCTGGCAGTCTGCAAAGGCCCATAGTCCACCATCCAGGTCCAGATACCCTTTCACACTGCACAATTATAGCACTTCAATACCACTTCCACTGTCATGGTTCCATGCTATGGGATCCTTGGATTTGTAGGTTCATGAGGTACATAGATTTCTCAGCCAGAAAGCTTTGTTGTTATATGCTTTCAAGTCCTTTCCGATTTATGGCAATCCTAAACCTATAATGGGGTTTTCTTGGCAAGATTTGTTTAGAGGAGGTTTGTCAGAGGAGGTTTGCCATTGCCTTCCCCTGAGGCTAAGAGAGTGTGACTTGCTTTAAAAAGGTACATAGTTTTCATTTGGACTATAATTGTCCAGTTTTTCCTATACAGCACCAAAACGTTATTTTCCAGATATAGCATGACAGAGACTTCTTGAGAAAGTCAATGTACTCTGTTCAAAAAGGGGGTCTGTGGCTTCATAAAGGACAGAGACAACCCAAAATAAGTTACTTTATTTCTGCTAATGGAGTTTAAATTTTACTGTCCTTTACTTTGTCTGTGCCCCCACATGGTCAAGAAAGACAGTGGCCTCTGCCTTCATCAAGAGCTCTCCAAATCAACTGAACTACAACGGAAACAACATCTGATACAAAATGTAGGCCTATGACTCTAACATTATCCATTTTCTTCTCCAGCATGTTGGTTTTTTTTTTAAACATCTTTTGCCTGATGAAGCCAGTGGAGCTCCAACAGCTTGCATGATGTATTTTGGACAATTTGGTTGGTCAATAAAGGTATCCCTCTTTTGTGGATTTTTGATTTTATTATCTTAAAAATATTAAATTAATAAAAATTAAATAATTTTCACTCTGGACTCCAGATCTGTTTCTCTATCTGCTCTTCTCACTACACTTTCTCCAACACTCAATACTACTTTTTTAACGACGTCCCTTGAGAAAGACAGCAACAAGGTGTCTTCCTCTTAGCTCTCTGGAGCACCTTCTTGTTATGGATGCTTCCAAACAAGCAAGAAGGTATATCTCAAAGTAGGAAAGGGAAAAAAGAAAAGATGCCCCCTTGTCCCTCAGGCACTGTCATGTAGCTGTGAAAAAGTTGGACTGGAACTTGGGAAATCCAGGTTCAAGTCCCTATGGAGCCATGAAACTCACCATCAAATACAATCTTAATGAACAGTTCATTTTGCCCTAACTTCATTCCTTCATGATTTCCTGTGACTCCATTCATCTTCAGGAGAAGTTGCTCCAGAGATCTTCAAAGAACTTGTGCTGGAATTTGGAGGTAGGTGAGAATTACAAAACAGTTGAGGATAATCCGCCCCTTAAAAAAAAACAGGCGTAAGACAACTTTTCATATGCAAAAACAGCTCTTACATTCTCTAACTTTCCCTCTCTCCCTTTCTTGGAGGAAAAAAGAACCCTGCTCTTCTGAGAACTAAGACTTATTGCAGTCTTTTCAAAGTAGCTCTCCAGCCAGCTCTTCTGCCCTTGGGCAGAAGGAAGAAACATCCTCACCCACCCACACTGACCTTTGTTAGGTTTAGAGACCTCTGCAATTGTTGCTAAGGAAGAAGAACATGCAAACTCAACAGTTTATAACCATCATTTGGGACCTGTTTGGGAAATAAGGTAATGATATTGTCAGAATAGATTGGGAACAGAGTTGATACCTGGCTTATGTTTCCAGTGGTAGGTGAGTAGTTTAAGATTGGGAGCTTGCATGTGAGAGTGTAGTAATATTTTTTTTCCAGAATAGTTTGTCGCTCATTGATAATACGTTTCCATAGTCTCATCTAAGAGCTATAGGTAATAATGTGTTGTGTTCTGTCATATTTGCTCTGTCCTGTAGTAGATTGTTCCTGGATACAAGTCTTACTTTGTTAATTTGTTGTTGTTGTTTTTTTATCTCATTGGATGGACACTGAAGTTATTTCTTTCTTTAGCCTGCTATCCCTGTCACCTTCTCCTGTAACTTCCCTGTAACAACACTAGTAGAGATATAGGATCTCAGCCCAAAATTGTAATTTCACATAGAAGGTGCCCCCAAGAAAGAAAGAAACTTGTTCTCTTTCCATTCATTCCAGGGATAGAAAATCCCATCCTAGCCTACAGAGGTTCAGCCAGTATATGCCTTGGAAATATGAAAGAAAAGGGTGGATGGGTCAAACTGCTTCCCAGGCCAGTATAGTTAAAACCAGTGGTACTCAAACTTTTTACCCTTGGGATCTCCCTTTACATATATAAACATATTTTGTTTAGTTAATATTTAATAATATTTTGTTTATTTTCATTCACACATTCATCAATTCATATTTTAACATTTTATCAGGAAATAACATTGTTCAAATTAGGCAACAGTTGTATTTAAGTAAATTCAGTATTTAACTCAATGCTAGTATAAATTTTACACATAAAAGGTTTGAGAAGAAGACGGGGAGGAGTAAAGATCGGGGCCTCCAAGTCTCATGCTTCTATCCTGGGGGTCCAACCCACTGTTTGAGAACCACTGGCTAAAACCAAACATGTGCAAGCATTGAATAGGCCTGCTTGCACCGAAATAAATGGAAACTTGCTAAGTAAACACTTATATAAATGGTTGAAACTTAACACTTAGATTTAAGCCCAACAGTCCTGTAACACCTTAAATGCTAACAAGTTTATTATCCCAAACAAAGGATGATTGACAGGAATTATGGTGAGTAACAACAAAAACTCCTACAGCATCTTAGACTAACAATTTATCATTGTGTGTGCATTTCTGATTTGTAGAAATCTACTGTTGGATCCTGTGTACTTTCATGGTAACAAAAAGACTTATACACAAAGGTTAGAAAGATAGACATTCACCATCTGTGATTCAATGGTTAGATCTTATTACTTTAGCATGGACATGCATTTTAAGACAATGTATTTTATAAACCGACTGTTGAGTCCTGGATCAATATATATAGGAAAGGAAAGAAAGGAAAGGAAAACTACATAGAATATGAACAAGGGCTCAATATATATATGTATGTGTGTGTGTCTGTGTGTGTGTAGAATGAGTCATGTATGGACAACTAAGATGTGGGTACCAGGTGCTATTTTCTAACCCAACCAAGAATAAAGGTGGATGAAAGATGGATTTATCCTTTCTTGACTTTATCTGATATTATGGTGGAAATATCTTATTACTGTCTCCTTTCTCCCTCTCTTGTTTCCTTACTGACAGGTAGGAAGTCAATGGCATGGGAAAACACGACTAAGCTGACTGAATTTGTCCTGCTGGGTCTTTCTCAGTCATGGGAAATCCAACTCCTTTTATTCATCTTCTTCCTCTTCCTCTATGTGGCAGCTCTCTTCAACAATATTGTCATCCTCCTGGCAATTATCCAGGACCCCCAGCTTTACAATTCACCCATGTTTTTCCTGCTGGGTCATTTAGCTTTCCTTGACCTCTGTATGGCCACCGTTACCATTCCTAGAGCTATTGTTGACTTTCTGATCCAACGCCAGGCCATCTCCTTCCAAAGTTGCATGGCACAGCTCTTCTTCCTCCATTTCTTTGGAGGCAGTGAAATGCTTCTGTTGATGCTTATGGCCTATGACCGGTATGTAGCCATCTGCCATCCCCTCCACTATGCCTCACGCATGAGCAGGCATCACTGTATAGGATTTATCTTTGTTGCATGGAGTGGTGGGCTCCTTCATACCAGTGTGCAACTGGGCTTCACCATTAATGCACCCTTCTGTGGGCCCAATCATGTGGACAATTTCTTCTGTGATATCCCTTTGCTCATCAAGTTGGCCTGCATTGACACTTACCACCTGGAGGTCATGATGGTGACAAACAGTGGTGTCATGTCACTAGTGGGCTTTATTTCCTTGATCCTCTCCTATGGACTCATTCTCTCCACAATCTGCTCTCGGAGCACTTCTGAGGGGACCTCCAAAGCCATCTCCACATGTACTTCTCATCTCATTGTGGTCACCATGTATTTTGGACCTTGTATATTTATTTACCTTCGCCCATACACCCGTTATGTTTTTGATAAAATGCTCTCTGTCTTCTATACAGCTGTCACCCCTACTGTGAACCCTACTGTGTATGCTTTGAAGAACAAGGAGATGAAGGCTGCTATTGGGAGGTTGTTTGCAAGGCGCTCTGGAGTGGCTTCTATTCTGATTGCCACTGTTCATTGAGGAGGGCTGGCTTTCAAGAAACACAAGAAGAACCATCTTCCATTCAGGCCTAGCCTTATTTCAGGGTCATAAGATACATAATGGAGATAGAAATTTGAAGAGGTTATGGATGGATGGTAACCAAAACCTAAGGCAATAGTTTGGTAGAAGAAACAGTGTGAAACGTTTAGAACAGCAATGGCATCTTCCACTTTTCTTCAACTTTCTAGAACACTCTTGGCTTCTTAACCTCTGACAGAGAGACTAAGCTGATTCTTCCCTGCTTTCCTTTCACTAACATACTTTGATAATGGCATCCTCCCTCTATTTTAACCAATAGGTTAATCTCGAGGTAACCAAAGATTTAGGGAACTGCATGATGTAGGAGTTTCAGAGGATCACAAGAAACAAAACTCAAGCAGTAATTTTATCACTGTTATATTCCTCGAGTGCCATATTCCTGTCAAAATATCAGAATGTGAAGATATAAATAAAATAAATAAATATTCACTTTAATAGGTCCATTAATAGCCTTTTAAGCTCAGAAAATAGGTAGATCCAATCAACAATGCCTTGTCTGTGATGCCATCCAACTTTTGTTTGTTACTCATCACCAGGGATGAATGAGAATGTCATTGCAGTTCACTCTGAGTAAGAACTTTAAAAATTGCCTTCACATTCAGCTTGTAAAAAGCAAGGACAGTGCTGGCATATCCAGATACAGGTGCCATTTCACACTACACAATTATAGCACTTCAATACCACTTGTGTTGCCATGTTTCCATTCTATGGAACTCAGGAATTGGTAGTTTCATGAGGTCAGCCAAAGAATTAAGCTGACTTTGGTACTGAATTGGCATTTCCACTCTATTATTTACTTGTTCTTTCTGAGATATGTCTCCACTGTAAAATGTATGTGGTAGACATGTACAACAACATGTTCCTGTCTATCCTGGGAAGGACAGCTATACCTAGAGTTTGGCTGGTACCAGTTATTCCAGTTCATTTCTAATGAACACACCAATGTTTGTAATTTTCTTCATATTCTTTGAAGAAATTCAAATGGAAGAAGAAAGCAAAAATTACATGTCCTCATCCCTACTGACCACTAAGGAATGGTCATGTTTGTACTTTTTGCACTTCAATTCCCTATCTCCACTAAACATGGGAATGGAAAGAATATTCAAAAATATTTGGGAAATGGTTGAAAAACATGTTTTTGAGTGTTGAGAAACCCTGCTGAGAAGAATCTTGGATTGATTAAAATCTCTGCAGATGGGGACTTATTCTATGCAAAATTCACATGTAGTTGTTTTATGCAGAAAACAGCAATTTCTGCAAAAGAAACCATTTTATGCATGGAAAATAATATTTTAATGAAGACATATTACTTCCTGAATATAAAATGTTTTTTGCACAGAAAAAAAGATGTAATTGGCTATTTGTTCTGTGTAAAAATCATCAGGGCTAATTTGCATAGTAAACAGTATACACTGTGCAGAAAACATTTTCTGTGCAAGAATCAATATTTCTGCATTGAAACAGTATTTTTCATGCAGAAAATGCAGTTTTCTGTGCAAAACAACCATGTGTGAATTTTGTGCAAAATAAATCCCATATTACAAATAGCCTTTGAAAAGTGCATAGTTTTTTCCTCATTCAAGTCCAATTTTTTTGTAATAATTGCTGCTTTCTTTTTATTTATCTTACAGCCTGTCATTTCTCCAAATTCTTTCATTATCCATTAACACATCTATATTTTCTATATATTGGGTTGTCCAGATTAACTACTAGGTCATCAGTGTATGTCTTAACTTTATAGTAATACTTCTTGATTTTTATCCCTTGTAATTTGTCTTGTTTATTAATTTTCCTAATCAGCAACTCTATTACCATAAAACAGATTAGGGGCGATAGGGGACATCCTTGTTTCATTCCCCTACTTATTTAAACTTATTTACTTTTATCTCCATTAAGATAATTATATATGCTCTTTGGTTACTATATAGTTCCTTAATCCATGTTAGAACATTGTCTCCCACATTCATTTTATTTGAAATTTCCAATAATGTCATCTAATTAACCAAGTGAAATGCTTTTTTTAAGTCGAAAAATATCAATTCCAATTTCTTATCACTATGTCTCACATAATATTCAATTTTATTCAAAATGTATCTTATATTGTCTTTCATATGTCTGCCTGGCAAAAAAAAAAAACCTCTCTAGTCATCATCTATTGATGTCTTTAAACAGGTTTTCAGTCTATTTGCTAAAATTGCTGAGAAAATCTTATAATCTACATTAAGTAGGGATATAGGGCAGTAATTTGCTGGAAACAAGGGGAAAAAACAAACAAATTATTTGAAAATAATTATACAAGATTATGGAATGAAATTTAAAAAGGTTTATTGAATTGGAATAAGCTAGGGGCCTTTGCAGACTGCCAGAAATAGTGCAAATTGAGTCCACTTTAAGGGTTAGGGTTAGTGCTAGGGAATCATGGGAATTGTATTTTTCCTGAGACATTGAGCCTTCTCTGTCAGAGAGCTCTAGTGCCACAAAAAAACAAAAAAAAACAAACAGTTCCCATGATTCCCTAACCCTAACCCTAACCCTTAAAGTGGACTCAATTTGCACTATTTCTAGCAGTCTGCAAAGGCCCTAAGTCTCTCTCTTTTAGTTAGAATTTCAGCAATCAAAATGACAATCTTACTCAAAATACTCTTCTTATTCCAAATGATACCAATTATAAGTAATAAAATAATTTTCGTGAAATGGCACAGGGATATTATATGGCAGGGGGGAAAGCCCCAAAATACTCCAAGATGCCCATGAAAGAGGAGGTTTGGTGTTACCAGACCTAAAATTATAGTTTAAATCATGTGGTCTAGATTAGATTAAGGATTGGCTGAGATTGGAAAATAATGTATCTCATATTGTCCTTCATTGCTAAAGCTAGAGGGAGAAGGAATAAAATTTGGCTTACATGCCTACTTGGCATATGATAAAGAAAAGATGAATCAAGCATTTAATAATCACTGTATAAGGAAGGCCCTTTTGAAAATATGGAAAAAGTATAAAAAATAAAATAATGTATAAAATACCTATGTGGCTGTCTCCACAGGAGACCTTTTATAGAAAAGAAATGGATAGGGATGATAACTGATGCACATATAAAGATATAGTGGAGAAACAAAAAGGAAAGATTAAAAATAGCTAGTCAAGAGGTCTTACAGAATAAAAGATTTAATACAAACAGATCTATGAGAGGGCAATGATGAATATTAAAACTTTAGGGATAGCTGAGGAGAAAACAGAGATAGAAGGGATATTATGTGGAAGTAATAAAAAAAAAAGATAGGATTACTATATAAAAATTATTGGAAATCCAAATGGAAGATGAGGTGGTGAAGGGCACAATGATAAAATGGGCAAACTATGTGGGATGTCCTATTCAAATAGAGCAGTGGGAGAAAGTATTGGGTAAAGGGGTGAAATATAGTGTCAGAGAGCCTAAAAGAAAATTGGTACAAAATGTACTCCAGAAAAATTAGCCAAAATTTACAAGAATATAAATAATAATTTTTGGAAGTGTAATGAGTCATTGGGAACTTTTTATCATTGCTGATGGATGTGTAAATTTGCCAAAAAATACTGGAAAATGATTAATGAAACAATTAATGAGATATTGGATATAAAAATGGAAATGAAGCCTGAAATTTATCTGATCGGAATACTTGATGATGAAATCGAGAAGAAATATGGGAAAATCCTATTTTATTTAATTACAGTGCCCAGAATTGCCATTGCCCAAAACTGGAAAAAGAAAGAGATCCCAAAGAAAGATAACAATAATAATATATAATAATAATAAAATTTATTTGTATACTGCCCAATGGGTTACCCAATCCAGGCGGTTTACAACATAAAACAGTTACAGTAAAAACAAATCCCTCCCCCCCTTAAAACAATATTAAATAACAACATAGTTAAAATCCTAATAGCAGATTAAATGAAACAATTAAATAATAACCGACAACACATCACACCATTAATACTCTATAGGGGAACCAAGGTTCAGATTAATGTCACTCAAGGAGGGGGAAACAGCCCGGGGCCGGGCTACCTAGTCTGGAAAGGCCCGCCGGAAGAGATCCATCTTGACAGCCTTTTTGAAACTGTCCAAAGATGTTAATTGACGGATCTCTTCCGGCAGGTCATTCCAGAGTTTGGGGGCGAAGACAGAAAAGGCCCTCTGGGAGGTTGCAGATAGTTTAGATCTTTGTGGTTCTAAGAAATTCCTCCCAGAGGACCGGAGCACGTGGGGAGGATTATACGGGAGAAGGCGGTCTCTGATATAGCTTGGACCCAAGCCATTTAGGGTTTTAAAGGTAATAACCAACGCCTTTTACTGAGCCCGGAAGCGAATAGGCAGCCAGTGGAGGGACCTCAAGACCGGAGTGATGTGGTCCCTCCTAGATGTTCCCGAAACAAGTCTGGCTGCCATATTTTGAACTAACTGTAGCTTCCGAACCTGGCACAAGATGATTGGATTAGGAAACTGTATGATAATATAGAAGCAGATAAACTAACACAATTGATAAGAGAAAATACATTAGAAAAAATTAATAAAGACTGGGAATTGACAATTAAGTTTATGAGAAAACAATGGGGAGAATTGGCAACTATAAGTTTGACAGAATAGAGGTGAAATTATTAAAGAAAATATAAAGTTACAGAATAACGATATAGAGATAAATATAGGCAATATAAGGTTCAGGAGATGGAATAGAGATTGAGAAAGAAAAAGATAACTGAGTGAAGTGTAGTAGCAAAGAGAATAAGAGTAAGAAAATGTAGGAAAGTCAAGATATATATAGCAAGGATAGGGATAAATCGGAAGTGAGGAAGTTGGGAAGAATGTTTTCTTTTCTCTTTTTTAAGTGCGGATGAAGGGAGTAGATGGATTAGATGTGGATGGAAGGTAAGAAGGTTTAAGTATGTAGTCGAGGGTAAGAGTATGTGTGTAGAGGGTTGTGGTAGGCAGAATGAAAGGGATGAGAGGATGAGAGGAAAAAGGAGAAGGAGAGAAGTGTGAAGAGGGATATGAGAGAGAGAGAGGAGTAGAAAGGAAGAAGGGATGAAGATAGGAAGGATTAAGGAGAGAGGATGAAAGAATTAAGGATAAAGAATATGTGAAGAGAATGTAAGTTTTGTAGTTCAGTGTATGATTATATGACTGTTTGTTGAGATATATTTTATAGAAATTACTAAAGAATTAAATAAAAAAAGAAAGAAAACTGCATGGTTTTTGAAGACTTCCTCAGAGTGGGAAAAACATTGCTGAAATTATTTGTTGCTACCTTCCAGAAGAAACTTAGGGCCTTTACAAACTGCCAGAAATAATGCAGCTTGAGGCCACTTTAACTGCCCTGGCTCATTGCTAGGGAATCATGGGAACTGTATTTTTTTCTGGGACATTGAGCCTTCTCTGTCAGAGAGCTCTGGTGCCACAATAAATTACAGTTCCCATGATTCCTTAGCACTGAGCCAAGACAGTTAAAGTGGCCTCAAGCTGCATTATTTCTGGCAGTCTATAAAGGCCCTTAGTGAAGAATTACATCCCTGCCTTGAGACCTCAATACTTGAAGAAGAACATGGACATGCCTGGCCAAGGTTTGAGCTCTGTTGGAAGGGCTCCCGTTTGTGTCCCATCTTAAGGCATTACACTGTAGGAGGACATGGGAAAGGACCTTCTCTGCAATTCTGGAATATCCGTGCTTTACAAGTCTGATGTAGTAGTCTAGTGACAAGTAAAACGACTGGCTATTTACTGAACCAGGGGGAAATGATCGACCTTGTCCAATGTGAAGTTGTAGGCTTTCATGGCCGGCATCCATATTTTTTTGTGGGTTTTTCGGGCTGTGTGGTCATGTTCTAGAAGAGTCTCTTTCTGACTTTTCGCCAGCATCTGTGGCTGGCATCTTCAGAGACCTTGTCCAAATTTGCACATTTAAGTGCTTTTAAATTGTTTTAAATTATTTTAACTTCTTCTTAGTCTATCCTATTTTAAATGTTAAATTATGTAATATGTCTTCTGCCTCTGAATTTTTCTCATTGTTCTAAATTGTTTTAAACTGTTCAGATTGATTTTATTATGCACTACCCTGAGATACTCAGAAATACCAGCAAATAAATAAATAAAACAAATCTCTCCTCCACTGATCACACATACGTCCTACATGTATGTATATAATACTGTAGCAATGGAGGCATCAACTCATAAGTCCAATGAAACTGTACTGTAGTCTGTGAAAGTGTGTGTCAAATAAAACCGCTTGGTCTTTAAAGTGTTGCAAGACTCTTTGTTTCTGCTTGAAGCTGCAACAGACTACTGCAGCTCCCCCATGGAAAGAAAGAAAAAACTCTTTCATGTTGCTGTTGTTGTTTTTGTTGTGTCTCTTCAAGTCATTTCCAACTTATAGCAACCCTAAGGAAAACCTATTACATGGGTTTCTTGACAAATGTTTTTCAGAAAAGGTTTGCCATTGCCTTTCTCTGAGGCTGAGAGAGTATAACCTGTCCACAGTCACTCAATAGGTTTTTACAGCCAAGTAGGGATTCAAACCCTGGTCCCCCAGAGTCCTAGTTCAACACTCAAACCGCATGTAGGAAGTAACCATGAAGGAACACTTACTAGAGTTAGCAACATAGGAATAGCATAGCAGCGTAGGAAGCTGTCTTACATTAGGTTGTAAGTCCATCTAACCCAAAACTGGCCACACTACAGTGGGAGATTCTGCCAGATTCTTTCTAGGTCCTGCCTGGAGATACCCATTCCTTGTTCCTCTTCCATCCAAGTATTAACTAAGCCTGATCCTGCTGAACTCCTCAAAACGAGGGTGTTTAGAGTAGTAGGACATTATCACACGGGGGGAATCTGCTGGTTAATCCACACAAATCCCAAACAGAAACTGGATTTGTGCCTCACAATTTCACATGATGTCTCACAGAAACTGGACAGAAACTGGTGTTATCCGAGATCTTTTGAAATTCGTTAGTTTTGAGGAAATGCATTTGCGAAATTACAGTAATTTCGCATTTACCGTAATGTGAAAAGCAAATGCGCATTTGGGAGCATTTCCCTGCTTTTCCCATGGTTCCACGGTGAGCATTCCTCTATCTGCGCATGTGCAAGAAGATCATTTCTAGTTCATTTACGGGCTTTTCTCACTTGTGTGTGAATGTTAAATGCGCTTACTGTAATTTCACAATTAAGGTAATTACGTGTGAAAGCCATTTGTGGAATCAAGGTTTATTTTCGGTTTATTTTCGGAATGCCTCATTTCCACTTTATTATCGCTTTCTGGCCCACGTGTGATAACGTCCAGAGCCTTCCTCCTCTTTAGTATTGGAAACAAAAGTATCTACTCATTGTCTGCCTTCCTGTCCCTCTTTCTCTAGCCCTCAACACCACATGTCTTAATGAGGTCCCTTGAGAATGACAGGAATGAAGTGTCTCTCTGGGCCCCTTCTTGGTATGGATGCTTCCAAAAGGCATGCCCTATGGGTTGAAAGCTATAGCTCAAAGCAGGAAGGGAAAAGAGAAAAGATGTATGGGGTAGAAGTTGCAAGGTTGGACAGGGTCTTGAGAGACCCAGGTTCAGGTCCCACAGAACCAGGAAACTCGCTTTCAACTGCAAGCTTAATTACTAGTTCATTTTGACCTAACTTCATTCCTTCTTGATTTGCTCTTCCTCTATTCATCCTTCCCTTTGAACACTGATGATAAATCCTCTCCATGCAACTCAGAGGCAGAAAATATAGCCGGACTCATTCTCTCTCTTCTGATGCAGAATCTCAGAAGATATTGCTCCAGAAATCATCAAAGAACTTGTGGTGAAATTGGCACGCAGGTACGAATTTGAAAACAGCTGAGGGGGGTTTCATCTCTACACACACAAACTGGGCACAAGACCAGACTACTCACTTTTTACTTGCAAAGAAAACTCTTATATTCTTTTTTTTTAAAAGATGCCTCTGGTAAGAAGTAAGACACCTTGCAGACTCTTCAAAGAAGCTCTCAGGCCAGCCTTACTTTTTGTAAACTTTGACTGTAATAAATGGAGGACAAATTGTTAGCTATTAAATCTACTGCTATTCCATTTTAACAGTCTAGGAAAGAGAGATATGTCTTTAGGATCTCCCCTTTAAAAAAAAAAGCAATCCTCAGTCCATTTCATCCCTGTGATAGCTCTGTTAAGTAATGCTCGCTTTTGTTGCTGTTACTATATGTGCCTTCAGGTCAAAGTCTGACTTATGTTGATATCATCCTAGGGTTTTCTTGGCAAGATTTATGAGAGTAGATTTGCCATTGCCTTCATCTTAGGCTAAGAAACTGTGGCTTGCACAAAGTCATCCAGCATGTTTCAATGGCTGAGTTGGGAATTCAAAACCTGGTCTCCTGGAATCCTAGTCCAGCCCTCAAAACATTCACCCACGCTGTTTCTTGCTAGGTTTAGAGCTGCCTGACAATTGCTGATAAGATAAGAACTCAACAGATTAGAATCGCCACTCGGGAGCTCTTTGGAAGCTAAAGTTCAACATCTTGAAGAGCTCCCTTAAAGCTGAAACTAAAACCCAAAGGGGATTCACCACCACAGTGACAAAGAAGCCATAAGCTTCTAGGGCCAGACTGTGAGAATCAAGCTTAGCTTTCTTTTGTTAATTCTAAGTGCTTTGGAAAGGGCTCCAGAGGAAGGCATGATGCTCACATTTGCTTTTCTGTTATTTATCCAACAGATTATCACAATATGGCAGCGTAGCTAATCTCACAAGAGAAGACGTAGCATAAGCTTTGGTAAACTTGGTCTACTTCCTTGGATGCAAGGAAGGAAGTAGACCAAGTCTACAGAAGCTTATGTTACATCATCTCTCACAAAGTTAGTCTCAAAGATGCTACATGATGCCTTTGCATACTGTTCTTCCAGACCTAGTATGGCTGTGTCTCTGAATTCCATGAGAGAAGAGAGAGTGGTCCAGCTAAACCCAACTTTAGAAAATACATTATCGTTTTTCCTTAATGTTTGAAAGCAAAATAGGGTTGCCCTTGAAAAGAACCTACATTTTTTTTCCTCTGAAGATGCTAGCCACAGATGCTGGCGAAACGTCAGAAAGAAACTCTTTCAGAACATGGCCACACAGCCTGAAAAAACCCACAAAAAAAACCTACAATTAACTTTTGTTTGTTTTAGTCAATCTATATGCCACCTTTATTCCAGTAATTTGCAAATTACTAGTAAATAAATTATTGTAGTTGTTTTGTTTTTGTTGTGGTTGTGTGCCTTCAAGTCATTTCTGACGTATGGCGATCCTAAGGCAAACCTAGGATCATTCACAGCTCCTCATTCACAGGATTTTCTGGGGCTGAGTGTGCTTGATTCACCCATGATCACCCAGTTTCCATGGTCAAGTGGGGAATTGAATCCTGATCTCCAGAGCTGTAGTCCAGTGTTCAAACCACCACACTGCCTTTAATTTACTAGTAAGTAAATTGCTTACTAGTAATTTCCAGTTAATTCTTTTCCCCATACACATATTATATTTGTAATTTAAAGAAGGAAAACTGCACTCCATCTGCAATCTAACCATATGTTTTAATTCATGATATATATTTTGGGTGTGCTTTTTGAATTCTTTCTTTCTCTATGCAATGCAGATTATTATTGGAACAATTGAATGGTTTTCTTTTTTATGTATTGATTCCTCCTCTGCTCCTGTGAATGAGGAGCTGTAAGAACAAAAGTTCCAAAGAAGTGTTTCAAATGAATGAATGCATGAACGAATTGTGGGAGGAACTTGGGCATAGAAATAGCAGTATTCAGTTGGCAAAAGAATGAATCAGAGGCTCAAATCCTATTGTAAATGTTGATTAGATTAGATCTATTGAATCAACTTGAATTTGCTTAGTAAACACTTCTGTAAATTGAGTGATTGTAATCTAGTTGGGAGTAACAATATAAAGTAAGCTAAACACCGATGTGATACCTTAAAGTCTAACAAATTTATTATATCAAACAAAGGATGTTAAAAAGTATTGTGTTTGATAAATAACAAAAACTCTTGCATCACTTTAAAAGTGGAGTTTATTACATTGTGAGCTCCCATGTGTTGTAGCCTACTGTTAGAATGGATCTGTTAGGTTCCATTAAGATAGGGGCACCAGGTACTATTTCCTATATCCAACCAATATGAAATATGGTTTTACTTTTTATTGATTTCATCTGGTGGAAGCATCTCATTACTGTCTCCTTTCTCTGTTCCCTGTTCCATCAGGTAGAAAGTGAATGGCGTGGGAAAACAAGACAAAGTTCACTGACTTTGTCCTACTGGGCTTCTCCCAAACCTGGGAAGTTCAGCTCCTCTTATTTTTCTTCTTCCTCTTCCTCTACTTGGCTACTATCTTCAGCAATCTCCTCATCCTCTTGGCAATCTTTCAGGAGTCCCGGTTTTTCAATTCAGCCATGTTTTTCCTGCTGGGTCATTTGGCTTTCCTTGATGTCTGTATGGCCTCTGTTGCCACCCCCAGGGCACTTCTTGACTTCCTGACCCAATGCCAAGTCATCTCCTTCCAAGGTTGCATGGCACAACTCTTCTTCCTTCATTTCTTTGGAGGCAGCGAAATGCTTCTGCTGGTGGTTATGGCCTATGACCGGTATGTAGCCATCTGCCATCCTCTTCATTATGCCTCTCACATGAGCAGGAATCATTGCATAGTGTTTGTCCTCATTGCCTGGTCTGGTGGGCTGCTTCATACCAGCGTGCAACTGGGCTGCACTATTAACATACCCTTCTGTGGGCCCAATCATGTGGACAACTTCTTCTGTGACATCCCCTTGCTCATCAGGCTGACATGCATTGATACGTACCCTCTGGAAGTCATGATGATGACCAACAGTGGCATCATTTCGCTGGTGGGCTTTGTTGCTTTGCTCCTCTCCTATGGATTCATTCTCTCCACAATCTGCTCTCGGAGCACTTCTGAGGGGACCTCCAAAGCCATCTCTACATGTACTTCTCACCTCATTGTAGTCACCATGTATTTTGGACCTTGTATATTTATTTACCTGCGGCCAAATACTTGTTTCATTACTGATAAAGTGCTCTCTGTCTTCTACACAGCAGTCACCCCCTTCATGAACCCTATTGTGTATGCTCTGAGGAACAAGGAGATGAAGGCTGCCATGGGGAGGTTGTTGATAAAACATTCTGGAATGATTTCTACTTAGATTGCCACCATTCAGCTGGGAGAGCTGGCATGTTGGAAACATAAGAAGGGTCTTCCATTCAGGCCCAGCCTTAATTCAGTGTCATTGTTATAAAGTATATAATGCGAGGAGTTAGGTTGGAGTTTATACAGCTGAGGGACCGATTGGAAACAAACAGCTACAACTATACTGGCAAAAGAACCATGTGAATTAAAGGTCTTTCCACCTTTCTCCAAGACTTCTTGGCTCTTCAACTTCCCATGAAAAGATTCCTCTGACCCCTGCCTGGTCTCGTGTCACTACAGGATAAGACCTTTACATTCAGCCAGAGGTTGTCATCCAGTTTGGATTGTCATTGATACTCTTTGTGGCAACTCATTTTGCTTGTGTGCCATCTAACTTGCTTTCTAGTTGATTGAGTCCAAACTGTCTGTAAGATCCTTATAGCAGTCTGA
Organism: Phrynosoma platyrhinos; assembly: GCA_020142125.1. Classification (NCBI taxonomy): domain Eukaryota; kingdom Metazoa; phylum Chordata; class Lepidosauria; order Squamata; family Phrynosomatidae; genus Phrynosoma; species Phrynosoma platyrhinos. The sequence goes on along the minus strand of CM034710.1, from coordinate 7,792,347 downwards.
GGTGCTGCCACACTGCAGAATTAATGCAGTTTGATGCCGTTCATGGGACCTTCAGGTGAGAACATGTGAAGAGAGCCTTCTCAGTGGCTGCCCCCTTGGGTTGCCAGGTGTCCCTTATTATAAGGGATGACCCTTATTTGAGGCCAGGAAAGCTTGTCCCTTAGCAGACTGGTTTGCTGTTGTGTGCCATCAAGTAATTTATGACATGGTGAACCTATTATAGGGTTTTCTTAGCAAGATTTGTTCAGAGGAGGGTTGCTATTGACCTCTGAGGTTGAGAGAGTGTGACTTACCCAAGGTCACCCAGTGGATTCCCAAGGCTGAGCAGGGATATAAACCCTGGTCTCCAGTGTCATAGTCCAACTCTCAAACGACATCATGCTGGCTACAGATAGGTTTTCTTTATTGTAACTGATGTCCTCTACTTGAGATTTGGAATGCTTTTCCTTTTATATAGACTGAATAAGATGCCAAAATGAAAATAAAAATCCTGTATTTGGGGTTGCAGGCCCTTCATAAAGACAAAAATGTGTGTCTCGTGTAATTTATGAATCTGGACAATGTGTTAATTTTATGGAGAAATACATGGCTGGCTTAACTAAAAAGTAAAAGCTTTAACTTGGTGTTTAGGTACAACACAAATTTGTTAGTAGCTGTGTTTCAAGAATTTTGACTATTCCTTATTTCTGTTACTGCTTCCCATTTTATGCCCCCCGTAACACTATGGGATTCCCTCTAACAGGAGGCTAGGCCTGTCCTTTCTCGGTTCTACTTCAACTGACAGACAAAAATGTTTTTTATATAAACAGATTTTGCCTATTGACCACTTGCTATGGAAGGTCTTTCAAATGTATATGTATATGCTGTATTCATGGTTATGTTTTTGATACTTTGTGCTATTTTAGTAGGATACCTTATTTAACTGTTTTTTAAAACTGTTTTTCTATAATGGTTGTTTGTTAGTTCAGTTTTGTTTTAATCGGTGTTGCATCCCATATCAGAAGATGAATGGGTAAGGGTAGAATTTAAAAATAAATAAATGTATTGTTTACAAAAGGTAAAACACAATTACATCACCATTCTGCTTTAAAGGGTAGAATTTTTTTTAAAATTGCTGTTGTTGTGACTTCAAGTCATTTCAAACTTATGGTGACTCTAAGGTGAGCCTATCATGGGTTTATTTTTTTGGCTTTTTGCAAGATTTGTTCAGCGGAGGTTTGCTCTTGTCTTCCCCTGAGGCTGAGAGCATGTCACTTGCCCAAGGTCACCCAATGGGTTTCCATGGCCTAACTAAGACTTGAGCCCACATCTCCATCAAACCACTACACCATGCTGGCGGCTAAAAAAACAGAACAGAATAGACTGAGATTTTTATTAGTTAGATGGGAGTTCATTCATGTGTTTTATGTTACATTTTTAATCTTTTCCCAGTTTAATTGCACATTTGATCTGATTTTATCTCTCTTCATGTCATTTTTTTCCCTCCAGACCAACAGGACTTTAGTGTACAAAGATAATGAATCAATGTGACTTTAAGAAGAACAAAGGCTTTTGATTTTGTAATATGTATTAATCAGTTCAACAGCATAATATCTACAACACACCCACCTTTGGTTTTCTATTGATGGCTAGGGATGAGTGAGTTTCTAGGTTCAAATATGAACTGCAGTGAAGCTATCCAAAGTCTGGAACTAATTTGGGGGTTAGTTCAGGACCTTGGCTTGCTCTTTTAAAGTTCAGTTTGAACCCCAGAGTAGATTCACCACTCTACTTGTATGGAAGCCAACAGCTGCTCCTTTGTCTCTTGTCTCATGTTTCAATCTTTATGGTTTTTAGTTCCATACTGAAGTATGTGGAAAGAGCACTCTGAGTGACATATCAATGAATAGATCTGAGTAGTCTGTGTTTTAATAATGGCTGGAACTCACAGAAACAGTTACAAATGCAGTTAGTTCATTGTGCTCCCATCAGAGATGACTCCAGCAAGTAAACCTAGCCACACTGCACTGGGGAAAGCATGTCTAGTTGCCATCATAATTCATTCTTCCATCTTCTGTCCCTAACTCACCCCTAGAGTATGCTACCATTGCTTGCAAACTTTTTAACAAGCTCTCCTGAGTGCTGAATTGGAATTGCTTCCAGAGTACCACTGAACAGGTACCCACATCAGTATTCTTGATGTGCTCAGAGGTTATTTACCTTTATGGTGAAAGAGCTCAGCCACAGACCAGCTGTGGTTCCCCACCCACCAAGACATTCAATGGTGAGTCATTTCTTATTCTTACAGTATTATCTTCTCATTGCCTTGACTTTTGCTTTATTTCAGACTCTCCTACCTAAGTATTCGAAATCTCTCAAATGTAGTTTCAGGGATATTGGTTTCAACCCAGGCTGCTGAGAAACAATGGCACATCGCTTTTCAAATACATCTGCATTTCCAAGCTGATGTTCTCCTGGACTTTTGAATAACTACCAATAGACCATCACAACCCATGGATGTATCCACACTGCATAATGAACGCAGTTTGACACCACTTAAACGGTCAGGGATCCATCCTGGATTTGTACCTTGGTGAGGTATTCAGCCTCATCTGCCAAAGAGCTCTGGTGTCTTGCCAAACTACAAATCCCAAGGTTCTGCTGAATAGAGTCATGGCAGTTAAAGTGGTGACACCGTGCCTTAATTCTGCAGTGTGGATACATCCATTGCATATTGATCAAGAATTATCATACTGTTTCTCAGAGGTGCACATGAATTAGGAAATTCAACAGGTGTCATAACAATATATAATAGATATTATTGGCTCTGTAGATCACAGATTCTTCAAAAGTATTATTTGAACAGCAATATGGAAACTGGCCATTTCATTGCCTTTTTAAGATTCCCACTCCCATTCCTGTCCCATCTTAGTTCCATATTGTGCTACTTTTCTTCTTCTTCCCATGTGTAAATGTTGCCCTTTTTTGGCCCAAACACCGTTTTGCATGCATGTTCTACTAAAGCATGCCTTTTAATGCACTTTTCCCTGTTGATGAACGCATCCTTGAATCCATTTTCAAAAAACACAGACAAATTTTATTTTACTTCTATGCATGTTTCATATGTGTACAAGTTTTAGTACACATGGCAAACTTGGAAAAAGTACAGATTTTTGTGCCAAAAAATCTATCCCATTGAAAATCTTGGAAGTCACAAAATGGAAGTGCAGGATGTCTTCCTAGGAAAGTACAAACCCAGTGAGTTTTATTTCCATCCCTATATGTGGTTAAGGCTTCATAATTGCTTGGATGTTTCAGACTTATATGTTCTTTTCTCCACAGGGCTCTGGTAATGGAAGTACACTGCTTCACAAGGGGGATATATAGATACACACACACACACACACATATATATACACAATCGCCCCTCCATTTTCGTTGGGGATCCATTCCGGATCCCCCTGCAAAAACTGAAAATTGTGGATATTCAAGGCCCATTGGCTTGAATGGAAGTGTGTGCCCATGGGCGCATGCCCCATTTTGTCCCCCTCTGTTTGCCACCTGCGTATGGGCAAGGGACATCGACTTGAAGTCTGCGAAAACGGAGGGGCAACAGTATTTAAAGACTTTTTTATTTCATTTGGGGGCTCTAGTTGGTCCTGGCCAAGTTGTCATTAGTCCTTCCCATGAACATCCAGGTGAGTAAGAGACATACCTGTAATCCAGAAGTGGATCAAGTGCTGTTCTGGTTCTTTGATACTCTTTTTGTGGTCCTTTGTCCATCAAGAATTGTTCAGCCCTCAAAGAAGGGTGAATATCCTTTTCTGGAAGCCTCCAGAGTTGGCAGCTCATTTTTAAGAGGTTGCTGCTGGCCTCTTAAACAAGCACACACAGAGATGGATCTTAGCCATTTCTCAATATGGTTGGTTGTTATTTGGCATTTTGGGGACAGGCCGCATGGGCCCTGGAGTGCTCCACTGGCCAAAACTGGGCAGTGGACCTGCTGCAGTTGTCCACTCCTACCTTCTACCTTAGATGACCTATTGTAAAAACAAACAAACCACGAAGTCTGTTTTCTCACCACTAAATGACTTGAAGAAATGCCTTGAATTCCTGACCTTGCAGCCCATCACTCTGTGTTCCTTGGAAGCTCACAAGCAGCCCATGATGGTGGTACACATAGGCTCTGTTGCTTATCGCCAACAGGAGGTAGTCAAAGTCAGTTCTGACTTATGATGAACCTGTTAGCCCTTTCTTGACATGATTTATTCAGAGGAGGTTTGTCATTGCCTTTCTCTGAGGCTGAGAGAGTGTAACTTGCCCAAGACCACTTAGTGAGTTTCCATGACTGAGAGGTGATTCAAATCCTGGCCTCCTGATGTCCTAGTTCGGTACTCAAACCACTACACCATGACGGCTTTCTGTCAAACAGTGTGCTCTCCCTGAAAATGGAAATCCTGTCCCTAGTGAGTGATTTTGCCTACACCTACAAGTCTGTCTGTCTGTTTTTAAGAAGGCAGATTTCCCACGTTCACAAGGCCCTGTCAGTCAGCTTACGCTAGGGAGTAAGTGTACGTTACTTCTTGCTTTTATCTTGTTTCAATGGTAGTTTCTCCATAAAGACTCAGTAGTTTTTACCTACTACACAGCAAAAGTTCATTAATACAGTTGTCTCTCCCAATTCGCAGGGGATATGTTCTGCTAATATTTGAGCCCCATTGAAACTAATGGCATGTGCACCCATGGTGCATGTGTGGGGCCGCGCATACAGTTGTCCCTCCCTGTGAAGAGCGAGACCGCGGACCTCAAGTCTACCTTCAGTCAGCAACAGTTGCCTCATCAAATGACCATGGCTGTTGTCACACTGCAGAATTAATGCAGTCTGACACTACTTTAACTGTCATGGTGCCATCTTATGAGATCCTGGGGTTTCCAGGTTGTTGTGATACCAGAGCTCTCTGACAGAAAAGGCAAAGTATCTCACAAAACTACAAATCCCAGTATTCCAAGGCATTGAGTCATGGCAGGTGTCAAACTACATCAATTCTGCAGTGGAAATGCTACTTGCTACCAAAACAGATGTTTTCCTGCGCACTCCTCTTAAATTAAAAATGTGGCACAAGAGATGGAATATAACATGGAAAGTATAGGGATAGGTTCTGATGCTACCAAAACAATTCAACAAACCTTTTATTTAAAATTAACAATATGCACATAAGAAATGAAACACTCAGGTCAGGTAAGTTTTGCATAGGTAACCAAAATCATTTTGGACCTTCTAGAAACCACTTGAAGGCTTCTTTGAAAATGTGTGAGGACTCAGGAGAGAGCCTTCTTGGTGGCTGCTCCCTGGTTGTCGAATACTTTCCTGAAAAAAGTTTGGTTGGACCTCTTTTTCCTTTCCTTTTGCTGGCAAAGACCTTTTTATTGGGCAGGGCTTTAGCTTATAATTTATGTGTCAAAAAGAGCTTTTAACGGGGTTGTGGTTTTATCTCTTTTACTCTGTTTTAATTGTGTATTATATTATTTTAACTTTGTGTTTTTTAAAAAAAAAACTGGATGGTCATTTAATTTGGTTTTTTGAAACTTTTGTGCAAATTATTTTTTAAACTGTATCTTTCTATAAAAATGCTTGTACGACACCAGCATGATGTGGTGGTCTGAGCATTGGAACATGACTCTGGACACCAGGATTTGAATCTGCACTTGGTCATGGAAATCCATTTGGTGACCTTAAGCAAGACACACTCTCCCAACTTCAGATGAATGCAAAGGCAAACCCCCATCTTTCCAAGCAAGCCCCACGATAGGGTCGCCATAGAGTTGCCATATGTCAGAAAGGACTTAAAGGCACACAACAACAACAACAACAACAACAAGCTGTCTTAGATTCCCTAAAAGGAGAAAGGTGATGTGTAAATAAAATAAAATTGTATGGGGCACTCACATAGCTAGTTTTGCGGAAAGAAATGTGGGTATGGAGTGGGATAGGAAGGAAAGCATGAAAAGAAAAACTGCAATGGAAATATGTGAGCAACCGGATTTTTCATTTTTATGTTTTGATACCAAGGGTGATGAAGAAAGGCTGTTCCAAAGGCCAAGATGGAAGGCACTGGAAAATATTTCTCTCTTAGGGCCACATCTTGTTGGAAGGATGGCATGGTAGGTGACAGCTATTCTGTGAAAGACTAGCAGTGTGCTACATGTGTTTAAAAATTGAGTTTAGTTGGCACAAATTATGGGATACAGTACATGAATGAGAGCCAGTGTGGCTTAGTGGTTTGAGTGTTGAACTAGAACTCTGAAGACCAGGGCTCTAATCCTTGCTGAACTGCAAAGCCCACTGAGTCACCTTAGGCAGGTCACACTCTCTCAGCCTTGGAGGATAGCAAGGGCAACCCCCTCTGAAGAAATTTGCCAGGTTTGCCTTAGGGTTGCCAAAAGTTGGAAATGACTTGAAGGCACACAGCAGTAACAGCAACAACAACAACAACAAAGTGCAGGAATGTTCAAGCTGCAGTGTGGTACTTAAATGTTTAGATCAGGAGTAGGCAACTTTTTCCCCTTTAAGGGCTGAAGGACTTCAGCTCCCAGAATCCCCAGAGCTATTGGCCAACATGGGACTATTGGCCAACATGGCTGAGGCTTCTGGGAGCTGAAGTCCCTCAGCCCTTAAAGGGGAAAGGTTGCCTACCCCTGGTTTAGATCATAGAAGCAGTGGTAGTGAGTCTGTTCTGGATGTTAGTTCAACCTTCTTTATTGGAGCTATCCAAGGTGCTGTGTCCTCTCTGCAAAATAGATTCAGCACCTTGGACTGTATGACTGTAATTGGGACTAATAAGGGGATTTAGGCTGATCAAACACACTTGTGATATACTGGAATGCTGTGGCAAAGATGTAAGATAAGTTCAGTCATTGTTATGATCTACTTTCCACTGCCACTCTTTGTATTTCTTGCAGGGAGATGCCATTCCAAGGGAATCACTCCATGGTGCAAGAGTTCATCCTGCTAGGCCTCTCCCAAGCCAAGGAGGTCCAAATCTTCCTTTTCATCCTCTTCTTTGTTTTCTACTCACTGATCCTTCCAGCAAACATCTTGGTCATTGTGGCTATCCAAAAGGACCCACATTTAAATGCTCCCATGTACTTCTTCTTGGCCAACTTGGCTTTCTTGGATATCTGCTACTGCTCTGTCACACCCCCAAAGATGCTGGTGGACTTCTTCTCCACCCTCAAGACTATTTCCTATGAGGGTTGTATGGCCCAGATCTTCTTCCTCCATTGGCTAGGTGGTTCTGAGATTATTCTTCTAATTGCCATGGCTATTGATCGCTACATGGCTATTTGTCACCCCTTGCGTTATTCCAGTCTAATAACACGAGCTGTCTGCTGTCTTTTGGTCCTGGCTTCTTGGTTTGTTGGGTTTGTGCACTCTATTATCCAGATTGCCCTTCTCATTCCTCTCCCATTCTGTGGACCCAATGAGTTGGATAGCTTCTTCTGTGATATCACCCAGATTGTCAAGCTGGCCTGCACTGACACCTACATTTTGCAGTACATCATGTTCTTCAATAGTGGCCTCTCTATTGTGATATGTTTCATTCTCCTTCTCATCTCCTATGGGCTCCTCTTAGTCAAGGTGAGGACAGGATCAGGCCAAGGGAAGAGCAAAGCTGCCTCCACATGCCTCACCCACATCATCATTGTCTTTGTAATGTTTGGTCCTGCCATTTACATCTATTGTCGACCCTTCCAGGATTTCCCCCTTGACAAAGTGGTGGCTGTTTTCCATATGGTGGTCTTCCCCTTAATGAATCCCATGATCTACACACTGAGAAACAAGGAAATTAAACAAGCCATGTGGAAGATGGTGATCAAACATAGGTGCAAAGGTGCAAAATGAGGGGGAGTCAACAGTAAAGGTGTTTGAAGAAGAAAATTGGTCTTCAGTGGATATTTTGTTGGGATGGAAAAAATGAAGGATTCACATCTTCTCCTCAAGTGAAGTACTTATAACTGTAAAAGAAGTGGGGGAGAGATATTCAGTCTGGTAAGCAGACATGTAAAGAGGGAAGGAAGGTCACAGGAAAACCTCCATGGCAAAGGCTGCACCCCCATTCAACATGTCATCAGTGGGACTACTCAGAAATACTGGAGTAACTAAAACAATTTATACAGATTACTTCTACCAGAAACGTCAATGACATAGCCTAAGGAAGTGTGGGAGGGTAATAGTAGGTACTTTACAAGCAAGCAGAGTGTTAAGATCCCCTTGGTTTGTTATTTTGGCTTGCATTGCTAACTCCCATCTCATGGCTGCATATTTACCTCACTCCCTTCTAAAATTGCCTCCCTACACTTCTTGGTGGGGACAGTTTGAGAGCTGCTGCCACCAGGGAACTTGTTTTTAGATCCTTTGTTCTTGTCTTGTTTTTGGTTTGCCTGTTGGGATTTTGCTACTTCTGTCCTGAGCAAGACTGCTTGGTGCTCCATCTTCAGCTTGAAGCTGCTGGTGCAGTCATGCCCTAGCAATGTTCATTTGCTGCCTACATTGAAGGCAGATAGCAATCCTGGGGTCTCCTCTGCCCAGGCAATGCTCCACCTTTTATGTGGTTACAGTGGCAAACATCCTTCATCAAGCAGGAGCAGTGTAATGTTCTAACTGTATATGTCCATGTCCTCCCCTTACCCTGTTAGTTTTTAAGCCCTGAGAAGAGCTGCTTTGGCAGCAGATGCATCTGGTCTGGATAAAAGGAAGGGGGGAAATGAGAGTGCCTTCTCAGATGGTGGATGGAAGGATAGATGGATAGATGGATAGATAGATAGATAGATAGATAGATAGATAGATAGATAGATAGATAGATAGATAGATAATTTATAGGTCTTTAGATTTGATCATGTATGACTGTACAGTTGATGCTCAATTTTCACAGCCACCCCCCCTCCAAATAAAAGTGGAAAAAACACTATTATAGGCCTGCATATTTTTTTACCCAAGAGAACACTTTTCTAGGCATCTGTAAATCCTCCTGCCGATTCGATGGTCAACTTCTGGCCGAAGTCAACTTCTGTTGGAGAACCTACAGATGCCCAGAGAAGTGTCTTCTCTAGGCACCCCTAGGTCCTTCAACACAATTGTATGGTCAACCTCTGGCAGATGTTGACCATAATGTTGTGCTGAAGGAACGACAGATGCTAAAGAGAACATATATTGTAGGTGGCAGGAGCAAATACAGTAATCCATGAATAATCAAATCTGTGAATGCTTAGCCCCCAATGTGAAGGGATGACTGCATTTGATATATTGTTACATTTATACTGCTATTTTGGGAGAAAGTTATTTTTCTAGACTTTAGCTCCCAGAATTTCCCAGGCACTCAGCCAATGGCTATGAAGGAGACCAAAATTTTTTTTCCAAGTTCTGCATTGGCCACAGGAACAAACACCTTTCTGCATCAGTATTCTGTCTTGCTAGAACAGCCATGAGATCTCAGACTGCTCAGGAACTGAAGAAAGATAATGGTAGGAATTGCATTTATGTGTGTAGCACAACCAGTGTACATTGGGATGGGGGCATTTCTGCTGAAGTCCCAATATTTTGGACTTCAACTCCTGGAAGCCCAGCTAGTATGGCTTGTGGGAAGGGATCATGGGAGTTACGGTCCAAACCAGGGGTAGGCAACCTAAGGCCCGGGGACCGGATGCGGCCCCCCAAGGCCTTTAGACCGGCCCCAGTCTGGTCCTGCCGCCGCCCCCCCGCCGCCGCCACCCGCCATGATGATATTGATTATTGTTGTTATTACTTGTTCTTGGGGTTTTCTTGGCAAAATCTCCACAGGGGTTTTGCCATGGCTTTTCTGGGGCTGAGAGAGTGTGCATGCATATTTTTAAATTTTTTTTTAAAATATATTATTTATTTATTTATTTATTTATTTTTGGGGCTTCGGGCCCCCAATTGTCTGAGGGACAGCAACCCGGCCCCCGGCTCAAAAAGGTTGCCTACCCCTGGTCCAAACCATAGAGGGAGCAAAGTCATAGTATACATCAAGGTAGGCAAAGTGCAGCCAAGAATGGCCAAGGGACTGTGTGTTACCCTTGGGGCCCCCAAATGTGCCCCCAAAGCCCCTGTTCCAGTCCCCTTGTGCTGGACAAGATGGTATCCATCTTCTACACTGATGAATCCCAGGCTCCCCATTATTGAGGAAACACAAAATTAAATTTGCCATATGGAAAATAAGATTAATATTCCTTCAAAAATAAGATCTGGAGTGGGAAAGTAACACCAAGAGGCAGGAGCATAGGGGGAAGGGGGGGGAGAGACCTAAACGTTCCCACCATATTTCATAATATTATGGAATATCTAATTCAGAAATATGCAAGAGTACATTCTTATAATATAAAGCCAGGATAGGAACTGTAATGAGAAGACGCTGTACCTGGGGAATTACTAAAGTCCAAGTCTTCTATGGGATCTTTTATCCTATGTTTACGGAGGTGGCTAGAGAAGAGACTGATGTAGAAACAATGCTTTATTTGAGGATTCAAGCATACAAAGACACCCTAACATACAAGCAAAGAGTTGCTATTGAACATCAAAAGATTCCAGTTGCTATGCTTTGAAGTGGACAATTTCCAGAAGAGGGGAGATGGGATGTAGGTTTTTTACTTTTCCTCACCTTAAGGACACATCCTGACTGGCTCATAAATCTTTTCAGGTGTGAATGTCCTGCATTGCAGCTCCTAAGCCTGGCCTTTTGATCTGCAAATGGCTTGTAAATGCAGATTCACCTTAGTGCCTATGTGATGTGCTCGCCTTGAGCCCATGGCGATGGAGGCCCTTTCCAGCCTAGGGCTTCTGATAGAGATCCAAAGGGATCTTGATATCAAAACTCAATCAAAACCACTTATTGTAACAGAACCATGCCACACACTGGGGGCCTCGGCAGACGACTAATTGAGTCGTCTTCCGGGCCCAGAAGAGGAGGGGCAGCCGCACGTCGGCGCCCCTTCCTCTCCCTGAGGTCGCCCTCGGAGTCGCCGGCCCTCCGCACGGCTGGCGCTCCGGGGAAGACCTCACGCCGCAGCAGCCGAACGCGCCGCGGCGGAAAAGACAGCGAAAGTGCGCCCGCCGCTTTTAGTGCGCACTTTCGCTGTCTTGAGGAAGGAGCGCTGATTTAGCGCTCCTTCCAGGGTCGCCGACGGTGCGCCGCGGTGCGGCTGCCGCGGTCCAGCGGCGCTCCATCCCGCGGCGCACGGGAAGCTCCCGTCTGCTTCTCCCCTAAGATATTTTTAGACTGAAAGTCTCAGTAGCCCTATCCCACATAGCAGATAGCAGGGAATGCTGGGAGTTGTGATCCAAATGATTTATACTCTAGATATAAACACATAAAGAAATCCTACACATTTACTTGGAAAGACAGGCTCACTATGTTATGGGGCTTACTCTAAGTGAAGTATGCATATAATTGGGCCATAAATTAACATTTTTACATCAGAGCTGTAATATCTGTAGTGTCCAAGGAAAGGTTAACAAGATGATCAAGGCTTGGAAACCAAGCCTTATGAGAAATGGAGGTTGGGCATTTTTAGGTTGGAGAAGAGAAGAATAAAAGGTGACATGATAGCTAATGTAATGCCATGTAGAAGAGGATCAACCTGTTTTCTGCTGTTCCAGAGACTAGAACAGATATTACAAGAGATATAACAAATTGTGGGCACCAGAGGGCAGCAATTACAACCGTGGAGATAAAATTTAGGAGCTTTGTTGGGTCCAGCCCTCATCCTTCCCATTTTCATGTTATGAATTATGAATTTGGTGTTTGCTTAAGGAAAAGAATATGTGTTCATTTATCTGAAAGTAAACTCCAATATACTCCATGGTATTTTAGAGGACAGTATATAGGTCATGCAAAAAGGATTCTGCTGTAAGTTTCTTCTGCTCAACTAGAGCTATTAAAGACTCAACTGAAGTTTCTTGAACAACGCAGTTAAGAGAAACAAGAGCCGCTTTGCAGGAGCTGAGTTGCTAAAAGAAGTTGCACTGGAGCAGCACATTGTAAGTGCTTAAGTTGTTTCACATACATTATCTCAGTAATCCTTACAAGAACCCCATAAGGTCAGATACCATACCGCATTTGGACATTGTTAATAAGAGTTCCCTACATTTGGAGGTTTAGCGAAAAGAAATTTAAAGTTACCATCTAGCAGTATTCTTGCTTGGGACTTAACATCATTAGTGCAATGTAGCCAAAGCGCCCACTTCAACTGAATTTTAACCATTAAGAGCAACTACAGAGTAGAAAAATGAATAAAACTCTCCTCTGGGTTCTACAGTGCAGCATGGCTGTTGACTACCCAGGTCTCTGCAGCCACAATTATTAGTTATTGCAGACAGATGAAACTAATTTTTCCCTGGTAGTCTTTGGTGTATTCCTCTGCTGAAGCAGAATTTGGAAATGTTTCTCTTTTGGAGTACAACTTCCAGAACCCTGCAACTAATAAGCTTATCGCACTGTGTTCTCGGAACGTGATGAGAATGGAACGGAATGTATTTTATCGCACGGTATGATCCTCATCGAGTTCCCATTCTGTGCCCTGACAGTCCCTAGTCCGTTCCAGCAGGAGAACTGTAAAAATGCATCCTCAGCCAGCAAGAACGCTTTCAGACCGTTCCATATGATGTATGTGCGATAATCCTACCGGTTTAAATCTGTCCTTGTGTTCTGATTGGCGAAGACAACCTCCTCCCCTCCCCTCCTAGAACATCCACAAACTCAACTCAACTCTTCCAGTGTTGATACAAGGAAGGTGCCACAGGCAATTTAAAAAATAGTTTTTTTTATTTTTGTAGGTTGAATTGCATTGTGTTTACAAGAAAAACAATGAATGCTCGCTACCTAAACTTCTCAGTAGCATTCTTTCCAATGCAGACATAGAGGTTTTCACAACAGTGAGCATGCACCGATGAGGGATGGCTGAGGAACTACCGTACTTTAGCGCTGGTCCTGGTACAACAGTAAATGCTGTGTGACAATATGTGTTCTCATAACGTTACTATCGCAATATCAATAGTCTAATGTGCTAACACCCATTCCCATATTGTTACATTCCAGGGACTCGATGGGAACGTTACAGGTACTAGTGCAATAAGCTTATAACATGGCCACTGTCATGGTCGAAAAGGATAATCCTTTCAAGCTCTGATCTAAAATATAGCCTACTTCAGATGGTGGAACAGAACAGTGTCCCATTTGATAATTTCTGTATCCCATGATGGAAGCTATCTTATTACAGTTGGCCCTCCACATTTGCAGCTTTAAATTTTGCAGATCTGAATATTTGCGGTTTTGATTAATGTGTTCTTCCTAGGAATCTCTAGGTCTTCCAGCGCAACTCTGCCAGAAGGTGACCATAGAGTTGTGCTAGAGAACCTAGATGTTCCTAGAGAAGACACTAGGAATGTATCTCATATTACATACACAAGTATATGCATATGCGCTCGTGCGCACACACACACACACACACATGATGCTGAAAGAGACTTGAATTTAACTGGGCTATACTGAAGAGATTCTTCAGTAGTAGTCATACTTCTCAAACTGGAATGTGGAGGGTTCCAGCACCTGACTGAGATTTCTGTTCTTTTCCTACAACTCCATTTTCCAATCAGTGCAGCATTTTATATCTGGTAGGTCACCAGGTTGGTAAAACTGGTGGAAACATGTAGTGCTACCTAATGATATGTTGACAATTGGGATCCAGAGAGGTGCTGGGCTGGGACAATGGAGAGAAGGGAATGGCACAGTGGTGCCAATTTGGCTTTGGCCTATGGCAAGCTGTGGACAGGAAGATGCCATCAAATCACATTCACATTGGTACGTGTGGTATTAACAGGTTGTATCCTGGGCAGCTCCAGGGCAAAATTATCTGGTTTGTGATTATTTGTGCTAATGTAGATGCATCCAAGGTTATATAGACTTCCATCTCTCTGTAGGCCTCCTTCACAGCATAGCCAGGCTTACACAGCTTTTCCCTGCTTTTCTCCTGACATGGGATCCATTTCACAACATGAATTAAATAAAGGTACATCTTTTTGAAAAGCTAATAATAAAAAGAGCTTCTCCAAAAACCCACAAGTAAGTGCTGGTGTTGTGTGCTTTCTAGCTGTTTCTGACTTATGGTGACCCTAAGGTGAACCTATCACAGAGTTTTCTTGGCAAGATTTGGTCAGAGGGGGTTGCCTTCAGATCCCTCTGAAGCTGAGAGAATGTAACATGCCCAAGGTCACCCTGTGGGTTTGCATGGCTGAGCAGGAATTCAAACTCTGGTCTCTAGAGTTGTAGACATACGCCACTACCATATTAAAACATCAAAGAAACATCTTTGACTAATCATACTTGCAATCACATTGGGGTCATGAATTGATTTTAGGTTTTGTAATATAAACAGAATTGGTATATTGCAGAGGCTTAAATATATTATTATAGGGCCAGTGTGATGTAATGGTTTGAGCATTGGACTAGGACACTGGGAGACCAGGGTTCGAATCCCAGCTTGGCCATGGAAAACCCCTTGCTGACCTTGAGCAACTTGCACTCTCTCAACCTCAGAGGATGGCTATGGTAAACCCCCTCTAAAGAAAGTTGCCAAGAAAACCCTATGGTAGGTTCCGCCTTAGTCGGAAATGACTTGAAAGCACACAACAACAGCAACAACTACAATATATAAGGAAGTAGAGTAATAGTGATATATATCCATCAGTCTGGGGAAGGGGAGTGGGGAAGTCAATAGTGTATGTTTATTTTTGTTTAATAGTTTAGTTGTGTTTAGGTTTTATTTGTCTGTAATTATTGTTTGTATTTTAGATATACTTATAAAATGTATTTGTGATTGTGTATGTTTATTAAAATTACATTAAAAAACAGTACTGTAAAACAATATAAAACCATGTGAAACCATGATGATGATGATTATGATGATATGCAATAACCATGGATAGGATGCTATCCTTCCCTTCTCTCTGCTGCTTTTCAAACACGTAAAATATTTCCGGAGGTGGTGGTGGTGACAGAATTCTGAAAGAAATGGACTTATATCCACACTCAGCTAGGGATGGACATTTTCCAAAGATTCCTTAGCTCCAGTTTCCCTTAAAGGGCAGCCAAGGTGACTCCCTGAGGTGTAACCTGAGCCCCTGGGCTGATCATTGCTGTAACCTCAGTCCTGGTGCAGCCACTGTCCCAAACAGTCCCTAGCTCTCTGTTTAGCAGAATGCAGCAGGCCTAAGATAGATCAGAGTGGGTCAAAGAAGGACAGGCTGAGAGAAAAACCTGGAGATGGGATCCCTCCCATCCTTGCCTGGATTTTGAGGTTGAAGAGCCAGCAGAAAATTGTAATGCTGCAAGGTGCCAACATCTTACCCAGTCCAGGTGGTATCCCAAAAAGAAAGAGGAATCTGAGCTAATACGAAAGAGGAATCTGAGCTAATACGAAATTCTACAGCAGGTATATGTCCAGGCTCTCAGAGTGACTTAACAGATAAAGAATCTTGTGATTTTTGGCTGGGGATACCCAAGTATGAAAACCTGCTCCAATTATTTTGTCTATTATTGTGTGCCTTCAAGTAGTTTCCGACTTATGGCGAACCTAAAATGAACCTATCATGGGGTTTTCTTGGCATGTTTTTTCAGAGAGGAATTGTCATTGCCATCCTCTGAGCTGAAAGACTATGATTTGCCCAAGGTCACCCAGTTGATTTTCATGGCCCAGCCAGGATTTGAACTCTGGTCTCCAGAGTCCTAGTCCAATGCTCATGCCACTACACCACACTGGCTCTTTGTCTATTACAACCTTCTCCAATAGAATATCCTTCCGATTGGCTGGACTATAATACCCATCAGTGACGGGAAGAGTGGTACCAGGGTTACCAGACAGAAAACTGGAGAGGACCCCTGTAATGGTTGTATAGAAGAAGAACATTCAGAAGGTATCGCTTATCATGCAACCAGGTAACAAGGAATAACTGCTGACATTCCCAGTCCTAGACCACATATCCTCCAACATTTCCCAGATGAAAATTGGGACACTGGTGGCCAAGCAACATCAGAATGTGAACAAGATGGAGAACACTGTTTATAAGGAAGAGCACATAAGCTAGGAGAGGTTGCAGCAGTGTGCTTTTGCTTGAGTCTGCAGGGAAGGGCAAGATTCTGCCTCCTCTTTTCTCCTCTCCCTGCTGCTGAGTTGTTTGAATACAAACAACTCAGTGGTTATTTCTTCAATGTAGATGCAGCAATCGTAGCCCATATTTCAAGCTGTACTGTCTCTGGATCTCAGGGGCCATTGAACCCACTGTCAACTTTGGGCCTGCCATTCTTTTTTCCCATGACCTACCTCTAAGAGTTGCTGCGAAGAAAAGGGGCTGAAATGTAATTTTAACACCAGAACCATCTTGAATTCAAATGTTTGTCTTTCTCTAAATGTATCCCTGTAGGAAGGAGATTACATACCTGACTCCTCTCCCGTGTGTATTTTAAAAACCTCATAAATAGAAAACAAGGAATCCAGGGAAATCCATTGCCCCTTTTTTTAATGTGCTCCTTTTCTTTCTGCAGGGAGACATTATTTATTTAGTGGAAATAGAACATTCAGGGGAGGACTCTGCTACACAGTTTTGCTGAACACAGAGGTTGGCTTTTGCTGCTAAGGAAAGAGTAAAGGAGATTTTAGAGAGACATGTGGATGCCACAAGGTTCCTTTACCTCTAGGCAGTGTGCATGATGGGAGTTGTAGTCTACTACATGCAGTCAGATTACAACTTGGGAAAGGTTGTTATATCACTTACCTAAGCATAACTTCCATTGGGTGCAATTGGACTTACTTTAAAGGGGACGCATTTAAGGACAGCACAGATCAGGGAGGAGCAGACTCTAAAGCTGTTATAAAATCTTGGCCTCTCCTTGGTTTGTGCCTCCTTGCCTCAGTTTCCCAATACAAATACAAGAATACATATTTACTCTCTGCAGTCCTGCTGGCTGAAAGAGAGTGAATCAGTTTGCTATGAATACTGCAAACAAATATGATTGGAAGGAGACAAATACATCTGTCCTTTGGACAAAACCCAACAAGAAAAACCAGCCATGCCAGTTACAGTAACCAAAGTCCAACTGTTGAGTCATTTTGCTATCTATCTTCCATACAGAAAGTGAGCCAATTCCCAAAGCAGAAGCGTAAGCCTGGAAGCTGAGAATAATGTGTGTGCAAGTGTGTATGTGCCTTCAAGTCGCCTGTTGACTTATGGCAACCCCATGAATTTCATGTGGTTCCCTAAAGCAAGGAACTCAGAGGTGCTTTTGTCCTTTGAAATATAGCCTACAGCACTTGGTACTCATTGGCAATCTCCCATCTAAAGACTAATCAGGGCTGACCTTGCTTAGCTTCCAAGAGCAAGCGGGATCTGGTGCCTTGAGGGTATGTAATAATAATAATAATAATAATTTTTATTTATAACCCGCCCCTCGGCCCCTTTGGGAACAATAACAATACTAAAACATGGACAGAGTTTTTATGACCCCCTCCCAGGGTCCAAGCTTATCTGTTCTTCCTCATTAATAACTTCTGCCATCTGGATCACACTCTGGCTGGTGCCACATTGCAAAATTAGTGCAGTTTGATACTGGCTCCATCTTATTGAATCCTGGGATTTGTAGTTTGGTGTGGCACCAGACCGCTTTGACAGAGAAAGCTAATTATCTCTCAAAACTACAAATGCCAGCATTCCATTGCACTGAGCCATGGTAGTTTAACTGCTTTAATTCTGCAGTGTAGATACAGCCTTTGAGACAAAAGGTAGTGCTGGTGGATTCCTGTTTCATACCATAGCCATCGGCTTGTGGAGTCTCTCATGATTCTGTTTTATCCCCCATGCTATTTCATTTATATATCTTTATCTATATATCTATATCTATCTATATGAATGAATAAATATGAGGAAACTGCTGAAAGAGGTTGTCTGGGGAGAAATTCTGGAGATGTGGAACTGTGACATAGCTTAACATGCGTGTTATTCCACACCCATCCCTACCCCTATCCTCAGAAAACTACAACCTGAAAACCATGTCCTGGTGGCTGGAGATGATGAGAGTTGTTCTCCAACATAAGTAGAGAGTCACAATTTAAGGAAGGTAATCGAAGATTCTCCATCTATTTGTTCAGTTTGTTTTGCAAACTGCCTATCCTGTTTGGGTGCAGCTGTGTAACAATCAGAGCTATTGGCAAGTTGTGTGTGGTTCTACATAATTTGTGCTGAAGTGGTTTTTCTCAATCAAAAATATCAAGTCCCTTGAGCCACTAGGATATAGCAGCATCAATGATCTGCTCAATGAAATATCATTATTGTACTTACTCTTGCGAGTACAGAAGGAACAGGGTGTTGAAAACAGAGACTGTGAACATTTGCAGTCTATGTCAGGACTGGGCAAAGTGTGGCATGTGGGTCACATGCGACCCCCAAAGACGTTTTGTGACTCCCAGGGGTAAAAAAAAAAAAAAAATCTCTATGGCATGTAGGCATTTCTTCTTCCAGACATTAAAGGAAAAATGTGTTCCAAAATTTTTTGCAATTTTTTTTTTGCCTCAAAATATTATTAATATCCCGCCTCTCTGTAAAAACAATCCTCTAGGGACCCAGGATGGTTGCAAAATATGCCCCTGTGTTCTCTTACAGGTTGTTTGTATGATCAAATAATATGATTTTTTGTTTTGGTGGGAACCAGGCATGATAGCCCTGTTTAAATATTTGAAGGGATGTCACATTGAGGATGGAGCAAGCTTGTTTTCTGCTGCTGCAGAGAACAGGGCCCGGAGCAATGGATGCAAGCTACAGGAAAAGAGATTCCACCTCAATATTAGGAAGAACTTTCTGACAGTAAGAGCTGTTTGACAGTGGAACACACTCCTTTAGGAAGTGGTGGAGTCTCCTTTTTTGGAGGCTGGGTGGCCCTTGAGGTGTATTCCAGTTCTATGGTTCTATGAGGTATGGTGGGGGTATGGCCCTCGAAGTTCTCCTGGGAGGCTAATGCAGCCTCCTGGTTTTCCACAGTTGTAAATGTGTCACTTGATGGTGCAGGGAGTGTGGACTGCACCAGTGATACCTCAGAGGTGAGTGAACACCCCATGAGGTGGACACTCAGCTTTTGTCCCAAGACCTCCCAGCTGCCCCCCTCCACCAGCCAGGGCTCCTCTGTTGTACGTTGACTATGGCCACTGTTGGGGGTAGGGTGCTGCTGCTTGGCAGCCCCTTCTGGCAAGGCTGCTGGTCAGGCCAGGAGAGGGAGGTATTGGCAGCAGTGGTGGCCCTGGGCTCCTCCCTGTCTGCAAAAGGAAAGGAGTCCCTGGCCATCCCTGCCTCCATCGTCTGGCCAGCAGCCCCACCAGACCCAGGAAGAGGCTGCTGGTGGGAGCAGCACCCCATCCCCATGACAGCAGAAGTGGCTGGCTGGCAGAGGAGGTGGCTGGGGTTTGTGTCAACTAGGGGGGTGCAGACCTCACTGGGTGACATTGCAGAGATGGGTGGTACCTGGTGGGATGGTACACTAAAAGGGACTGGCAAGGCTACTGGGCAAGTGATAAACAGCACTCCCCCACTTGCCCAGCAGCCATCTCCAGAGGCATCACCACCCTCAGTAGCAGTTGAGCCTGCAGCCTGGGATACAGCATGAGTTACAGCACTGGGGTGACACCAATCCTAAAGATGCCACTGCACAGTTGCCCGTTCCTGGCCTATGTAACTTGCTTCACACCAGTGTCACATAGGGGGGTATGGACCGCACCAGGTGACATTGCAGAGGTGGGTGG
The DNA here is from genome assembly GCA_020142125.1 of Phrynosoma platyrhinos. Lineage (NCBI taxonomy): Eukaryota > Metazoa > Chordata > Lepidosauria > Squamata > Phrynosomatidae > Phrynosoma > Phrynosoma platyrhinos. The sequence continues at coordinate 7,772,514 of CM034710.1, read as the reverse complement.
TACCTGTTGGGATGGTACACCCAAAGTGACTCACAAGGCTCTGGGCAAGCGATAAACGATGCTTCCCCACTTGCCCAGCAGCCATATCAGCCCCTAAATGGGGTCTCCAGAGGCATCACCACCCTCAGTAGCAGTTGGGCCTTTAGCATCATGTGTGGCAATAGCCACTCGGTACTCCAAATGCTTGGCGGGGGCTGCAGCGGTCTGGCCAAGTGGGGTGAGGGAACAAGGCAGTTTGCCCACCCCCTGCACCAGGTGACACACACCTTGGGGACACCACTGCTTCACACCTTCGGAGACGAAGATGGGTCATGAGACCAACATCTCAGCTTCCTGGTGCATTTATCTCTGTAATATATATTTGTAATATATATTTATTAGATAATCATGGCACTATAATGCCATGTAATATATATTTGTTTATTAGATATTCATGGCACTGCAACCATCTTTTGTTTAATGAGCACTAGTCAGCTCTCTCCATCCCACCACCTTCATAGGTGAGAGGACAGGTGAGGGCTTTCTTACTGGCTGCTCCTAGGCTTTGGAACTGAAGTCTCTCCTTGGAGAGACTAGTTCAGTTCCCTCCTTTCTGCCATTCTGTCCACAAATTAAAATGTTTCTGCTCCAACAGGCTTGTTAGGAATTCACTGTGAGGGATTTTAATGGAGTGCTGTTTTATGATGCATTGTTCTGTTAATTTTTATCTTTCGTGTTTTTAATGGATTTGTTTTGAAGGGTTTTAATTCTGCGTGTTGCCTAAATACTCTCAAGGCACCAGATCTTGGAAGCTAAGCAGGGTCAGCCCTCCTTGGATGGGGGAATGCTAAGCAATACCATGTGCTGTAGGCTATATCTCAAAGGAAAGAACTGGCAAAACTACCTCTGAGTATTCCTTGCCTAAGAAAACCCTATGAAATTCAAGGGGTTGCCTTAAGTCAACAGGAAATTTGAAAGCACATACACATGGGCATTATTTGTGTTTTAATAATTGCTTTTGTTTTATCACCTCTCTTAGTAACTGTTTTTTATTGTATTTGCTTTTCTTTTTGAAAGCTGGTTTAACTTTTGTTCATAGCAGCTGCTTTGGAAATGTGGCACAATTTGGATGGAGTCATGCAGAGATGTTTAATGAAAGCTGCAAGCCTCCGCTTCATCCATTTCCAACTAGGCACTCCTCCAGATATACACACTGGACTATGGTGCCTAGGGATGATGGGATCTTTAGTTCAATACATCCGAAGAGAGATAGTTGTCATAGGAATTTCCTAGGAAAGTATCCCTGAGTGTCTTCACCTCCATATCCTCTCAGTGAACCACACAGGTACCGTATGTTTTCCCAGAAGCGGAAGTGATGTGATGTCACTTCATGTTTTGGGTCCAGCCTATTTGTTTGTTTGAAGATGGGGGCTTGTGGGAGCTATTAAGATTGCCAGAGTGAAAGCATAAGAGGGCTCCTCTACCTTTATCAGTTGCACAGAAGAGGGCATTTCTGCAGGTGTTCCTGGTTAGTTGGGTGTATGACAAGTGTCACCTGCTGAAATTCTCTCTTCTATGCAATAAGCTTACCAGTCTGACAATTGTATTTCTGAATGGTGAGAGAAGCAAAGCTGTTATATTTGAAGGTGTATTTTGGTTTTGGGCTGTTTTTGAGGTAAATCAATTGTTCTTAAATGGAGGGGTGGGACACCCAAGGGAGACACAAAAGTTGCTCAAGGGGGGCACAAGACTTGGAGACCCTGATCCCTCCACCTTCTTCTCTTCCCAAGCTTTTTATGTGTACAATTTACCCAAACCTTGAGTTTAATAATAAAACTGTTCTAATTTGAACATTATTTCCTTATAAAATATTAAAATATGAATATACACAAATGTGCGAATGAAAACTTGCACACTGAATAAACAAAATGTTTTTATTTATATTATATATTGGGAGGGGATGACATCAGCATATAGATGTAAAGGGGGATCCCAAGGGTTAAAAGGTTGAGTACCACTAGTGTAAAACATTCTCTGGTTTTTATTTATTTATTTTGGGAAAATGGGAGCTTTAAATTGAGGGTGTCCAGGAGGTTGAAAAAATAGGGTTGAGGCCACATGCAACCTCTGAGTCAATCTACATTAGTATAAACTGAAGAAGCATGTGAGGGTTTTCCCCCACTGATTTTTGCTATAGGTTGTTTTGTGTTACCTTTTAAAGACTTTTTATTAGCTCTTTCTTCAGGAGACTTGAAATTGTTTCCAGTCAGCCTCTGGCACTTACTGGGGAAAGATCCGCTTAGAGTTGACAGCAGAACAGTATCCCATACTCTTAGGCCATCCACGTAGTAGCTCTTTTAATGGTTGTATTGATTCAGTGGTGCTTTCAATCTTCCTGTGCAGTACATTATTGCATTGCACTGTGGCTTTTGTCAGAGACAACACATTTTTAACATCATCGTCATCAAGGGGGGGGGGAACAGGCATGATATATGGGTGCAGCAAAACAGAGTGATGGATGCCTGAGATGGCAGATGCAGCAATTTCAGACTGCAGATGAGTGGTGCTGTGGTTAACTTGCTCACCCATGTCAAATAAAAAAGCGGAAGAAAACCTCCTCCAAAGGTTATTTGTTAAGCACTGCAAGGAGAAAGTTTTTTTTGGCTGTATCTGTTCCTTGCAGTGCTAGTTTTCTACTTCTAAGTAGATCTATATTAAAGTTGATTGTACAGATCATGAAAAACTATGAATCTCTCTTAAAGAAATGGGTATGCCACAACATTTGATAGTCCTGGTGCGTAATCTGTACTCAGGACAAGAGGTTACTGTTAGTACAGAATAAGTAAAAACAGAATGCTTTCCAATTGGCATGGAGGTCAGGCAAGGCTGTATTCTATTACTGTATCTGTTTCATTTGTATACCAAGAACATAATATGGAAAAAGCAGGATTGGACTCAGAAGGAGGCATGAAAATCAACAGTCTAAGATATGCAGATGTCAACATGATGCTAGCAGAAAATATCAGTGATATGCAAAGATTATTGAAGAAGGTTAAGACAGAAAATGCAAAGGCAAGTTTACAGCTGAATATCAAGGAAACAAAAAATATGACCACAAATGATCTACAAAATGTTAAAGTAGATGATGAAGAGATTGAAATAGTTCAAAATTTTCCATATTTGGGCTCAATCATCAATCAGTGCAGAGAACACAGCCAAAAAATCAGAATAAGATTAGGACTTGGAAGCGCAGCTATGAAGGAACCAGACAAGAACCTGAAGTGTAAAGATATATCGTTAAATACTAAAGTTAAGATTATCCATGCCATCATATTTCCTATTTCTGTGTACGGGTGTGAAAGCTCGGCAATGAAAAAAACTGATAGGAAAAAAATTGACTCATTTGAGATGTGGTGCAGGAGAAGAGTTCTCAGAATTACATTTCTTCCTCCTATTTTCACTTCTCCCTCTTCCATGTCCAAGCCTGCTTTCCTTACAATATGTTCTGCATATAAGTTGAACAGATAGGGTGAAAGGATTCAGCCTTGTCTGATTCCTTTTCCAGTTGGGAACTATTCTATTTTTCCATGTTCTGTTCTGACAGTAGCCTTTTGTCCTGAATGCAGATTCTTTTTGTTCTGAGTGCAATGTGTTGGCACTCAATGTGTTGGCACTCTCATGTCTTTAAGGGCATTCCATAGCCTTTCATGATCTAGGCAGTCAAAGGTCTATAGCAGGGGTCGGAGACCTACAGCCCGTCCGGCCCGCCCCCCCGCTTACTGGCCCCTGCCAACCCGCCGCCGCCACTGCTGCGAGTTTTGGCCGCCGCGCAACCGCGCGCATCGCGCCTGCCATTTCGTTTTTCAAAATGGCGGTCGTGACACATTTGTACATGCGCAGGAGTACTGCACATGCACAAACGTGTCGCGGCTGCCATTTTGGAAAACAAAATGGCAGCCGCGACATGTGTGGCGGCGGCTGCGGCAGTGTGTGCGGTGGGGGTCTCGTGTGGCGGCGGGGGTTGCGTGCGCGTGCATGAGCGCACCCGCTGCCATTTCCCCCCCTGGCCCGCCGGAAGGGAGGACTTCAGCGGACCGGCCCCCGGCTGAAAAAGGTTGCCTACCCCTGGTCTATAGTCTATAAATAACATGCTGATTTTCTTTTGGAACTCCCTGCTATGCTCCATTAGCCATCGTATATTTGCAATGTGATCCCTGGTGCCTCTTCCTTTCCTGAACCCTGTTTGAACCTCTGGGATTTCTCTATGTATGGTTGGACCTCATGTTGGTGGGGGCATTGAATCCATCTTGGGTTTTCATGTGAACTGTAGTGGGGCTATCCAATGTGCTGAACATGTTTGGGGGTAGGGTATTCAGCCGTTTGGAGACTTCCTTTAAAATTCACACTGAAACCCAGAATAGATCCATTGTCTCCATTAACATGGGAGCCATTAGTTGCTGCTGGTAATGCTACCCTCATTCACTCACCTGACACCTTCCTCCTTGCAGATGTTTTCTATCTGATGATACCAATACATTTATTGGAAGAAATAAAATGACACATTGCTGGTTCCACTGAGGCCTTCAATCATGTTAGATTGTCCTTGACACTATGCACAGGGTAGTGCATCTTGGAAGGAGGCAAACATAATACAGTCAGCCCCCTACATTTGCAGCTTTGACTTTTGCAGATTTGATTATTGGTGGATTCAATTGATATGTTCTCTCTAGGAATCTCTAGGTCCTCCAGCAGGGCTCAATTGGAAGTTGACCATAGAGTCACACTGGCAGACCTAGAGATTCCTAGGGAAAACACTTCTCTGGGCATTTGTAGGTCATCTGGCATGATTCTCTGGTCAACCTCTGGCTGATGTTGACCATAGAGTCGTGCTGGAGGACCTAGCAATTCCCAGAGGTGTTCTCTCAGCTAAAAAAAAAAAAAATAACACGTGGTTTTATTTGCAGTTTTCCCACTTTCATGATGGTCCTGTGCCCCTTACCCCAGTGAGGCTGCATCCCATGGAATCCTGAAGTCTGTAGTTTAGTGAAGCACTAGAACTCCCTTGCTGAGCATTCTAAACATCTTTCCATAAACTACAAATGTCAGGTATCATGACGGTGGCCACCTGCTGTGAAATGGGCTAAATGCCATACATAGAGAGTAGAGGCCACAGCCAGAAGGAAGTGAAGTGAATACAGTAATTGTTTCTCTCCTATTTCAGTGAAAGCTCTTCCTCTCTCACACACACTCACTCCCTTCTCTCTCTTTCTGACACCCCCCTCTCTGTGTGTGTCTGATATCCCTTCTCTTACTTTTTGCCTGACACCCCTTTCTCTTTCTCTCTCATGCCTCCTTCTTGTTCTGACACTCCTTTCTCTCCCCTCTTTGACATCCCTTTTTCTATCTCTCATGTCCCTTCTCTAGCTTTCTCTCTGACACCCCCCTTTCTCTCTCTTTCTGACACCTTTCTCTCCCCTTTCTCTCTGGTATCCCTTTTCTTACTTTCTGCCTGACACCCCTTTCTCTCTCTTTCCAGCACCCACTCCCTTTTTTTCTTCTGACACCCCTGCTGTCTCTCTCTCCTTCTCTCTCTGACATCCTCCTCTCTTTTGACAATGACAATTCTTCCCAATTTCTCTTACTGCAGCTTCCATTTCAGTTTCCAGAATCTGGAGTTCATCTTGGTATGCTGCTTCATTCCATGTGTCAATCATTCCCCCCCCCCAATCTCTTTTACATAGCTCTTCTGTGCATTGCAACCAATGTCTTTTTATTCACATACCTCCCCATACACACACACACACATCCATATATGTATGTATGTGTATATAAGTGATGCAGTGGCTCAAGTGGTTAAGACGCTGACTCTGTTGATTGCAAGATCGGCAGTTTGAGGCCCAAGTGCCGCATGATGGGGGTGAGCTCCTGTCACTAGTCCTAGCTTCTGCCAGCCTAGCAGTTCAAAAGCAGGCAAATGCAAGGAGATAAATAGGTACCACTTTGGTGGGAAGGTAAAGTAGCCTCTGACAATGCTGGCTCTTTGCCTTAGTCATGGAGATGAGCACTGCCCCTACGGTCAGACACGACTTGACAACCTTGTCAATGGGCAATACCTCTACCTTTACCTTTTACCTTTGTGTGTGTGTGTGTGTGCGTGTGTGCATATGCATGTATATCAAGGGAGGGAGGGAGAGCAAAGAAAAAAGGATGCTCCGGAATCATATGCTGTATAAACTCCAGAGCATCCTTCTTTCCTTGCTCTTCCTCTATCATATATATATAAACACGCAGACATATATAGATGATTCCTGAGCATCGTTCCTTCCTTGCTCTTTCACCATCATATATATA
>CM034710.1:7742408-7753450 GCA_020142125.1 Phrynosoma platyrhinos | reverse complement strand
TGAGTTCCCATTTTATTGTGGGATGGGATCTGCTGGCTGCAAGATGTTTGGGAGGATATAGTACATACGTGCTGTGTGCCTTCAAGTCATTTCCAACTGATGGCAAGCCTATCATGGAGATTTTCTTGGCAAGATTAGTTGAGAGGAGGTTTGCCATTGCCTTCCTTTGAGGCTGAGATTATGTGACTTGCCTAAGGTCACCCAGAGGGTTTCATGGCCGAGCAGGTCAACAGTCAAACCACTATGCCCAACGGTCAAACCACTATGCCACCACTATGCCACGTTGGCTCTTTGAAGAATATAGTTAGGTCCATTTTTCAGCTGAGATCTTGCCGTCGTTTTTGCTGCCTGGTTCTCCCTGAACATATCCTCTTTCACACTCACACTGGAGATTCCATTTGGTAAGTTGCCTTCCCATCTCTTGCTGGATTTATATTTGCAGGGTTCCTCCCTGCAATACTAGCATGATTCCAGGTTTGCTATTCCCTGCACCTCATCTCATCATTTCCCTTCACTCCCCCTCTCCATCCTTAGGCCCCTTGGTCTCAGTGGCTGTTCTCACTCTCCCTTTCTCTTCTTCCCATAAAAAGTGGAGGAGACTCCAGGTCAAAGGCTTACTATCGGCCAATGTTCCATGTTAGTTCACTGGGGTATTTATGACTCCAGAGGCCCAAGAAAGGGAGTCCCGACTGGGACCTGGCTTCTCTGGAAGCCTCAAATTCCAGGGCAAGGGCCACTAGGACAGGGAACGGGCTTGTTTCCTTCGGGTCCTGCTTGGAATTTGTGGCTCTGAAGGAGAAAGAACAGGCGATGTTACTGTTATGACACAGTATTCACCATTATTTTAGCGCATAGTATTCAGTTTTAGTCAGCAAAACAGACTCCACAATCCAAGCTGGGAGTACAGTTTGGTTTGCATTGGAACACAAAATGCCCCAATTCACATTTCCTGAAGAAATACACAAACTTTTGATAACACAGAGAACCTCCTTTGCTTTTCACACAACTTTGGATTATTATTATTTTTTTAACATGTACATTATCAGGAAAGGGAGAATATGAAAAGGCATAGATTAGTTGGAAATGATTTTGAAAACTGCATATATTAGGGGGGGATGTTTTCAATCACATATATTAGGAGGATCACATATATTATCACATATCACATATAAAATCACATATATTAGCAGGAAAATGCATTTGTACAAAAGTATTTGGGGTTTTTTGGCTCCTGAAAATACACATAGTTCTCTGTGCAGACTGAGAACATTTGCAAGCAGATGTGATAATGGAAGGGAAGAAATGTATGGTAAGTCTGAGGGGGGAAATGTGCAAGTTAGAGAAAGCAAAAATTTTTAGTGGGCTTGGTGGTGGTTGTGATGGTTGTTGTGTGCCTTTAAGTCATTTTCGAGTTATGGTGACCCGTAGGCAAAACTATCATAGGGTTTTCTTGGCATTATTTGCTCAGAGAGGATTTGTACTGTCAGTAATTTTCTGCCCCAGAAACTGATGACTGTCTTTGGGTTCTGTGCACCTTGACCTTCAGGCTGTTTTTACCATTAGGTAGACTGAGGCCAATCCTCAGGTGCTAAATTCTGGGGGCAGCAGTAGCAGCCCCACTCCAGATCCTTTCATCTGACCCATCATCCGCCCACCAATTTCCTCTCTTGGAGGCTGCATGTTTTATGTGATCTCTCCTACTCCCACTAAGGCAGAGTGGTTCCCAAACTTTGGTCCTCCAGCTGTTTTGGATTTCAGCTCCCAGAAGTTCCAGCCAACTTGTCCAACAATCAGGAATTTTGGGAACTGAAGTCCAAACTATCTGGAGGATCAAAGCTTGAGAATAAGGGTTAATCTGCACTGCAGAAATAGTACAGTTTGACACCACTTTAACTCCCATGGTTCAATGCTGTGGAATCCTAGGATTTGTAGTTTTGTTTTGGCACCAGATTTCTCAGAGAGTCAGGCTAAATATCTCACAAAACTATAAATCCCAGAATTTCGTAGCATTGAGCCATGACAGTTAAAGTGGCATCAAACTGCATTATTTCTGCAGTACAGATTGGACCTAAGGAGTGGAACAGACCACCCCAAAGGGGTGGCTTGAATCCATCCCTTTGAACTCTGGGTTGGGGCCACAGAAACCACACATCATGGCCCCAACCCAACTTTTTGCTGGCACAAAAAGCTGGCTTTTCTGGTGCCGCCGTGGCTTTGCAGTGCTCCTGTGGTGTGTAAGAGCCGCAAAGCTGTCCTCCATATGGACAGGCAGGCGGTGTGATGCTGATTTTGGGGCAGCATCAGAGCATGTGGTGTCTAAATGTCGTACTCTGACACTGCCCTGAATCCAGCACATAGGGGCAGTCTGTCTCGCCCCTAAGTTAACCTGCTCCCCTTGGAGTTAGTGGAGGATGCTATCTTCTTTCCAGTGCATTCAGTTGCAGTCCAGTTAGCTCCTGGACTTCAAATAGAGGAGGTACTATTTAAACCTTTGCCTCAGGTAGCTCACACACATGTGAAACAGTTTAACTTGTCAGCCAAGGGAAGTTGTAGTCAAAATAATCATTTTTCTGAGCCCTGCATAGGAGAGCAATAACATGTCGCTGGTGCTCCTTTGAACTCTGCAGTTGACCTCCCCAGGGTACAGGGAAGCTCCTTTCCCATCTAAAACCAGTTTGCCATTTAACAACCGATGATCAACCAGCTTCACTGAAAAAATGTTGAGGCATCTTTGCCTGCAGGAACAAATTTATCCTTTTGCTACCTACAGGTTTTGGAGGAAGAATGTGGGTTAGCTACAAGTTACTTACATAATGGCGTGTCTTAAGTGCAATGCAGAAAAACATGTTGTTGCTTTAGAGACAGACCATAAGCAAGTATGGCTGGCAACAGAAAACAAAGGTGGACTCTCTGTAAATGTGCAGAGCTACAAAAACTAGGTGTGGATTTCTATGTCTTAACAACCTCACAATTAAGGCTAAGAGTCATGCCTATTTACTCATGCAAGCAATACCATTTGGATTTGCAGGAAGCTTGATAACACATGGGTGTGTGTATGAGTGTTACCTTGACTGTGACATATACAATGGTCCACTTTTATGAGAAGTGAGCAGAACTTGGAAAGTTAGTGATTCATTATAAAGCCCAACAAAATGGCATAAAATTTGGGGTAGAAAATGTTACTCTGACAAAAAAAAAGTAGTATTACCATTCATTTTGCAAAAGAACTGATATTATGGCTTTGACACCCTCCTAAAGTAATGCATTATATATATATATATAGTAGTCATAATTATTAATATTAATATAGTGCTATCAATGTACCTGATGCTGCAGAGAATACAACAGAAATGTATCCCTGCCAATAGTGTACAGTCCAATAAGGACATAAGGGGAGAGAAGAGGACAAATGCAGACAATATTTTTTGAAATACAACATATTTTGGATATTTTGGAAATACAACATCATCAGGCTAACATTTCAAATTAAAATAACATATTACAACATTCATAACTTGCTCAATGCCATAAGGCCTCAAGGCAAATGTTCAATTAGAATAGCTGGAAAACAGTCAAAGCAATTTAAAAGCATATAAAACAATTTAAAGCCTTTAAAACCATGTATAGATTAAAACTCTGGAAAGTGAGTGCTCATGCCAAGAGGAAGGATAAAGCACTCTTGTTTTTCTAGGTGAAGAATTTACGGTAAATTTACGTTTTGAGCCTCCCTAATCAGAAATCAGAAATGCTCCAAAATCCAAACCTTTCTTCATGGGTGACTTGAGATAATTAGAGGTTTGCTTTCTGATGGTTCAATATACACGAACTTTGTTTCATGCACAAAATTATTTAAAAATATCTAAAATTACCTCTAGGCTATGTGTATAAGGTTTAAATAAAACAAATTAATTGCACTTTTAGACTTTGGTTCCATCTTCAAGATATCTTATTAGGTATATACAAATATTCCAAAATCTGGAAAAAAAATCCCAAATACTTCAGTTCCCAAATATTTTGGATAAGGGAGACTCAATCTGTACTTTTAAACATAGACACAGCCTGATAGCTGGGGGCTTCCATGCCATGGGGATGGCAAATTCAGTATGACTTTTAGTATAATTGTTAAAGGAATTTTGGGGATATGCTTCAGCATTTTTGATAGCTCCTTTAAAGGCCAGAAGAGATTCACTATGCCACTACACAGAGTGGCCCTGATTTCAAGACTCTTTGCGCTGATTTCAAGACTCTTTGCGCTGCTTTACTACATTGCTGGGTAGCCACAGATCAGATCCATTGCAGAAGTAAGAGGATGACGATGAGGGGAGGAATTATTATTTATTAAAATATTTTTATCCCACTCTTTTATTAAGAGAGCTCACAGTGGCAAGCAGGTAAAACAATATAAACACTTCCAACTTAAAATTAATAAATAATTTAAACAAGATTTTAAAAAAATAACTCAAAGAACTTAAAAGAGCTTACTGCAACACCAAGAGAGAGGATGGGAAAACAAAGAGGATGGAGATTGAAATAAAATCTGCAGATATGTAATTCCTACCATTTCAATAGCAATAGGAGCCAGTGTGGTGCAGTGGTTTGAGTAGGACACTGGGAGACCTGGGTTTGAATCTTCACTCAGCCATAGAAACCCACTGGGTTGACCATAGGCAAGTCACACAATCCCACCTCTGAGTAAGGCAAAGGCAAACCTCCTCTGAATACAACTTGCCAAGATCATCCTGTGCTGTGGTAGCCATAAACTAGAGTCAACCTGAGAGCACTTAAGAACAAAATAGCTAGAAACAGAATGCTGGCCATCCTGTTGGGAAAGGGATGAGTAATTGACTACTACTACTACTACTACTACTACTACTACTACTACTAACAATTATTATTATTATTATTATTATTATTATTATTATTATTATTATTATTATTATTATTATTATTATTATTATTATTATCCCGCCCCTCTGCAGAGCAATCGTATCTGCTCAGCTTGTTGTTCAATTTTTAACTAGGCAGGCAACTTTAAGGTCCCTGTTGTGGGTTCTTATGGTCTGATATGTTTCAACTGGACCTGGGTTGGGCAAGTTTGCAAACAATGAATGCCTTCAAATAAATCAGGTGCATTTCACCAGATTTTTCACCAAGGATTTTGTTGGGTGTTAATTGGGATGTGAAACTGGGGGCTTCAAATGTGTTTCTGTGCATGTATGACACTTACAGTCACTCTTCCCCACCGCTCGCCCATCCCACATTTCCAGTGTACCCATATTTCGCTGTACCCTGGGCCAGATAAGGCCCAAGGACCACTGGTTGCACATGGATGAAATAGAGAATAACTTCAAAGAGAGGAATGTCATCTGTAAAGTATGATAGACCCAATGAATCACCACAAAGGAGGGAAAGAGCTCTCCTCTTCCTCATCCATCACCAGGATCCAAAAGAGGCAGCTGTAAGCAGAACTGACAGTGTGACTCACAATCAGTGATAATCTATGATGTGCCCTGACAGATGCCGGACTGTCACCCGGGCTGTAATCCTGGTAAATCGGGAGGGGGGTGTCCTATGGAGTACACGTGATTGGCCTAACTTAATGCCAACTGTGCAGCCTGGCTGGATGTCAAAGAGCATGAGATATTATTAGAAATAATTTCATCTGGCACTCTGAATACAGGAGCCTTGAAAAGTGAAATGATGGGTTTTGTGACCAAGAGATCAACATCCTTATCCTTAGGTGGTTTTGGTGGCCCAAGTGATCCAGCAGTGGTCCAGTGGCACCAATACCAGCCCCTTCCCTTCTACGTAGGCTTATCAAGTGTCATTAACTGGGTCTGGGAAATTGCTTACCATTTTTCATTTCCCACAAGGTCCTAGAGCACCTTGGGTAGCATTGCTTTGGGGCATTATGGGATATTAAAATGGTGTATAGCTTCCCAAACCACTTCAGCCAAGGGAATGGCCTATTAGCCAAGGAAGGCCTACTGAGAGTTATCCTTTGCTTTCTCCTTTACATCCTTTGTTACATGCTCCTAAGTTTTACTGTCAACTTATCTATAGGCCATAGCAAATTCCATAATTCTGGCCCCAAAATCTGTCCTTGACTTAGACATAAGACTGACTTGTGCATGAGTATATATGCAAAGAGATCTTGTACCACCTATGAGACTAACTGAAAGCCTACTTCCTCAGATGCATGAGGATATATGGCAGTCTAGGACATCCATAAGCATATTTTGCTGTAATTTTTCTTGTAAACATGCAACATTTTTTACAAACATCCATTACATTGCACCCAGCCTCACAACCTTTACTGTCCCCCTTCTTCCTAAAACAAACCAAAATAAAATGGAAGAATCTTTAATAATAATAATAACAATAACAATAACAATAACAATAATAATAATTTATTTTTATCCTGCCCCTCTGCGTAACACAACCGGGGCGACTTACAACATTAAAATATACATTTCATATCCCACAATCCCACCCACCCTTTAAAATACTATTAAACAATGACATTCTATTACAGTAAATAATAGAAGCATAGTTTCCAGGTGAAGGGAATTAATGGTTCTACTATATTCTGCACTTATTAGGCTTCATCTGGAGCATTGTGTTTGGTTCTGGGGTCCTCATTTTAAGGAGGATACAGACAAATTGGAGTGGGGTCAAAGAAGGGCAACAAGGATGATATGAAGTATGAGGAACAAAACATATGAGGAAAAGTTGAAGGTGGTTTAGCTTGGTGAAGAGAATACTGAGGGGTGACATGAGCACTCTTTAAATACCTCAAGGGCTGCCATAATGTTGAGGGACAGGCCAGTTCTCTGCTGCCCCAGAGAGAAGGGCCAGGTGTAATGGTTTTAAGTTACTGGAGGGTAAATTTGGATTGAACGTTAGGAGGAACGTCTTAATATTAAAAATGGCTTGTTAATGGAAACAATTGCCTAGAGAGGTGTTGGAGTCTTATTTCTAGACATTTTCAGAAAGAGGCTGGACAGCTACCCGCTGGAGATGCTCTAGCTGGAGTTCCTGCAATTCGACCCACTGGCAATGAGCCCCCTTCCAACAATGTGATTCTATGATTCCATACTCTGGCCCTGGATTGTATTGCATTCTTACAATGTGCTTCCTCTGGGATTTGTCTCTTTGCAGTTCTACACGCTTGGGGTCATCCTGGCCCCAATCCGCGTTGCTTTGGCCTTTGTGGTCCTCTTCCTCATCTGGCCCTTTGCCCTACTCCAAGTGGTAGGACTTCCGGAAGAGACACTGCAGGAGCCATTCTCTGGATGGAGAAAGTAAGTAGTGGGGATTGCTTTTCGGTTGACTTTTGACATTTACACTTACTGCATCCACTTTTCCTAATGCCCGTTCCTTTTTCTATCCCTTCCCCTCCCCCCCCCCCCATTTTCAGCACAGTTTCCCATGGTTCGGTCTACTTGCTGAGCCGCTTGATGTTCTTCCTGCTCGGTTTCATGCGCATACGGGTGCGAGGACAGAGGGCATCGCGGCTCGAGGCCCCAATCCTAGTGGCAGCACCCCATTCAACCTTCTTTGACCCGATCATCCTGCTGCCCTGTGATCTTCCCAAAGTGGTGTCTCGCACTGAGAATCTCCATGTGCCAGTCATTGGAGGTGAGGAAATCTAGCATGGCACAAGCTGGGAAGGAAGGGATGGGGTACTCCCTGCCAGTGGCCTGTCATAGCTGGGAACAAGAGGGTACTCTGCAGGTTTATCAGGTTTATCAGATGCCAGGTGTTACTTACATCTTTGCAGATTTTGTATCAAGTACCAGATGATGCTTTTGGAATTCTGAGAGTCTCATGGTCTCATTTGAAAACAAAACCTGAGTTTTTAGCCCTCTTTATTATGAGGATAGGTTGGAAGAATATTAGCAATACCTGGGCATAGAATCTGAAGGTAGGCACTAGGAATCCCAGGGGTGAAGGACAGTGGGAGTGATAGTGACAGTTTTCAGCAGTGTTCTGTGCAGTATATAGTCTTTTTTCCCCAGCAGAATAAATTAGCAGAAAAATAATTATACAAATTAGGCAAGTCTATTTAAGTATGTTTTATTAGCCTATTCAGTGTGTATTTCAGAAATCAGTTTTTTTCTCAGTGCAGAATTAATCAACTTACCTATTTATTTTCCTTGTATTAAGAGGACACACAGCCATGATTGTAAATGAGTCAGATATATGAATAAATGCAGGTGATTCCAAACAGCTTTATGCATTTACTGATTTTATTCCCAAAGTCACAGATTCCTCCAGGGATTTTGGGCAGAAGAGAGGATGCAGCCCATGCTCATGGCCAAATTTTGATGGCCAGACTTTCAACAAAATAGATAGCTTCAAAGGGAAAGGTGCATGGAAAGCTAAAAGAGCTAGTTTCTCTGGTCTTTGGGTGCCAAATCTTCTCCGGTAATTAAGAAGCAATCATGGGAAAAACCTGTTGCCTTTCACATCCTACTTGTGGACAGAGCTTGGAAATGGTTTAGGAGGGACTACGATTCTCAGAATCACCCAGCCACTTTCCTGCTGGTATTTGTAGTCCACAAAAGGAACTTTTCTACATTCTTTTTGTGAACAACCAGTTGACTGGTGTTGAGGAGAAGAATGCTAGACAAGATTGGCTTGTGGCCTGATCAGTCTGGAATCTGTTAATATTATTTTCATATTGAAGGACAGTTTTCCAATGGACAAAATAAACATTGTCTCTCACATTCAAGGCACAATTTCTCAAGCAAGCCCTCATGACAACTCAAAAAAAGAAAGGAAGAAAAGGCCAAAACAACCATTCCTTAGAACTGAGTCTCTTTCTCACCCCTCTTTCTCACCCATCCACTCCAGCCTTGCTGAGGTTCAACCAAGCCATCCTGGTCTCCCGCCATGACCCAGCCTCTCGTAAGAAGGTGGTGGAAGAAGTGAAGAAAAGAGCCACTTCCCAAGGAAAATGGCCGCAGGTGAGATCGATGGGAAACCCCCAACCATTGTGCCTACTCTGGCTGGCAGTTTTCATTTCTGAGTACACCATTTTCCTCTGATTTCCTTCCTTTCCTTTCTAGGTGCTGTTTTTCCCAGAGGGTACCTGCTCAAACAAAAAAGCCTTACTGAAGTTTAAACCAGGTGGGAAAACAGCAAGTCCAGTTATATTTTTTGGCTAACACATGACCTCTGCTTCTCTCCCTAGCCCAGTTCCCCATGGCCTCTGTTGCTGGAAAGCAGGGTTAGGGACCGTTGGCTTTAGACTTCAATTCTTAGTCATTATGTGAATGGTAGTATAAAACATCTGGAAAGCCCAAATTCTTCCACTTTTGTAATAGACAATATTGTTCCTTATGCTCTTCTTCTTCTTCTTCTTCTTCTTCTTCTTCTTCTTCTTCTTCTTCTTCTTCTTGTGATTGGCATGTTTATATGATTATATGCTTATTAATCTCATTTTTGGTGGTTTTTAAAGACTTCAGAAACTGTCTAGAGGGTGCAGTGAACTGGCTTTGCTTTTGCCATGTTGTCATAGCCACACAACACAAGGCACAGCCCTGCTTTGAAAAAACAGAGAAGGTAAACCTTTGATATGGACATGAGGGGCTAACCAGTTAGCAGTGCCTACAGCCTGCTCTGAAAAATGGTAGACAGTAGATGCATGGGCCAACCAATCACTGCTGTGTGAATCCAATTTCTGCCAAAAGCAGAAAAAAACGATTCTTCTGTGTCCTCTTTGAGAGCCTCTCCAGACAAGAAAAGAGTCTTTGAAAGTGCCAGGTTTTGCTCTTGTGCAAACTGGTTTTATTTTTGAGATCTACATGATGTTTTTTTCCCATCCGAAAGTATTCCTGGGGAACTCCTGGCATTATCGAGGACTTTTCATTCCCAATCCCCAGGTCAGTTTAAATTAACCTACTATTTCCCAAAATGAAATGTACTACTCCATTGCTCTCATGTTTGTGTTATACTGAAACTAGCTGAGATGGCCACAACCAAGAAACATATAGTGATTGTTTCCAGGATCCAGATTTAACAGAGATCAGGTGAGGGAAAGAGGAATGCTAGCAATAAAGGATAATTATCCTAATGCCTAACTAGTGTAATATTGCTAAAATAGTTTAACACTTTGATTACACAGCCAGCTTCGTTCTTTCTGCTAGTCTCAAAGGTTAGGGTTAGGGTTAGTGCTAGGGAATCATGGGAACTGGGTTTTTTCTGAGACATTGAGCCTTCTCTGTCAGAGAGCTCTGGTGCCACAATAAATTACAGTTCCCATGATTCCCTAGCACTGAGCCAGGGCAGTGCCTCAATTTAATGTGCACTATTTCTGGCAGAACATGCCATATCTTTGAATTTTACCACTTTGAGTATGGGTGCATCTGCACTGCAGAAATAATGCAGTTTGACACCACTTTTAAGTTCTGTAGGTCTCCTAGGATTTGTAGTTTTACAAGGACTTTAGCCTTCTCTTCCAAACACTGCTGGGGCCTCATAAAACTACAAATCCCAGGATTTTGTAGGCTGGAGCCATAACAGTTAAAGTCAAACCGCATTATTTCTACAGTGCAGATGCACTCTTTGACTCCTGAATAATAATGGGAAAGGGCTCAGTGGGAATTGGTGAAAGACAATTTCTGAAATGCCACCTGTGTCTAGATGTGAGGTGTGATCATTGGGAGGGGAAGAAGGAAAGGCACAAGGGGAGGAGTAGTGAGGGAAACCTGGGGTATTTCAAGAAAGAGTTTAGATGCAAAAGCATGAATATGCAGATAAAATTAAAATCAAAAGAACTAGAACATCTCAATACTTCCAGAGACTTTTTTTTCTTTCTGGAATAAAAAAGCAGTAGCTATCCTACAAATAGGTTCATGCTTGAAGCTTTGTAGATCTGTAAACAGACTTGACTCATTTTTATCAACCACAGAACACTTGTGCAAATCTTGAGGGTATGTATTTTGTATCCTCAGGTGCCTTCATATCTGGTGTCCCCATCCAGCCCATCCTTATTCGATACCCAAACTCTCTGGTAAGTCTACAAGAATGGGCCA
>CM034710.1:7721595-7735408 GCA_020142125.1 Phrynosoma platyrhinos | reverse complement strand
AAAGATATACAACTCAGCACAAAAGTTAGAATCATGCAAGCCACTGTACTGTACTCCCTATTACTATGTATGGATGTGAGAGCTGGACAGTCAAGAAAGAAGATAGGAAGAAAATCAATGCATTTGAGAAGTGGTGCTGGAAAAGAATGCTGAGAATCCCATGGACAGCCAAAAGGACAAACAGTTGGGTCCTAGAGCAGATCAAACCAGGAACCTCCCTGGAAGCCAAGACGACCATACTATGATAGCCTTTTGGCTGAAGAGTGGGGTATAAATACTCCAAATAATAAATAAATTATTATTATTATTATTATTATTATTAATAATAATAATAATACTGTCATACTTTGTACATATAATGAGAAGAGAGGACTCTGGGGAAAAATAGTGCTGGGGAAGGTAGAGGGAGATAGGAAGACAGGAAGGCCCCATGCCAGATAGATGAACTCTATTAAGGAAGTCATGGGTATTAAGAGGTTGTAGGATTTAAGCAGAGCAGTGGAGGACAGAGGGTCTGGGAGATGTCTCATCTATAAGGTCACCATGAGTTGAGATTAACTCAAGGGCAGTTAACAACAACAAAAGAAAAGGCCAAAGCATCATGATTTCTTTCTTCTTGAAATGTTCCAATTCCATTTCAGCTAGAGATTTAAAAAAAAAAAACCTTGTAGATTAAGTACCCCAAAGATACCAGTTCCTGCCTGATCTTGGAAGCTAAGCAGGGTTAGCCCTGGTTTGTACTTGTATGGGAAACTACCAACAAATATCAGGTACTGGAGACTATATTTCAGAGGAAGGACCTGGCAAAACCACCTTTTGCCTAAGAAAAGCCTATGAAATTCATGGGATTGGCAAAAGTCAACAGGCAACTTGGAAGTCACTTGCATACACTGCACATATTCTCCGCTTCAGTCTTTATATGTATCTCTAGGATACTATAAGCCAGCCTGGGTTTTTGAAGAGTAGATCTCTAGATGCTGGGAGAGACCTGGGTGAGTAGATCACCAAGGATTTCTGATCTCCAATTGTATAACAGCAATTAACAAAATGATTCTTTCCCTTCCTATGACTGTGTTTTTCCCCTCAGGGTTCAGCTGGTCTGTCTAAAAGCTTCTACAAAATAAGGTAAATTCTGCAGTCCTCCCCTCTGGCAACGTTTGCTACAAGATATCAGGAGCTTAAGCAGATCAATATCCCTCATTCCCCCACCCTCGCTTTCCTTTTAATCTTGTTAGCTGAATGGCACCCTACATATTTCATAGTCTTGGAAAGAAATTGCTTAGGATGGAATTATGTTTCTGCTTAGTTATTAAAATTATCATTCTCTTGATTTATAAATTTGTATACAGTAATCTGGCATATCTGTTGGAGACCCTCAAATTCTAGAAAAATTACCCTGATCTTGGGTGGGCCCTTCACATTTCCAAAACCTCTCAGCAGGGGAACACAGAATTCAGAATTAGATGAAATATTAACAAGATTTCTACTGTGCCGTGAGGGCAAGACAGTGAGTTTCCAAAGCTAGGTTTATAGAGTCGACCAAGCATGATCTGACATGTCTAATTTACTAATAAATGAGAACCAATAGGGGCTTTCCTATTCCAAGACTGAGCACATTTTTTCCTTTTCCTCTATAATGTTTTGTGGTCCACTTCAGGGGTAGAGCTTTGAAATTGCAGAGTAATGAAGATGACAAGGCTGGAACTGATATTTAAATACTTTACCAGAGTTTAAAAGAGTCCGTCTCCTTCCAAAAAAAAAAAAAAGGCTCTGTTACTGATTGCGAAGACGTTTGCTCCTCCGAGTACCTGAGCTGTTGCTCTTTCTTTTGTGGCTGCGATGGACAGCTGGATTGGCTTCCATATTTTTGCTTGTTAGGGTAGTGGAGTTGTGGGACATCTGCCCCCGAGTGGAATGTCTTGTCTTGGTATCTTGTTTCCCAGTATCTGTTGGTGAGGAAGGAAGGGTGTCCCCTTGCTCCATTGGAAGAGGACCATGACCACTAGGGGTTGAGAGGCTGAGCTTAGAAGCAAGCAAGGAGGAGAAATTGGACAGCTCTTCATCCTCATATTCCTCTTCTCTTTTAGTACCGTATTTCAGGGCATCTTCCGTTCTTGATCCTTGGAGCTCTGGCAGTCTAATGTTTGCCAACATGACCCTCTCAAGCAAGCCTCCCTCTTCGACCTTATTTAAGTTCTTTGTGTTGCTCTCCAAACTGGAGGATTTGGAAGAAGCATTAGACTCGTATCTCTGGGTAGGTTCATTATTATTGCTGCTGCTGTCTTGGAGAATGAGTTGTGGTGGAAATGTTGGGACTACTTTGCCAGGACTGATAGATATAGGGGCATGATCTCCACCAGGACCACAGCTGTCTTCTTCAGCCTCATCTGAGATCACAAAGCTTAAAGGATTTGGATTTGAAGGGTTCAGAGTGGGCTTTGTCACCTGCTTCTCATCTGAGAAGTTTTCCACCAAAGAAGTTATCTTGCACTGTTCTGTGAGTGGCCACTGAGACTTGTGGCCTCTCTCAGGGCCCTTCTGGGTCCTCAAAGATGGAGACTTAAGCATTAAAAAGTTGAAACATGGGAGATGCTCAGAGTCTGTGCCAGATATTTGATCTTCAAGTGACCCTATCCCACCAGAATCAGCTGAGGTCAACAATTGTCCATTGCCTCTGGTAAGTTCAGCATGTGACTTAAAATTAATTTCCTGATCAGTTTCCAATATGGGTGAGTCATTTGACTGTTGAACACTTTGTTTAATGGAAGCTGATTGATTCTGTAATGGCAGTTTATCTGCAGACAACTTGGAATTTTGGGCAGGGCTGTTATCCTTCATGTTCATGGAGTTTGCTTGTTTCCAGCCAACTTCTGGCTTCTTCTGAGACTGGACCTTTGCTTTTGGGCTGTCAAGTTCAGTTTCAGAGCCAGCAGAAGGTAATGTTACATTGTCCTGCTTTGTCAAACCTTGGCAACATGTATCTATAATCCCAGAATGTGTTGCAGCTATAGCAGGAGTAGATTTTGGCCCTTTCCAAATAACCTGCAATAGGCATTGATCTTTCATTATCTCTCCTTGGCAGCCATCTTGCTTTTCACATGCATGATGAATGTGTTCCTGACTACTTTGTTTCATATGGTTGTCCCAATGAGGTTTCATCTCCCTGTTCTTATATCCAAGCTCTTCTTTATTTTGAATTTGGGATTGACCTATGACCTTTTCTGCATGGTCAACATTCATTTCCTTCTGTCTATTTAGAGTCAACTTCAAAGCATTTCCTCCTGCTATGTGATCCCCAAATAATATTTTGGTCATGTCTTGATTATCGTGATCCATCTCTTTTGAAGCATTATCCTTTATTTCCCAGAAAGCCTGAGTCTTCTTTAGACATCTGACGTCCCCTTGTTGGGTACCATAATGTTTTGCATATTTATTGTTGGCTGACTCTATATTATTCCAAACCAGGTGACCTCCATTATGGAATTGTACTGTGACAACTTGACTGCTATGCTCTGTCATCTTTGGAACCTCCATTTGACCCTTAGCCTTGTTTTCTTGGCTGCCATTTTGCTTTGAATACTGTGTAGTACAGGCCCTTGGAATTCCTTCTTCTGTCTTGTTGCTCCCTTGTTTTCCAGTAAAGCTGCTGTTCTCTGTTACGTTTGGCGTGACTTCTGGTTTGACCCTTTGGACTTGAGGAGAGATTCTGATGCTGTGGTCTCTAACTTGGTCCTGACCTAATAAATGATGGGTTTCTCCTTCATCTGTGGCCTTCAAAGAGGGTAAAAGATTTCCTTCCTGAGACTCATGACTGCCATATTTATTAAGAGATGATCTTGCTGCAGCTCTAATACCCTTTGGCAGAAAATCTCTATTTCCTAATCGGTGCGAATGAGGTGCCAGTGGAGAAATGACTGTGGGTGCCGGAAATTCTGTCTGAGTGATTCTAATGCCCTCATTACCAGAAGGCCTCTTCATGGCTCGGCATGAAGCATCTTCTCCTTTGCCGTTGCAACTGACTTCATCCTCTTCCTCAGACTGTGATGGAGTGGAGTCAGAATGAGAAGTAGGGTACATTGATGGCTCCCTTTCTTCTTCAGTCAGTGCTAGGAGCCTCTTCTCTGTCAGCTGAAAACAGAAAGGAAAAGAGGGGTTTATAAGCATGATCTCTAGAATGCAATGGACCAAGCTTTACTATGATTGTTCATCTTCCAGTATGAGCAGGATCTAGCCATTTGCAGTTCACTTTTGATGTCATGTTAAGAGCACTTGCAAAAATACAGCAGAAGTGAAATCCTGTGCACAGCTGGAAGTGTACAATAGCCTCATGCTGTTGCCATCATTTCCTCTGATCAGTTAAATATTTCCAGTTATGTGGTGACCAACATCAGGCAAACAAGGCCAGTGCTATTGAGACAATGGGTTTAGGGGAAATCCTTCTATCTTCAGTAAATCAAATAAAATGGTGGCTTCCAAATGGGACCAGAACATGAAATTATGTATCACTCTGCCTCTTCTTGATATCATTCAACCCTATATCCCACCCCATGCAATAGATTGCTTGACCCTGGGCTCCTTGGGTAGCAATCAATGGCCAAGGCCCCAGTTCCAATGGTCACTGCAGTCTAAACTGGCCAGATAAGTAGGCCAAAATAATAACACTGAAGTGATCCTCACCTTACCCCCAAATCACAGATCTTATGCTCTTATGTTTTACCTGGTTGGGTGTTAAGTTTAGCTCCTCCTCCAATTCCTCCACCAGATCCATGGGATCTTGGCTCTTCTCTGGAGACAGCAACCGAGCCATGAATTGTGGATGGATGACAGCTTCCACCTGTCAAAGAGGGGAGAAGGAAACATGGCTAGCAGTATACTGAGCTCACCTAAACTGAAAAGGAGGAAAATGTCATTTGACTCAGTTTGCTGTTAAAATAATTTGTTAGTAGGCAAGTGGCCAGCTACATTGGTGATTCATTTGTCTAGAGAAGAATTTCTATCCTGAACATAGGCGTCTTTTCACACTATAGAATTATAGAACTTTGAAACCACTTTAACTTCCATCACTTCATCCTGTGGAATGCTTGGATTCATAGTTGCCTGGGGTATTTAGCATTCTCAGCTAGAGAGCTCTAGTGTCTCACCAAAGTACAAGTCCCAGGATTCCATATGATATACCCATGGCAGTTAAAGTGCTATCAAAGTACTGTAATTTTGTAGTGTAGACAACACCATAGATACATAATTGTCAAGCAGGGGAGGCAGAGCCCCAGGTTTTGCAGAAGTAAAGATGAGGCAAATTTTGGTTGATGGCATAAACTCAAATGAGAGCAAGAAATATCCTGAATGGATAAAGAAGACATTAAGAGCCAGTGATGCAATGGTTTGAATGGTGGACTAGGACTTTAGGAGGCCAACCATACAATCCCCATTCAGCTATGGAAACCCACTGGGTGACTTTAGGGAAGGCCCACTCTCTTAGCCTTAGATGAAGCCAACTTTCACATCTTGTCAAGAAAACACTATGATATGGTCACCATGAGTTGGCATCAGCTTGAAGACATATAATAACAAATGAAGACAACAATTCAGACTCATGTCACAAGGCATAGGTGTGGATTTGCAATAAAGATGATATTTTCCTTTGTTTCATTTGTATTTGCATACACTAGGCTGGAGCAACTCTGGCTCTCTAGATGTCACTGGCCTACAATCCCCATCAGCATCACCAATTGTGATGTCACATTTGCCCATTGCCAATATATGCACACAGTGTGTGAAAATGTGGCCCTGCTTTAAATAGAAAGGTGTTTATACTGCTGTATCTGCAGGTTAAAGACAGTAGTAATTATCATAGAAATCATAGCCACCAGAAATTATAGCTGTGCCTGCAGCTTCTCCTCTGTACCATCAACTTGTGTTCACCCACTGATACAAACCCACAAAACTATGATGTTGTGGGTGTTTAAGCTCCCCCTGCCAAAGAAAATGGATTGGAGGAATTGAATGGGGAATAGGGTTGTCCTTCCTGCATCCATGTGACTGTGGAAATTAGAGTTTAAATCTCTGCTTAGCCAAGAAAACCCACTGGGTGACCTTAGGCTAGTCACACTCTCCCAGCCTCAGAGGAAGGCAATGACAAACCCACTTTGAACAAATCTCGCTAGGAAAACCCTATAATAGATTTGCCTTAGGGTTGACCTTAGGCAAGTCACATACTCTCACCCACAGAGTAAGGCAAACATCCTCTGAACAAATCTTGCCAAGAAAATCCAGTCATAGGTTCATCTTAGGGTCTGACTTGAATGCACAGAACAACCAATTGTTTGATATGGTACAGCATCTGCTGGATATAATGTAGAACAGCAGGAACAATTTTGAGGCCTTGTTTACATGTGTATATGTGTGTGCACATGTGTGTACGCATGCACCCAAACATGCCTTTACATCACCTGTTAACTTATGGGGACTCCATGAATTTCATAGGGTTTTCTAAGGCAAGGAATACTCAGAGGTGGTTTTCCCAGTTCCTTCCTCTGAAATATAGCTTACAGCATCTGGTATTTATTGGCGGACTCCCATCCAAGTACTAACTAGGGCTGACCTTGTTCATCTGCCAAGATTGGACGGGATCAGATATCTTGAAAGTATTTAAGCCAGGGAGGCCTTGGAACCTGTTAAAAAACAATTTGTTCCTGGAAGCTTCCAGGAGCAGCAATTCACTCTCCTTTTTTGGTGGGGGATTTAAAGAAGTCAAGGTCCTTGTGGGCCTGTGCAACCCTAGGGCCCACATTTTGACCACACCCAATATATTTGCAGGAGGTTATACTTTGCTGTGATCCTGAGTTAAACCTTGGGAGAAAGGAGGGATAGAAATTCAGTTAATCAATCCATCCATCCTATTGGTCTTGATAGAGTGGGATGGGAATTGAATAGCAAATGCTTGAGTCACAGGATATGCATTTAGCATCCTGTATTTAGGGGTTGCATCCTGCCTTAGCTATGACTATGAAGCACATTGGGAGACTGTTAACAAATTGCTTGTTGAGTCAACATAACCTCCTTCATAGGACTGGTGGGCTCCTGTTACCCCAATTTCTCCATCTCTTACATAAGGTACCCTTAGTGAAAGGGCATGGGGAAATATATGGTTGTTGTTTTTCCAGACTCTAAACTCATCATAGTATTGTGCTGACAGACCCTGGGAACTGTGAAGGCACTGGGAATACTGTCAGTTCTTAGATGACAGAATTAAGCATCTGTGACCCACAGAGAAGTCTCTTGAGATTTCACAGAACAACTTTATGAGGAGAATCAGAAAGGAGCTGTATGCCTAAGTCCCTTGCCTAGCACCACAAAGCAAATTCCACTGCTGCCCCCTGCCGGGCTCTTGTTACCTTAGTGACAAATTCTTCATCATCACATAACTGGTCAATATATTGTGTCAGGGCAGAGTCTAGGAATACCCCATCTTCCTGGCCTTGGGGGTCTCTGGATGCCCCTTGCTCTTTCTTCTCATCCTCGTCTTCCTCCCAACTTGTGTCCAAGCCTTCCATGATCTCGGCATACTGGTGCACTGCCTCAGCAGGAATTTCCCTGGGAGCTCCTGGGGCCGAGTTGCTTGGTGGACGCCGCTGACGCCGCCGAGGCTGGCGGCTCTTGGAGGCTGATTTCTTAGGGATGTAAACTTTAGAGAAGACATGGCAGAGTCATCATGGAGCCAATCCCAACAAAAACACACACAACTAGAATGGTGTGCTCATCATTGGCCTACTGCATATACCTTCTAACATTTCATAGATGAAAACTGAGATGTATGTGTCCCAACAACATCATCACATGGCAAAGGGTATTAATGAGGAAGGGCACACAAGCTAGCAGAGGTTGCAGCAGTTTCCTTTTGTCTGAGCTTATTGGGAAGGGCAAAACTCTGCTTTCTCTCTTTTCCTCTCTTTCCCTCTCTCCTCTGCAGAATTAACTGAGTGCAAACTACTGTACTTGTCCACTTAGTTTACAGCAGTTGAAGTAAGCTGAGGACAAAGGAGGAAAAGGGGAGAAAAACTGGAACATTCTAAAAACAGTTGAATAAGTAGGATTACAGAGGATAGATCAGGACTGTCTCTATCAAATCGGGACAGTTGGAGGGTATGACTACTATTGAAAAGTGAAGGCAGTTTCCACAGGGTTGGCCCATGCTGTCATCATCATCATCATCATCATCATCTATATCTTGTCTTTCTCCCAATATTGGGACTCAAATAATGGAAAACATACTTTGAGGAGGAGACGGACTGCAAGTGAATTGCTAACTGTAACTGGTTTGTTTGTTTTAAAGGGGGGGGGGTAATAACAAAGTTACATTCAAAAAGTGATGTAATGAAGGGGAATGATGAATGAAATGCTGGTTACATTTTATGGATTTTTAGATTACCTCTGAGCAGACTTCTCTCTAGTTTTATTTTGTTTATTATTTATTTTATTAAAATATTTATATCTCACCCTATATCATAAGTTTTTTTTGGGTGGTTTACAATAAAATTAGCTGAAACCTTTTTAAAAAACAACAGAACATTCTAAAAACATATTAAATAACAGAATATTTTTAAAAAGTAAAATAGTTTAAAGCCATGCATAATACAGATCTGGGCAAAATCATTAGGCCCCAAAGACTCTAACAACAAGTCAGCTTTTAACCTGGCACTGGAATGAAACCAATAAATGCACTAATCAGGCCTCCATAGCCATTGTACAACTACAGCAGAGAAATAATAATAATAATAATAATAATAATAATAATAATAATAATAATAATAATAATAAATTATTTATAGCCCGCCCCTCTGCTCAGCAATCGGGGCGGGTTACAACATATTAAAAGAACAACAAAATTAAAAAACATTCCCTTGGTCAACAACCCTCCCCTCGTTAAAACAGAATTAAACTTGAAGAATTAAAATACTACAATAAAATTGAAGAAAGCTCTCTCCCGCAATCCCCAAGAGTGAGGCTATGTGCATTATAGGAAAAGAATATGGCAGCTAGTCTCAACTGTCTTGTGCTGTTCAGAGAAAAAGAATAAGGGGAGAATGAAGGAGAGACCTTGTGAGTGATGGCATGAGTGGAATATTCTGTCAGGGCCCAGTCAATTGCCTAAGAATGCCAAGTGCTGATGCCAGTCCTGGATAGGCATGGAAGGTCTCCCACCCCATACAATGTCATGGCAATTTCAGTCAGTGTTCAAATTAGAGGGGAGCCATGCTATTACTACTGACACTGCTCTGTCAATTCTTGCTCTGCCATTGGAGGCAAAGGATATCACACTGTAGGCAAGGCCAGCTCAAGGCATTTTGCTTTCCAAGGCAGAATAACAAATGGTGATCCTCCTACTCACCCAAGGCAAGGTGCATAATATCAAAGCTAGTCATATTATTTGGCCACATGTGACAGAAAATCCTCCAAGTATCCCTGCCTATCTCTGATCATAAACATACAATATTGTAATAACAAATTAAATAGCCAACTATAAGTTATCTGGTTAACATGACACCCAAAATCTGCTGCCTTCAGTAATTGTTTCATTTTGCAGTAATGGAAGTATCTGGCTGAGAAGCTAGAATTCCCAGATTTCACTGACTCTTCTTCCTTTCCTTCCGTAACTGGGGCACAGTCACCTTTCCTCCCTTCATGCTACTTGATACAGAGGGTTTGGGGGAAGGAAACACCACTGCAAGCCAAGGAGAAAAGTCATTGGAATGATGCCTTCCCTGCCCAGAATGCTCACAATGTACTGCCATGATTTTGGCAAATGAACAATAGACCTTATGGATACATGTAGAAGAAGGAAGGAGCTTGTTTTCTGCTGGATCCAAAAATAGATTCTTATTACAATAAAGTAGATTCCTGCTCAATATTAGGACAAATTTCCTGATGGTAAAAGTTGTTTAACAGTGAAACAAGCATCAAAAGGTGGTTGACTCTCCTTCATTGGAGGTGTTTAAAAAGAGGTTACATGGTCATATGTCAGAGATGCTTGTGTATTCCTGCACTGGCAGGGGGTTAGACTTTGGGTGACTTAGGAGTAGCCTAGGGATGCCTTGCATCTCTAGCATTCTAACAGATTAATTAATAAGATGCTACCTTGCTGTTGCCCAGATTCAGGAGCAGGGGACACAGGTGGTTTGGTGGGTTTGGGAGCTGGGGCTTGGAACTGAGAGCAGCTAGCCAAGAGCTTCATCTTTTGGATTTGTTGTTCTTCTTCTGCTTCAAACTCCATGAACCTGAGAAAGACAAAGCTCAAGTAGGTGATCTATTGAGCCCGGGACAGTCTTCTCCCTCCAGCCCATGTCACCATTCCACAGACATACAAGCAATGCCTAGTGGCATGATATCAAAAGGGGAGCAAGGGCCAACACTCACTTTTCTGCCATCTCATAGAAGATCATGCGCTCAAAGTTGCTGCTGTGCTCCCATTCT
Organism: Phrynosoma platyrhinos; assembly: GCA_020142125.1. Classification (NCBI taxonomy): domain Eukaryota; kingdom Metazoa; phylum Chordata; class Lepidosauria; order Squamata; family Phrynosomatidae; genus Phrynosoma; species Phrynosoma platyrhinos. Next base: position 7,724,938 of record CM034710.1, on the reverse strand, counting down.
TGCACGGCACGAGGCACCCCATCCTCCAGGGTCATGTCAGGACGAAGACGGGCCAATGAACGGAGGACAGGGCTGTAGGGGTGGGATGGTGAAGTCATGTCAACCAAACTTCCAAATTCTGAAGGACAGATTTACTAGGGACCCAATCACTTCCACAATATTTATGACCTTTCCCAACCTTAGCCATTATGATTCCCACAGAATCTTCATCAGTCGTGCTTATGTGATCGGGCCTCACCTGACAGTATTGCCCACCCAGTGATTAAAATGATTGGTAGAAAATAAGTTTATACAGTTTCAATGTGGGGAGAAGGCAATGAATTAAAATGCAAAATGAGGAGGGGAACACCAAACAGGTGTCAAGAAATTATGTTTTATTGTTTAAAAGTGTTGGTTTGAAATGCTTTGGAATCATCATTTTCCTACAGACTACCTTGAAAACTGTAAACCCTGACAAGGTTTTAGGTAAAATGCAATGTGAAACTTTAAAAAAGTCTTTTGGCACCTATTTGAAAGTCTTCCTTTTGCTATTCAGTGTAATTCAATAAGCAGAAGTGAAGCAATCAATCACCCCTCCTCCTGATCCATCATTTCAGGTTGAGGCTACTGGATTCATCTTACTATACAAGTGGGTAAAGATTAGGCTTGAAAGATCTATTTTGCCCTCCACCCATATAAAACCAGAAATTTCAGCAGCTAGAGCAGTGGTGCTCTATTGGAAGGGTTAGCTGCAGATTGAAAGGCTGGACTTTAGTTCCCAAAAGCCCTAGACAGCACTGCCAAAGGTGAGGAATTCTAGATGTTGAAATCCAATTCCTGTATCTAAAGTTCTAGCATGCCATGAAAATTTAGTACAGTATTTAGTTATTTTTGGTGGTTTTTGATGTGGGAGCATTTAGATCATGGATGGGAACCACGAAGCTCTCCAGATGATGAACTGCAAGTCCCAGCAGGGTGAGGCAGCATAGCCAGTAGTGAGATATCCAATATCCAGAAGGGCACCTGATGTCCATCCTTGATTTAGACATAACTGCTCACACACATTCCTGTAAACTGAAGTGGAAAATCTTTGCCCCTTGTTTCTGCCACCTGGATATAAACTGAGCTTCAACTTTGTGGTTATGCAAGTGGAAATTCCAGCAAAACCACTCCCCCCAATATAAAATGAGAATCATCATGACTTTCTACACTGGCTAACTTGTGAAGATTAAAGTTCAGTTTCCATTATGGATGTCATGCTTTGCAACTGAAAACGAGAGAGTCAGAGCTCTCCAATACTTATTTTGTGGGAAGAATTTTGTTCTTGAACTCATCCAACTTTGCTCAAGTCAATGCTTGTTTACTTTCAGCCATGTGAAAGCACCTACGTCTATATATTTTGGAATGGTGGGCTTTTCATCTCAGCGCTAACACAGGGCTTTGGATGTCCCGGTCAATGGGTAACCCAGGACTGAGTAATATCCACTAATCCTGCCTCACAGCCTGCCTACATCTTTGTTGTCTCATCCCCTTGTCTCCCAATGTACGGCCCTTGCCATCCGGACCCTCACATGAAAAAACAGGCCAGAGCTTCAGCATCAGGCGTGGCCGGGAAATGGCGTCTCGCCAAGGCCTTGTAGCGTTGCCAACGCCGGTAATTTTCATAAACCCCCTTGGAGGTACACGCAAAGGAAGAGTCACTGGGAGGCGGTGCACGGGCTGATGGCACAGTCTCTGGCACTCTTGATTTCCTACCACCTGGGTCCTCGCCAGCTTTGGTCAGTAACACTGTGCGAACGCCAGGACCTGGAAGTCCATCCCGGCGTTGGGCGGCCCAGCCCAGTGGCATCCCTGTGAGGAAGAAAGTCTGAGTACGAGGCATCTCCTCCGCACCGCCCACCATGGGTCCTTCTCTTTTCAACTTGATGATCAGCTTACTTCCTGGGGCATCGGCTGAAGTGACAAGTAGGGCAGCTCCAGGGAAGGCAGGCAGAAGCAGTGAGGGGGCACTTGGGGGACAAGAAGAGAGTCCAGGGCCCGGAGTATGGACCTGAGAAGACATGGCCCTATAGAAGAAATACTTTGAGGCAGAGAGAGAAGTTCAGAGGCTTTGGGGATCTTGTCTCTGTGCTTCCCGAAGTCCTGATGATGTGAGAATGTTGGTGAAAATGAATTGGGAATAAGGCTTTCTGGGAAATTCACAACACTGCCATCCGGTTTCTAAGAAGATCCTACATTGTTGTCGCGACACTAGGTGTGAGGGTTGAGTGGTAACAATTCCAGAACTTGGACACCTTGAGAGTTCCATCAAAGGGAGGAAGTTAAGATCTTTCTGCAGACCTGGTTTAAATACGTTACCATGATTTATACCTTCATACTGTTTTCTGAGCATCTGCCCACACCAATGGAGATAATGGACTGGATGGAAAGAGGTAACACTCTCCTACTGCTACAAGGAATGGGTGTTCTTTAAAGGTAAGCAGTGCCGCCAACTAGAGTTTCCAATTTTTCTACAGGCTTTGTTCCTGGGCATTTAACAACAGCTTGGTCTGCACAGAGGAACAGAAGTTCAGAAGCTAAAAAAAGTTCAGCTGATCCATACCACGTTACATGTTATAAAATCAGAAGAGTAAGCCAAGGCATCTTTTCTGGTCATTGTCAAGTCTACCTCTTACTTTGAAGATGTTTGGCACATAGAAGCAAATGTTTGGCACATGGAAGCAACAGGCCTACTAGCATTACCATGCAACAGAAGTACATACCTCTCCTGACACACCTCCTCAGAAATGATGCAAAAGGTGGCATGTGTCCCAAATCTAGTCAAAAACAAAATAGCAAGGGGTTAACTACAATAGCTGTTTGTGACCACAGACTTGACTTGTGGTGTCTGCTCTGACATCGGGCAGTTGATTGTAGGCCCAGTGTTATCCCACTGGAGGGAAAGGCACATCTGCATTACAAGCTTAAACCAAAATTAACTGTCATGGCTTGCTCATAATATGATAGGACAGTTGTTGTTAGATACATTCAAGTTGACTCTGACTTATGGTGACCATCTTCTGGGCTTTTCTCAATAGGATTTATCCAGAGGAGGTGTGCTGGTGCCTTCCTCTGAGGCTGAGAGAATGGGTCTTGGCCATGGTCCTGCAGTGGGTTTCCATGGCTGAGACAGGATTCCAGCTGTGTGTTTCCAGAGTCCTAGGACGTTATCACACAGGGGCAAATCTGCTGGTTAATCCAAACAAAATCCAGACCGAAACTGGATTAGTGCCCCGCGTTTTCACATGATGCCACACAGAAACTGGACAGAAAGTGAACAGAAAGTGGACAGAAATGCGATCTTTTGAAATTCGGTTCTTTGGAG
>CM034710.1:7708469-7721495 GCA_020142125.1 Phrynosoma platyrhinos | reverse complement strand
GATATCTCATCCACAGGATCGCCATGAGTCGGGATCGATTCGAGGACAGTTAAAAACAACTAACGCTGAATTAATTAGTGACTGCACCGTTAAATAATAATGATGGTAATATTAGGAAAGAAAAATCACAGCCATTGTTACATTGACAGTGCTGTTCCTTGTAGTGTGCTAATCTAGGCATCTATCTATGTGTTAAACTAGGTGGGTTTTTTTTACATTTTTTTACTGTTTTTGTCAACCCATTACTTTCTAAATTTTAGATTCCAGTCCTGTTTTAGTTATGCTTTTAAACCATTACGGTATATCTTTATGTAATTTTATACTGTTTTTAGTTAGACGATTCTAATTGTTTTTCCATTTTTATTGTAGAGTTTCAAAAAGGTTTTTATTGGTAAGACGCCTTGGGTCCGTTTCTGGGAGGAAAGCGGCATATAAATGAAATAAATAAATAAATAAATAAATAAATTCCAATGCATTCAGCTCATTTTCAAAACAGACATGTGCATAATGGCAAATCCTCCAGTATTTTACAGATGAAAACCAGGATCTGTGTGACATTGGAGTGCAGTCAAGATGGCAAAACTTATAAATGAGGAACAACACACAAGGTTAGAATAGGCTGCAGCAGTTTATTTTGCCTAAGACTGCTGGGAAGGGCAAGATTCTCTCCGTTCCTCTCCCCCCTGCTCTGTTGTTGTTGTTGTTGTTATTATTATTATTATTATTATTATTTCTGCCTTCCTCCCGGTACAAGGACTCAAGGCGGTTAACAAAATTTAAAATGTTCCAAGTTAAAACAGTACAAACCAATAAAAATACAAAGTTTAAAAAAACCAATTAAACCATTTCAAGATGATTTGAGTGTAAACTGCTTTTGCACTTCGAACTCTTTTTGCAGCAACTGAAGACAAAGGGGGAAGAAGAGAGAGAAACTGGTACATTTTAAAAGCAGTTGGGATGACAGGGGATGAACTGGAACTGTCCCTGGAAATTGGGATAGTTAGAGGGTATGGGATTGTGCAAATATTTTTTTAATTTATTAATTTAAAGGAATTACAAAAGCAAGCATTTCATAAAGCTTCACTGCATTGCATAATTTCTGTACCTGTAGGCTGAACTATAAGCGTCCAAGACCAATGGTTAATATGTTTGCTCATTGAGTCTTTTTTGTTTCCTTTCCTTTCTCTTCTCCTTTTGCCTTTTTTCCATCCAGTGTTTGGGACAACTGGCTGTTTCAAATGAAAAAATGATCTCAGTGAATTTATACAGACAAATCTACATCTAGTGTAGACATTCCTTTTTCCTCCCCCTAAAGCCTACCCAGACAAATAAAATAAAATAAAATAAAATAAAATAAAATAAAATAATAAAAATACAGGTCTTCTGTGCCAGTAATTTAATTTTTGTTTAAAAAATTAAATACTGTACATTAAAAATAACCCATTGTGGTTGCACAAGAAATGTGCTTTTGAGGTAGAGAAATTGTACTTGCTGAGGAAACACAATGCAAACCTGAGTCAGGGCCCTATGAAAGGAAGTGAAACTATTCCTTGGGGCAGGGGTGGGAATCACATATATTTCCAGATATTTATTGGTCTGAAAGTCCCACCCTTCCTCACCCTTTTCCTATCCTTGCTAGGGCTGCTGGAACTTGCAGTCCAACATCATCTGAAGTCCTCCCATGGCTCACATCCCTGGCTTAGAGGCATGCATTGCACTCCAAAGAGAGGAATGGTTGTGCTTTCCAATTAAATACTTGGAATTGTGTAAAATTTGCCTTGCCTAATAACAATATTAATATTAATATTAATATTAATATTAATATTAATATTAATATTAATAATATTAATAGGACAAGTCAGGACCCTAACAAGCAGCCATTTTATTTTTTTAAAAAAAACTATTGCAAGAATAAGATAAGGGCGACCAGATGTCCTCCTTTTTCAGGACACGCCCTCCTTTCCAGCCTTCTGCCCAGGAGGAATCGCAAAATGTCCTCCATTTTATTTTAAAAAAACCTATTGCAAGGAGAAAGGTGACCAGATGTCCTCCTTTTCCAGGACACGTCCTCATTTCCCAGCCTTCTGTCCTGGAGGAATTGCAAAATGTCCTCCATTTTCAGCAAGACTAAGAAGCAGGCATTTATCTTCTTTATGTGACTGTATTTATCTATTTGTTTATTTGTAGCTTTTATTTGGGAATATCCTCCATTTTCCTGGAATCTCCTACATTTCTTGCGGTGCCTTGTTTTCCTTTGCAGTTAGGACATCCGAGTCCAATCCACACTGCAGAAGTAATCCATTTCGAGACCGCTGCCTTAACTGCCTTGGCTCAGCGCTAGGGGATTCTGGGACCTGTAGTATTTTGAGACATTGAGCCTTCTTCTCTGTCAGGAAGCTCTGGCACCACAATGAACTACAATCCCAAGGATTCCCTAGCAGTGAGCCAGGGCAGTTAAAGCGGTCTCAAACTGGGTTATTTCTGCAGATGGGGGATCAAATCAACAGGGGAAAGAGGCAGGGAAATCATTGCTGAAGGTGCAGGATTCCAACAGGTTGAAGCAAGAACCTGCCTGCAGCCTTGCAGCAGAAAGACTACAAATCCCAGGACTTTGGAACTAAAAAAAACTACATCTACCAGAATGCTTAGGGAGGCGTGTGCATCCGTGATTTGCAGGAAGAGGTGGAGTTGGGTTGCACGTGGTTAAATTGGGGAGAAGGAAATCGGTTTGCACTGGTGGCAAGCAAGGCAGAAAAAGCTGATTCTTATTTATTTAGCAGCTCAGGTCTGAGAGTGATGTTTTTGCTGTACTATCTGGATGAACGAGGAGACAGGGTCTATACCCTCAAGGTAAGTATTTTACTATCACCCTGATGCTCAGTCTTATGTCTGTATTATTATTATTATTATTATTATTATTATTATTATTATTATTATTATTATTATTGTCATTCCCTTGGTTACATCACTTCTATGGCTGCATCTGCACTGCAGAAATGTTCCAGTTTGACACCACTTTAACCCTCAGATTAGAACTCAGTGGTATGGAATTTAAAAACAACAACAACACCTTTGCCTTTCTTTACACCAACTACTTCTGCCTCCAAAACAATGCAGCTTGCAAAAGCAGATATACAACCCATAAACAAAATAATACAAAAGACACATAATAATAATATTATTATTACAAAAGACACATATCACTGCATGACTTCCTCTTCCCTTCCTGCTGATTTAATTTGGCATCCTCAAATTCTTTCATCCTGAATTTAATATCACTTCCCTACTTCTTTCAAATAATCTTACTATTAATTCATTCATGTACTGCATTAAGTTATCTGTTCCCATACGTAGTCCTATAGGTAGTCCTATAAATTTCTAGTTCACAGAGTTCTCTAAAGGCAGAGGTGCTGTTTCACTCCCTTTTATTTTTTTCCCAAAACTATCATTTTTATCCAGTCTGGGTATGAATTTCATGTCTGAATTCTCTGAGCCTCTCCAGTTTGGGCGAACCACACTCTCTCAGCCTCAGGGGAATGTAATGGGAAACCTTTTGTGAACAGATCTTGCCAAGAAAAGACCCCATGATAGGGTCTGCTTGAATTGGAAATGACTTGGAAGGCACACAACAACAGCAACAACAAAGTTTCCTGGCATCCCTAGATATTTTGGATTTGGTCCCCTCTTCTTACTGTTTTCTAACTTATCTAATCCTCATGCACCCACGTTTCAGTGCATTCAGCATTGTCCTCCTCTGTTATTTCTTTTAGCATTTTTTTTGGGTCAAAATAAATAAATAAATAAATAAATAGAAACAGTTGTGGGGTCCTTGCCCTTGGCTTGATCTTCTGCCCAGAATTTAACATTGAGATATGTTCACCATCTGTGGCTGCCTCTGTGCTGCAAAAATAATCCAGTTTGACACCACTTTAACTGTCATGGCTCAGTGCTATGGAATTCTGGGAATTTTTTTTTGTGGCACCAGAGCTCTCACACAGAAGGTGCGATGTCTCACAAAACTACAGTTCCCAGGATTCCATAGCGTTGAGCCATCACAGTTAAAGTGATGCCAAATTGCATTGATTCTGCTATGTAGTTGCACGCTATGGTGTTGTTTTTTGGCAGAGAATCCAGAAGCCACATCTTTCTGGTCCTCATGCATGCCATGGTGGCAGGCGGGGAAAGCTTTGAAATATATAAACTGGTGGAAAGCGGATAGTCTGGGGCTGCATCTGCACTGCAAAATTAACCCAGTGTGACACGGCTTTAAACTGCCATGGCTCCGTGCTATGGGCTTCTGGGATTTGTAGTTTTGTGAGACATTTAGCTGCCTCTGCCAGAGAGCTCTGGTGCCACAACAGACTACAAACCCCACCATTCCATAATAATAATAATAATTATATACCGCCCAATGGTTGCCCAATCCGAGTGGTTTACAACATAAAACACAATTACAATAAGCAACATTCCCCCCCTTAAAACATTATTAAACACTAACATAGTTAAAATCCAATTAGCGAATTAACCGCATAAATCATAACAATTAAAATGATTTTTAAAAATGTCTCTACACTAATACACAGAGCATGAGAAACAAGCAAGATGAACTTGAACTCCTAGCACAACAAAACAAATATAATAGGCATCACTGAAACCTGGTGGGATGAGTCTCATGACTGGAATGTAATAGCATTGAGCCAAGTCAGTTAAAGTGGTGTCAAACTGAATTAATTTTGCAATGTGGTATCTTAACAGGGGAGGGGATGCTACAGTTGTACAGCCACCATATGAATGGTTCCCTGTGTGCGTTTGTTCAGTTTGAATATGTTTTGTGGCAGGATCTGTTGTGCCTACACATGGCTCCATCCGGTTACCCTACTTTTAGGACCCTCCATGCAGTTGAGTCCACAGGATGAGAGTTTGTAGCAGTTGCATGGTCTCCCTAGTTTGTTCTGTTTCCAAGCCTGCATCAACTCAGTTCTGTAATGGAACAGAGGGTTAAATGGTCAGTTAATTCCCAGATCCACCAATAAAAACATAATAAATGTTGTTATATTTTATTGCACAAATATATGGAACTACTTACACAAATAATGAAGTAAGGGTACTGTGACAAGTATTCTTACAATATACACACTACAATAAATATTTCTTATTGAGATTCCAGCAGGCAGACAAAACTAATAATAATAATAAATGTATTTGTCATTTGTTATTTATCTGGTTTTAAGTATGTTTTAAATTATAATTGTTTAATTGTAATTTAGAGTTGACGGCTATTGGGAGAGGGGACTGTATGTTTTATGAGTGAGTGGCTGCAGTACAGGCATTTAACCACTGCGCCACCAGGGCTGATTGGGAAGATTTGTTCAGAGGATGTTTGCCATTATTTATATGCAAGAATTTAAATCTGTAACACATCTGCAGATTTGGAATATATGGGTTTTTGGGCTGTTGCATAGCCTTGGTAGGATTGTAATTTGCTTATAAATTGTTCTGCCTTTGTCTCCTCTGCTTTGCAGAAGGTGGATCCCTCTGGCCAGCCAACATGTTCAGCCCATCCGGCCCGCTTCTCCCCAGACGACAAATATTCCCGACACAGGATCACCATCAAGAAACGCTTTGGTGTCCTGATGACCCAGCAGCCTCTGCCTGTTGTGTAAAACTGTGAGCCTTTAATGCCAGCTGGAGCCCTTGCAGCCTATCAAGACGAGATAAGCTTCTTCTGAAGTAGTCTTGAAAAAGCTGACACAAGAAACAACAGATAATGCTTTCTGCATTCCACTGTGTCCCTAAGATTTTTAGAGTTCCACTACTGGTGTTTTGAAACTCAGCTTCATTCTCATTATGGCATGTGGAAACACCAGGACACATGTGCATTCTGGTTGAATTATTTCCATTGCATTTCTCTGTGTAATTTTGAAAATAAAATTAAATCTTCCATTGCTTTTATTTCATACATGATTTGTTCCATAACCTACAGAAGCTTACCAGTTTCTTTCCATTTTATCATGGCTGTGACTCTCAAGATCCCAATTTCTTGGGATGGCGGCTGTGTAAGTCTCTTACAGCAAACATGACAGAATTCAAAGATATAACCATGGTAGTCTGTAGAATCAGTATGCAGAGAGATCTTTTAACACTTTTGAGACTACGGTAACTGAAAGAAAGAAGTTGGCAGTATGAGCTTTCATAGCCATAGGTCAAACATGACACTGGATCTTGTGGCCCCTTAAAGGCTAGCAAATTTTATTTGGCCTAAGCTTTTGTGACCTACAGCCTACTTCATTAGATGCATGGAAAACTGCCTTAAACAACAGAGTCATTTTCATTTAATTCAGAAATAATGAGTGTGTCGGCTTTATCAAATTCACTTTAGAATCAATTTAGAATAACGTTTTGAAAGGCTAGTGTTACTTAAGCAGTACACAAAGGATGGGTTCTGCTGTGCATTATTCCAAATATATGTGTGGGAGAGGGCATGACTTCTTTGCCCCAACCCTTGAAGAAGAAAACAGTGGCGCTTATAAATCATGAACAAGAGCACAAAGCCTTTCTTATCCTTTGTTCCTTTTGCCTATCCTTTTAAGCAAGTCACTTCCCTTTTCAAAGGCAATATGTAGCCAATTCAGTTTGTACTGGAAGAAAGTGATTACTTCAACAAAAGAACAACAAATAAGCTTTCTTTCTGGCATGTTGGAATAATATCAAGAAACAGTGAGTGGTCATGCTAGCCTCCAGATTCAGTGGCTTATCTTGTCTAAACTAGGCCTGCATATCTTGTGACCTACTGGGTCAAGTGATGTTCATCTGCCATGTGCTGGACCCTTTCACAGCCTTGAGAAACAGTGCTGCTGTCTTCTCGTTGACTACAAAATCACTTTATTAATTGCCAACACTACATCACATGAGAAGACCCAGAAATTTGTGTTTTAAAAATGCATCTTGGGGGAGGAAAACAAGGGTGGGAGGCGGAAAGTTTCAAAGCTGGTGTCTACAATCAATAATCCAAGTGGTTCCTGTAGTCTTTGGCATGCAGGGATCCAATGTCTGCATTATATCCAAAGACAGGGTGATCAGATACCTTCCTTTTCCAGGGCATGTCCTACATTTCAAATTTCTGTCCAGGAGGAATTCCAAAATGTCCTCCATTTTGAGCATGACTAAGGTCCAGAACACACTGCAGCAATATTCCAATTTGAGACTGCTTTAACTGCCCTTGCTCAAGGCTAGGAAATTCTGGGAACTAGTTTGCTGAGATATTTAGCCTTCTCTGTCAGAGAGCTCTGGTGCCACAATAAACTACAGTTCTAAGGATTCCCTACCACTGAGCCAAGTGGTTAAAGTAGTCTCAAACTGGATTGTTTCTGCAGTGTGTTTTGGATCACATGAAGCATGAATTGATATTTATATTAGTGTTTTTAGCTTTTATTTGGTAATGTTCTAATTTTTCTTGAATGTCCTACATTTTTGTCTTCCTTTATGGTTAGGACATCTGGACACCTTGTTCAAAGAGTGAGTCTCTGGACTATGTCTGTGTTAATTGTGTTGATGAGCTCCTCTCTTTTGCTGTTTTCTATGTTTATTAAACCATTTTTATGACTGTGACTCTCAGGTCTTGAGTGGTCTTCAAAAGGCACTCTACCTTAAACTGTGGTACGTGGTCACTCAGTGGCATACCATCCAGTTGGATGCCAAGGATGCTTTGGGAGGAAAATAAGTTTCAGTTTGAGATGTGGTAGTGGAGGAGAGCGCTGAGGATACCGTGGATGGCCAAGAAGACAAACAAAATAGTTCTGGAACCGATCAAGCATGAGCTCCTGCTAGAAACCAGGATGACTAAACTGAGACTGATGTTCTTTGGTCACATCATGAGAAGGCATGATTGATTGGAAAATACAATGATGCTGTGGAAGGTGGAGGAAGAAAGAGAAAGACTGCATGCCAGATGGTTAGATTTGATCAGAGAGGCCATGGGTTTGAATCTACAGGATCTAAGCAGAGCAGTGGAGGACAGAGGGGTCTTGGGGATGTTTCATCCACAAAGTCACCATGAGTTGAGATTGACCTGAAGTTGACCAAAGGTGATTAGTCATTTGCTCCAGTTAATGTGTATTTCTGATTCTTGGTTACCAGGCATATGTTAGAACCAGAGCGGAAGTATAAAGATAGTTGTTTCATTATGAATTCTATTGCCATTGATACCTCCTGTTTCATTTCCGCATTGCCTCATGTTTATGGCTGTCCTGAGCCCAAGGATAGCTCTTTAAAATGACTTGTTGTTCACATCTTGCTAATAAAACTACAACAGATATGGAGAAGCCAATAAACAGGCTGCTGCTTTTTGATTTTGTGATGTGGAAGACACCTGTGGCAAGTTAGCATTTCCTAATTAACCATCTAACCTGCTTTTTCATGCTGTTCAGAAAAACAGCTTTGCTAGAAAAATGTATCTTCCAGCGGGGAAATAATGAATCCTCGTGACATGTTAGGAGCTGAATTCTTCATAGAGCTGATACACATGATTCATTTTTTTTCATTGGTGATACATGAGTAGGCTGGAAAGCTGCATAGAAATGTCACTTGGGTTTGCTAACATCTTCACTGAAGTTGATTTAAAGTCAGGGGGTTGGTTCTTGTTATCCACCTTCGAGTCGATCTTGACCCATGGCGGCCCTGTGGATGAGACATCTCCAAGACTCCCTGTCCTCCACTGCTCTGCTGAGTTCATATCCATGACTTCGTTTATAGAGTCCTTTCATCTCGCATGTGGCCTTTCTGCTTTCCTCCTTCTGTGCCAGCATTAATGTTTTTCCCAATGAGTCATGCCTTTCATGATATGGCCAAAATATGACAGCCTTAGTTTAGTCATCTTGGCTTCCAGAGAAGTTTCTGGTTTGACTTCTTGGCTGTCCGTGGTATCCTCAGCAATCTTCTCCAGCACCACATTTCAAATGAATTGATTTTCTATCTGCTTTCTTAACTGTTCAGCTTTCACATCCCTACATGGTGACGGGGAATACAACGGCTTGTACTATTCCAACTTTCGTGCTCAATTATCTATCTTCACATTTTAGCATCTTTTCCAGTTCTTTCATGGCTGCCCTCCCCATTCTTAGTCTTTTCATGATTTCTTGATGGCAGTCCTCGCTCCGATCAATGTTTTATCCTAGATATGAGAACTCTTTTACTATTTCTATTTTCTCATTGTCTAGGCTGAATTGGTATAAATTCTCTGTGGTTATTATCTTTGTTTTCTTTATGTTCAACAATAACCCTGCCTATCAGGCAGTGCGATACAACAATGCAAGGAGGGACAACATGTTGCCTAGCCCTGGCAAGCATAGCCAAAGGTGAGGGATGATGGGAATTGTACTCCAAGAAACCTTTGGAGGGCCATGAACTTGGATCAGTCTGTCAGTTCAGTACTGGTGAAAACTTTTGAAATTTGGTGCCTGTGGGATCTACGGTACCTCAGCCTAGTCTTCCGCACACAGTTGTGAGGGTAAAATGGAGGAGTGAAGAGAGCCTTTTATGCTACCTTGAGCTTGTATTTATTTATTAATTTAATATGTATGCTGCCTTTCTCCCAGAAGGGACCCAAGGCAGTTCATAGATAAATTTAAAAATCAGCAACTTTACAATAAACATTCAAAATAATTAAAATAATGTAAAAAACAATATAAAGCCACATCAAAACATACAAAAGCAAAAAGGTACACCCAAAACACACAGACCACACATAAATGCCACCCTGGGATGATGATATATGAAATGCTTGCTTAAATAAAAATGCTTTAGGTCCAAAACACACTGCAGAAATAATCCAGTTTGAGACCACTTTGCCCTGGCTCAGTGCTAGAAAATCCCGGAACTGTAGTTTTGTGAGTCATTTAGCCTTCTCTATCAGAGAGCTCTGGTGCCACAATAAACTACAATTCCCAGGATTCTCTAACAGTGAGCCGGGGCAGTTAAAGCTGTTTCAAAGTAGATTATTTTTTGGATCTGTTTGCTGACAAAAGGCAGGGAGGGGGCCAGTCTAGTAATTTTAAGAACATGGAATAAGCCAAGTGGGGAAGGCTGGTTCCATTTACATTTTAACTGCCTTTTAAAATACAGGATGTGGTTATTCACTGCATTTTCAAAGGCAGTTTTCTTTCTGGTATACCTAACAGCCTTTGCATTTTCTCTCCCTAAATGTTCTCATAATTTTCTTACCAAAGAGGGCCTCCTTTGCCACATACTGTCTTTATTGTGCAAAAATGTTGCTGACCTTTTCAGTCTAAGAACTAGAAAAAGAGGAACTTTGAGAGAACATTGGTTTCCAAAAAATACCCATATCTATATTCTGTACATTTTGACAGGCTATACTATTGCAAAGTGGATATCTGCTTTTAAAGTGACCTGGGTGCTTCAGTTTTTATATCTGTATGGCTATGCCTCGCTGTTGATACAATTAAATTCTATTAAACTTTTAGTCCTGATTCACTTGAAATGTGCTTTAGGGCCAAAAAAAGAAACAAAAGTTTTGAGCCACCCTGAACCCATTGTTGAAGGTTTGTCAGAAGCCATACAATAAATTTGTTTAAAAGGAATTTTTATCTCCCCCTTTTCCCCCTCTGTGTTTATGCTTGTGAATAGATTGTAATGAAACAAATAAAGATCATTTATTTAAAAACTTGAATCTACTCAGAAGGAACTCCCCACTGAGTTAAAATGGCTTACTCTCAGGGAAAATAGTACAAAACTTCAGCCTGAATCGCTGACTGCTGTCCTAAAACCTTTGGCTTATTCAATTACTGCATTTCTCTTCCAGTATAGACCAAGGGTTCATATTCTACACTGTAAAAGTAATGCAGTTTGACACCACTTTCTGTAGCTCCAGCCTATGAAATCCTGAGAATTGTAGTTTTACAAGCTCTGTAGCCTTCTCTGCTAAAGAGTGCTAGTGCCTCACCAAACTACAGATCCCAGGACTCAGCAGGATGGAGCCATGGTAGTTAAAGTGGTGCCAAACTGCATTATTTCTACAGTTTAGATGCACCCTTGATTATTAAATTAGTGTATTTCCCTTACAGTAAAGACCATGTTCCACAGCCACCTATTCTTTTTGCAGCTACATGGCATATAACTGTATTATTGTTGTTGCATTACTGTATTCTTGTTGTTATTATTAAATGTGCCTTCAATTCGCCTATCAAGTCCTGGAGTTTTTATATCTGTATGGCTATGTTGCATGGTTGATACAATTAAATTCTATTAAACGTAGGACTCCTTGATTAGCTGTACATAGAATTTCATTGGTCCAAAACACACTGCAGAAATAATCCAGTTTGAGACCACTTTAACTGCCCTTGCTTAGTACTAGGGAATCCTGGGAATTGTAGTTTATTGTGGCACCAGAGCTCTCTGACAGAGAAGGCTCAATGTCTCAACAAACGACAGTTCCCAGAATTCCCTAGCATTGAGCCAGGGCAGTTAAAGCGGTTTCAAACTGGATTATTTCTGCAGTGTGGTTTGGATATAAACACTGAAGCTCCACGAGTCGATAGGCGAGTTGAAGGCGCATTTAATAATTAATAATAACAACACGACCATCTATTCCTTTTGTAGCTACATGGTATATAACTGTGTCATTATTATTGTGTGTTATTACTGTGTTGTGGTTATTATTATTATTACTGTATATGTGCCTTCAACTGGCCTATAGACTCATGGAGCTTCATTTTTTTCTATCTGTATGGCAGGGGCAGGCAAACTCGGTGCTGTATGGCTATGCAGCATGATTGATACAATTAAATTCTGTTAAACGTAGGACTTTTTCATTAGCTGTATGTTTAATTTCATGGGGGTTTTCTTAAGGCAAGGAATACAGTACTAACTGCCCCCTCATAACGTAAGAACTACACCTCCCGGCAACCCTTGCGCGTTTGTGTCCCCTTCGTTTCTTTGCCAGCCCCTCTCAAGAGGAATGTAGCTACAGTAGCCGCTACTTGCTTCTGCGCATGAGCATACTAAAAAAAGGGAGGGGGAGAGAAATGGGGGAGGATGAGGACAAACGAAAAAAAAAAAGAAAAAAGGAAGAGTTCGGCTCTGGTTCCCTCCGCCCACTTCGGAGCCGGCATCTGAGATAGCGGCGGCAACAGTAGCAGCAGCAGCAGCAGCAGCAGCAGCTCCAACGGGCGAAGCACCAGCGCTAACAGCGGCCACCTCCGCGGAGAGAAAGAGAAAAAAAGAAAGAAAAAAGGGTGCGCGCGAGACGCTTTTAGAACGTTGGGGGGGATCAGCGACGTCGCGCGACTCAGGTAAACAAATAACGGCCGCTAACGGCCGCCTGGACTTTCCCGGGGGCTGCCTGTCAGGGGTGGGCGGGGGCAGAGAGAGTGAGCGAAGAGACCGTGCTGCGCATGCGCACTTCCACTCACTCCCCTTCGCTTTCTTATAAGATGGTTAGGGCAAGGTTGGATGCAGGCTCACCTGCATCTCTTCCTCCTCCTTTTTTCCCCGTGATAGCTTTTGGGGCTGCTCTTCTCGCAGTGGTTCATCTCTGTGATTTTTTTGGCCTTTGGGGCGGGGATAGAGACCATTTTAGTCCCTGGCAGAAGCTGAGAAGCTCATGGACTTGCCCAGTGGCACTGTTTAGTTTAGTTGGTACCTTAAGGGTTGCCTTAGGTGCCCTCCGCTTTGAGGAAGCCCACACAGGAGTCCAAAACACACTGCGGAAAATATTAATATTTCAGAATTATTATTTGAGAGGAGCAATGCCTCACTTTCCCTTCATACACCCCACCCCCATAACTACACATCTGAGCACAGGTAACAAAAACACCACAATGAACCTAGGTCCAAAACACACTGTGGAAATAATCCAGTTTGAGACTGCTAGGGAGTCCTGGGAATTGTAGTTTATTGCTGAGAGAGAAGGCTAAATGGTTCACAAAACTATAGTTCCCTAAATTCCCTAGCATTGAGCCACTGATAATAATAATAAATAATAAATTTTATTTATAACCCGCCTCTCTGCAA
>CM034710.1:7688196-7702689 GCA_020142125.1 Phrynosoma platyrhinos | reverse complement strand
CGTGCGTGTGTGTGCATGTGCATGTGCATGTGTGTGTGCGTGTGTGCATGCATGCACATGTGTAGCTTTATATTGTAAATTATAGCCTACCATATGCTTGGCATTCTCCCCATTTGTGAAATTTTAACAGTAGAAACAGGAAGCCTACTGAGCTGATAGGTCTCAATATACAGTTGGTGAGCTACGTTCAGTCTGACCTGTCACAGATTGTACAGGTCTGTTCCAAGGACAACTAAACAAATTTAAATTCCATTACTTGTTCCTCTCAGTCATTTAATGTTGCTTCTTCTACACCAGCCCTATACTGTAGCAGGCTACCCTGTTGCTGTTCCTCTTTCTTTTTTGTCTGTGTAATAGACTGTAATGGCTTAATAGTATGAGAATAGCCATGGTGGATCTGACTAAGAACCCAACCAGTCCAACACTCTGTGTGCAGAGTTGCCAACTAGATGCCTACAAGAAAGACGTGTTTGGGTACCCCTTTCTGCTCTGTTCCCTATTAACTGTTATTCAGAGACATATTGCCTCTGGTACTAGAGATTATATACAACCATCATTATTAGTCACTTACAACCTTATGCTTCATAAATTTTCCAAACGTCTTTTAAAGCCAGCTCCATTGGTTCTCTTACTCTGATAATGAATACTGTAGTTCAGTGATGTGTTGTGTGAAGAAGTACGGTACTTATTTTCCATCCCCAATCTATCATTTACCTTCACTGAATGATTCTGGTTTCTAGTATTATGGGGAGGGTAAACTTTACCTGTCTACCTTCTCCACAACATGTGTAATTTTATGTACATGTGCCGAAATAGTGTGAACTTTCTTCATATGAGAGTTGCTCCTCACTCTTGATCATGTCAGTCACACTTTTTAAAAACTTTTTTGGGTGATGTGCTCTTAATTTTAAAAGTGTTCTGTAAATGCTGCTGCTGCTGCTGCTTTGACAAACCTTATAACCGAACTTTCAAGTGCTCTTGCTTTTTCTTCTTTGTGTGAAAAGTTTTCGTCACTGGTTGCCTATCCTGACAGTTAATATGACCTCAAAATGTGTGTGATTTGTATCAGATGATTAGATTGGGTGGCTTTATAAAATTAGAGAATCTTATAACCTACCCTTGCAATTATAGTCAGAACACTTAGGGTAGCAATTATGATTGAATATGAATATTTTTATAACATGTTTCATTTTTATTTTTAAAAGTTTCTAAAGAGGTTACTAACAATAGTGAGACTAAGAAATAAAACAATGATTGAGCAATAAAATATTTCATTGCAATCATCAAGTGTAACTGTCAAAGTTACCGTAGTGATTGGGGAAATTCTTGGGGAAATAAATTAGTTCTCAGTTGGCAACAGAACACCCCATATTGGATCATTCCACATTTTGCAGCCAAATGAATCTCACTCTGTCATGGTTTGGTAAGCAGGACCTCCCTTCAGATTGAAAGGACTGAAGTGGTCCATACAGAAGAAGGCAATGCCACAGGTAATCTTGTCTGGAGCCTTATGCACCTTATAAACAAAGAGATGTACATTGAACATAGCTTGCTATCTTAACTAAAAGCCAATGCAGAACTTAGAGCTTAGAAATTATCTGTACTTAATGGGATGCTCCACTAAGCATCATTTTCACTGCCCTTGCTCTGAACCAAGCCCAAAGGTCACCCCATGTTACACTGCCCTTTAATTTTTTTCAGTATCTATGGGATGTCCCCCCCTCCCCATGTTTCTACTGTGAATAGTTTAAGGTTCCCTAAATTGGAACAATTGGCAAGCCATCTTATTCTCCTTGTTGGCTTGGTCAATTATTGCGCTGTATTTAAGTACTGAAGTGCATATATCCTTCCCTGCACTTTATAGACTGTCATTGTGTCAGAAATATTTTAGCTTTAACAAAGAATATTTTGTCTTCTGCAGGTAGGTATTGTATCTCAGACAAAATTTCCTCCCAGTTGCTATATTCTTCCTATATTCTTCCATTCATATACACACACTCCCATTTTTGTGCATTGCTTTACATCAGTCATTTAAACTCTCTTTCGTTCAGATCATGTTGACATTATACCCACACTTTAAACCTAGGCCATTTGACAAGAACTGTGTTTCTTTATTAGCTGCTAGGATTTTCCAACAGCTGCCTGCAATTTTTTGTCATGGTTCTCTGGTGGTTAAACACCCTGTTGTTGACATCCCAACCCCTTTGCAGTGGTTTAATAAAGCCTTTCTCCCTGCATATTTCCATCTCTACATACACAGATATCGAGGAAGATAGACTGTGCAGCCAGCCAACGCCTCAGGGACTCTGTGTTCCAACTGCTGTGCCTGGTTTATCTCCTGGGAGATGCTGGCTGCCTTATTCCAGTGGTAAACCCAGCTGTGCTGCTTTCTCCTCGTATTAAGAATTTAGGTGATCAGTGAAGTTATAGTTCTCAAAACAGAAATGAATGTGTGAACAGAAGGAAGCCAGTTTCTATGTAGGCAGGAAAATATATACTGTAGTCTTTTTCCTGTCCCTTTGCCAATCTCAGTTCAAATATGTCAGGCCACATTGACATTTTCAGGTTGCTGTTTATTTCCTATATAAATAGTTCCAGAGATGTCCTTACATGTGCAGCCTTTGCTTGACTGTATATGCACAGCAAGAGGATACACACACATATACAAAGCAAAGATACTTGATTTGCACAACATGAAGACATTGGTTTCCATCAAATTCAGGGTTGCAAAGATGTATTTAAAGCTCTTTTTATTTGCATTAGCTGTTACTTTGCCTCCTTGTACGTGTGAACAAAGATGCATACCCACATGTTCCATGTGGACATTTCTGTTAAAAATAAGTACCCTAGTCTGCGCTACCCACTGTCATTGTGCTCCTATACATATATTCCCCATTTTTCAGCACAAGGTGACTCAGGTTTGAAGAAATCATATTGTCATCTCTGTTGTACTTCTAGAGAGGAGGCACTAATTTCTTCAGAAGAAATCTTGGGAATGAATGGTGAGGGATTTTTCCTATTAATATGGTTACATGGTGGTGGGGAGGATGGATGAACATATTTACAGGAGTGCTAGTAACATTCTCTAATAAAGTGAAAATTGAAATTCTCAGGATTCTGCTTAATTGTTCTGCTCACATGTTAAATGCCTGATCTGATCATGACCATATCGATTTTTCAGACCACAGCATCTGGTCTACTGAGCTTTCACTGTTCCCTTGTTTTCATACCAGATAAAAACTGCTTTCCTCCCCCTTTTTGCTTCCCCACTCCACCCTTTTTTGATCTTATAACAAGAAGCTTTTTACTTTCCTTGCCTACACTCATTTCATATCCTCAGAGTAAGGAAAAGCTTCTCTTTTGTTTCTCAGATGTGTCCAGTTGCTATCATGAGTTTGCTAAGGCCTCCCTTGTGGTACCTGTTGTACAGAAGTTGGGGGGAAATCTCCTCTTCCGATCCCATGTGGTTAGAGAAATATTCAAAACATTTTGTTCAGGCAGATTTTTTAAAAATGGTTGGTGAGGAAAGGGGCTCTTGACTGGTGGATGTTCTATTCTTTTATTGATGTGTTTTTAAGTGATTTTAATTCAGTTGGGCTTAAACATTATGATTTGTTTAGCTGTGTTTTAAAAGTATAACTGTATGTGTTTTTATTTGTATGAATCTTTAAAATCTCATTGTGAGCCATATTGAGTTCTACTTTTGGCAAAAAGGAGGGATATAAAATAAATAAATATATAAATAGAAATATTAGGGATTAACCTGTTCAATTGCAGTGACATTGAGAACATGTTCTTTCCAACGTATTGGTGTTTCTCCACTAGCTTGGAGTATATAGATGACTGGATGCCTTTTGTGAAATTCTGATGTGGTAGATTTGGATAACTAAACAAGTTACAACATAATTTCACTTTCCTCTGCATTGTCTGGATTCAACATCAGGAGATTTGCACAGTTATCTGTAGCTCTCCACAGCTGAGACAAAAATTGTAGAACTAATTGGAAACACATAGCCTTTTCAAATTCAACCTTTTCACCATAATATGTGATCCTTATACCTACAGCCATTTCTAGCAGTTAGTATTTTACTCTGATATTGTGCTTGCTCTTAATTATAGTATCCAAAGACACAATATGTGCATGTAGTGGCAGACTTCACATTCATTTGGAAGTTTCTAACTGGGGACCTGTGGATCTAAAGAAATAATGGGTGGCTGTATGCATGGGAACAAGAGAGCAAGAAATGTATGGTGTTAAAACATGCAGAACTTGAAACAGTTGGGGCTTTTTATATTTACTTTACTCTTTTTTGTTTTGTTTTATTTCCAGCAACAAAACAGCACTTCAGCTATTCTATATGTGTGTATCATGTGTTTGCATCCCAGAAATACATGGGAGAGTGACTTAGGGGGGTTGCAGACTGCCAGAAATAGTGCAAATTCAGTCCACTTTTGGGGTTAGGGTTAGTGCTAGGGAATCATGGGAAGTGTTTTTTTTCCCCTCTGAGACATTGAGCCTTCTCTGTCAGAGAGCTCTGGTGCCACAATAAAATACAGTTCCCATGATTCCCTAATCTTAACCCTAACCTTAAAACTGGACTCAATTTGCACTATTTCTGGCAGTCTGCAACCCCCCTCTGTGTTTGACCTAAATCTACTTCACTGTACTTCATTACTTTTGCTTTTTGTCATCTTTTCTGTGCTTGGGGTATAAAATGTATCTTATTAAGCATTAGAATGACCAGAATATCTACCCCCTGAACATGCAATCTTAACTTCCCCTAGGCAGTTTTAAAAGCCCCTGAAATCTTCAAAAAGTAAGATGAGGAGGTAGAGAAGTCCTGCTCCCTGGTAAATGGGAGATGGGAGTGAGCAGGGGGGAAAGCTGATGAGCACCAAAATTGAGGAAAAGAAAGACCACTGAGAATGTAAAAGAGCAGAGCAGAGAAGAAAAAGAACAAAGAAAAAGAGAGAGCACCAGAGAACCTGATGGGGACTGAAGGGTAACTAACAATTATGAAAGAGAGCCACCGTGGTGTAATGCTTTGAGTGTTGGACTAGGGGCGGGTCTAGGCTGCCTCCAGAGTATTCTGATGCCACATTCCCCCGAATCTGCCCCTTACCTGCTTGCTATTGCTGTAGGTTTTCAGTTCTTGCAGTGAACGACAGGTGGTTGCCTTCCCAGGTGGCCTTCATTCGTCACCCAGCACCACTGCTGAGGTCAGAACAATGCACCTAGCTATGTTTATTCTGACCTCAGAGTAACTTGTGCCCACAGTGGTGGTGCTGGGCAGCTCACAAGAATCACGTGTGTAAAGGCAGCCACTGTTGTCACTAGGAAGAGAGCCAAAAACCTGCAGCAAAAGCTGAGTTATTTAAATCAGGAGGAAGTCCCAATTGGGTACAGGCATTGTGGAGACAATCAACACCTGATTCAGAGTTTTGGGCCTGCATCATGTAGACAAGATGCAGTGAGCCCAGAGGGAATTCGGGGTGAATCACTCATGTAGACAAGCTCTTGGACAGTGGGAGACAGGGTTTGAATCTCTTCAGGCAGACAGGAAGCAAAAAGGCTTGAGAACATAGATCAAAGAAAAAGAGGTGAAATGAAAGGGCAGGCATATTCTCTAGAGTTCCCACTATCACTAATCACTTTACAAGTGCTGAGATTCTTTGCTTCCAACACATCTTCTCAGTGACACTTGTTTAAGTCCACAAGATTCATTTTCTCTCAGGAGCTAGAAGTGTTTTTTAGGAAGTGGCTTCAGTCACTTCTTTTGGTGGACAATGTGTGTGTATGTGCCTTTAAGTCGTCTGTTGACTTATGATGACCCCATGAATTTATAGGGTTTTCTTAGGCAAGGAATACTCAGAGCTGGTTTTTCCAGTTCATTTTTCTGAAATATAGCCTACAGCACCCGGTATTTGTTGGTGGTCTCCCATCCAAGTACTAACTAAGTATTAGAATAATGTCTTTCTTTGACTAAAACACCCATGTCCCATCTAGAGGACTTCTTTGTCTCAACAGTGGTCCATGTCCCACTGGTTGAGGCCAAAGGGCCACTGATCTAATTAAAATCCATGCACTGGCAAAATTTATTAAGACCTATATTGTATATTCTCCCTCAACATGTGACAGTGCTGACCTCTGTCTCCTTTTTTCCCCACTCTAAGGCATTAGCTTAGACCCATGCTTATAGAGCTGGGACAGAGATCAGTGAAGGAAAACTGGAACAGTGAGGACTGAAACAGGAGATGAGGATTGCATTACAGTTGAAGAGTGTATGTGATGTTTTTCAAATGAAGTGTCTAAAGACCATGCCACTGGGCTGCAGGAGTCCAATGATTTCATGAAAAATCACAGCATTCTAATGAAAGTACAATTTGGGAGCCAGTGCTTCCTAGTAAGCTCCATGCTTGACTTTTTTTGTTTTGCTTACTAGAGGCTGAAAATTTCCTCTGTTTCTGCTGAGTTCTCTGTGTCAAACTTTAATCTGTGTTTAATTTCTTAAGAAGAGGTGATGCAATTGAGACGTATCCAAGATGTGTGGTAAATAACCTGATAGTGATGGAAGAAATCACTGTGGACATGCCCAGTTGTCCTGGAAGCAAAGAGGAGCTAGTGTGCATAAATGCATGACAACAGGGCATTCAGGTTTTATACCAACCATAACTACTAAATTAAGTTCCAAAGCTCATCATTATCAGTTCTTGAGACAACTATCACTGTTGTAAGATACTTAGATACTCCTCTCCGTCCTAGCAGAAGTATCATCATTATCCGTTTTTGAGACAACTATCACTGTTGTAAGATACTTAGATACTCCTCTCCGTCCTAGCAGAAGTATTTGGTGAAAGTTCAACCAGGACCTGAGGGGTTGTTTCTTCTTTAACTGGAGATTTCTGTGAGCCTTCATTTGCATTAGTCCTCTGAAAACACACTGATTTTAAAAATTTTCATTCTGTGTGCATACTTTGCAAACTCATTGGTAAAAGTGGTTTATATTTTGTTAATCTACAATTATATTCTAATCTAATTTCAACAAAAAACTTGGTTGGGACTATATATGCCTGAAATACCATTTCAGTTCATTCTTCCTTGGTCTGTTCTTGAAATAAAAATTCATAATTTGCACAAAAACTCATCCCTCCACATTTGCAGTCTTGACTTTTGCAGATTTGATTATTCACAGATTTTATTAATATGTTCTCTCTAAGGATATCTAGGTCCTCCAGCGCAGCTCTGTGGTCAACTTTAACCAAAAGTCCCACTGAAGGACCTAGAGAATCCTAGAGAGAACACTCCACTAGGCATTTGTAGTTCCTCCAGTGCAATTCTATTATCAATGTCTGGCAAATGTTGACCACAGAGTTGCACTGGAGGATCTAGACATTCCTAGAAAGATGTTATCTCAGGTAAAAACATAGCATTTTTGTTATTTGTTGTTTTTCCACATTCACGGTGGCCCTTTGCCCATAATCCCAGCAAATGTGGAGGGACAAGTGTAGGTAGGCCTCATTATGGATAAATAGACCCTTTTTTGTATAGGATGGGCTATTTTCTTCCTATTTACTTCTTTCTCAGTGCACTTCATTATATAATTTTAGCTTATAACTCACAAGGACTGTGGACTAACATGCACATTGATGCTGCTGTTTCAATAATAGTAAAAACATGTATTACACTATTTGGGTGACTGGGGGCAATGAAAATCAAATTCTGACTTTCATGTTTATATTTACAAAACAGGATGATTATTACTGTCTGATTATAATTCATTTAATTTGAAATACTGCTTGTTCAATACAAGCTTTAGACCATGATGAACCAGCAGTTTTAATCAGACACTTTAAGGATTTTGGAGCTCATCTGGTGTCATTGCTCTCTCTGCTAGATCTCATTGATTAGTAGCTGCACAATAACAGAGAGAAAGGTCATAGGCTTGAATGACGGTTATGCTCTATTTCTGTCCCCCATCCCCTCCAACGGATGGCATCTCTCCAGACTGTGCCTACCTCGGCATTTTTGCCAGAGCTTCATTTTGGAGTGTGCCTGTCCATCAAGGGAGCCATGAGTGATGAGAGTGGTTTCACTCTCATAAATCCTGACATGTACAAGTCTTGTGCTAGGCTGAGTGTGCTGCACTACCCTCAAGTTCCCAGTGTAGCTGCCTTTTAAGTTGATTATGGCATTGATCCTAATCTCAGCATCTGGAAGGTATAAATAGTATGAGAGATATTGCTGGAAGTAGAACTGGAGCAACTGGAGTTTTCTAGATTTGGCTCATTGCCTATATACTCTTCTGACCCATAAGAATGCTGCTACTTTTACAAACAGGTATTTGGAGTACAAGGGACTGTACAAAGATATAGAAGTGGTTTCAATTTCTTAGTCTTTATAAGTAGTATAGATCAGGCTGTAGAGGGAGAGATCCAGATTTGACAAAGGTGTGTTGTATGGATTCAAGAGATATCCACTGCTGAAGACACAGGTCTTGAGAAAATACATGGGAAGATATACTGTTGGCTTGGCAAAATGAAAGATGGGGTTATTTTCCAACAGAGCCACCCATTCTGTTATCTTTCTTCTTCTTCTTCTTTTTCTGCTTTTACCAAAAACTAGAGGTCTTACTAGGAGTTCCAACTCTTAGCCTTTTCTTCTTCGCCAGTTCTGAATAACTAAACTTTACCTTTTTTTGAATATGTAGTGGAAGCTCCCACTCTCCTTGCTGGCATATTCTTTCCTCTCAGAACCAGGAATAAATGCTGAGTTCCTGTCCAGGTTCCCATACTTTTTAAACTGCCCTATTATTTCTTGGATGTTTTTTTTTTTAAATTTTACAGATTCCAACACATCTTGAAAGGGCCCTCTCTGCAGTCAGTTATCACCATGCCTCCATTTCCATGTTGGTTATTTTATGGCTCTGAAGAAAACCATTTTGCTCAGATTGGCCTGTTCTCTGAGGTTACTTTGCCTTGCTTTGGTTTGCTTTGCTTGAGTCTGCTTGTCCCACTGGCAGTGCCAGTAGAGCTCCACCTCCATCACTTCTCTTCTTGGCATTCTAATTCGTAATTACTCATACCTTGTGTTTTTTAGTAACAGATTGGTTCCAGCCCTCAGGTACATGACCTGTAAAGCTCCTCCCAACTTTATAACTTCTCAAGCACACCCTGTGTGGTAGTGAGCTGTTGTTGAGTACAAGCAGGCTGCATTTCAGCTTACAACAGGTTCTTTGTAGCTGTTGCTCAGCTCCTTCAGCTGAAGGGTGGCTGCAAATCAGTGTTATGTGGCTTTCTGTCTCCCTTCTTACTGTCCTGATGAACTGAAGACAGCAGTACACACACGGAGGAGATAATCTTCTTAGTGCCAGTGAGGTAAATACGCTTGCTGGCATGCGTACATTTGAACACACGCTGTCTCACACTCACACTGGTGGAGGCGTGCTTTCCTTACTTTCTACACACGCACACACCCTATCCCTCCCATTCCCTGGGGACTGCCTGTCACCTGATCCACCAGCGCTTTTGGCTCTTTGTTTCCTGGCCTGGGAGAAAGTTTTGCCTTGAACATGCCTCAATTCACCGTGACCAAGGTGGAAGATGATGGAGAGAGGGCAACTGAGGAAAGCGAGCAGAAAAGAAACAGTGCAGGGCAGATCTGGAAACCAAATGAGACTCTGGTGCCAGGTAAGTAGGTTAGATTGAATTTTTTACCCTTTGCCACCATATCTTTGTGCTGATCAGGTCTTGATAGCTCTGTCCCTTTAGTTTCTGTCTTTCCCACCTGACCTTGAATAACCCACTGGTGGCCTCCTTACTAGAAGTCTTTGGCTTGACCTTTAATTAAACAATAACTGAATGCCAGGAGGCTGGCTGCTGAAGCAGAGCAGCAATTTAATCTAGTAGGTAGAACCTAGTGGGGCTGGAAGCTAGGTCTGCTGAGCTCTGCTTCCTACCTTTGGAAGAAGATGGGATCCATGTGGTTGCAACAGGTAACCCAGGCCTCCTGGGTTTTGTTTTTCATCTCTGGGGTAGAAAAGGAGTCTAAAGCAAAGGGGAAAATTCTGAGGTTGTAGTTCATGAGTTCTCTTGAGATTATTGCCTAGAGGCTGGAGCAAATGAGAACTGAGCCACATGATTCCCTAAAACCATTTTAAAAAACACCTAAAGCCTAGTCTTATGAGCCCTTTTGTACCTTGTCTTCTGTTTGCTTTGAGTGCACAAGTACAGTCGTCCCTCCACATTTGTGGCTTTGATTATTCATGGATTTTATGAATATGTTCTCTCTAGGAATATCTAGGTCCTCCAGTGCATCTCTATGGTCAACTTTAACCAAAAGTCGCACTGAAGGACCTAGAGATTCCTACAGAGAAGACTTCAGTAGGCATCTGTGGCTCCTCCAGTGCAATTCTATGGTCAATGTCTGGCAGATGTTGACACCAGAGTTACACTGGAGGATCTAGAGATTGCTAAAGAGGTATTCTCTCAGGTAAAAACATAGTGTTTTTGTTATTTGCAGTTTTTCCACATTCATGGGTCCTGTGCTCCTAACCCCAGCAAATGTGGAGGGACGAGTGTAGTTGATTTAAGAAACTTTAGTATTAAGTATCTAAAACATCCTCTTCTTTCTCTCTTGCCATTCATCTATTTCAACGTCTTCATGTATTTCATCCAGAAATATTGCATATGACTCTGCAATGTCCTTTATCTTAGTGATTGCTAACTATAGTTCAGGTCATCGTTATTATGGTCATATACCAGCACACATTGCTAACTATAAGTTCCAAGCAAGCTTATCTGTGCAACACCTTTCTCTTCCTGTTGCTTGACAGGCACTTTGGTTTCCTTCTGCTCTTCTCTATGCTGTAACCTTTTTTCTGTTTGCCAGTATTCACTTTCTTGAGTTTCCTGTTTAACTGTGCAAATCAATCCTACAATATTGGGTGCTCTATTCAGGGTCCCACCCAATTAACCCTGCTTCTTTCAGAATAATTCCAGTGTTCCTTTCCACTTTCTCTTTCCCATTCCCAATAGTCAGTCAGCATTTTATAGCCTCTGAGAAGGCTCCTCCATGAGCTGGTTTGGTGGTCTCCCTTTTCAAGTTTTGTTTTCTAAAGCTGTTTTCTATATTGGCATGCCTTGAAGTTCACCCACGCCTGCTGATAATCTTCCTCTTATATTTTAATGATTTTGGTCTAGCTTCACAAGGAGCCACAACTGGGAGAATTGCTCTTTGTATATATTCACGATTATTTTACTTACAGCAGTGTTACTCAAAGCACTGACCACAAACTATTGGCTGCCAGTCTGCAGAGAGTTTCCTGGGAAGAAAGAAATAATTGTAGCCAATAGGCACAAAAATATGATACTAGTCATATTGTTGTTGCTATCTGCCCACAAGTTGACATCAGCTCATGGCAACCCTGTGGAAGAGGTCATGCCAAAATCTTCTGTCTTCAACTTCTCGGCTCAAGTCCTGCAGGCTTCCCTCCTTGAATCTAACCATCTGGTATGTGGTCTTCCTCTTTTTCTGCTTCCTTCCACCTTTCCTAGCATCATTGCTTTTTCGACGGATTCATTTTTCGTCATGATGTGGCCAAAGTACGACAGCCTCAATTTAGTCATCCTTGGGTCGGTGGGGAGGATGCTGATTCCTAACATAAGAAAGCTTGAGAAACACTGAGCTACAGCATGCAGTCTTAATGCTGAATGGAATTACTGGTATCTGGGTATTACAGATGTTGAGAGTAGCTGTACCTGTGTTCTTTTCTATTGGGGGAGTCAGCTTGGAACAATTTATCTTCAAATTGTTGTCTTTCTTTCAACACTAGCAAGTCCTTGGATATAGTAGATTATTTTTTCCCTCAGGGTTTTGTTTTTGGTGGTACAGTTTTATCAATTAACATCTTTTTATGCATGCCCCATGAGAACCTGCTGTTGCTGGTCATGGCCTCAATCTTCTTACATTTTGTTCTGTGTAACAGGGGAAAGGCATCTTGCGCTGTGTGAATGGAGGGTAATACGAAGTCACTTTGCCTTTATTTATTGCACACTATTACAGTTGATATAGACATGATTAGTATTATTGCTTTGTCTCCTTTGCAACCACTCAATAAAATAATTTATTGTTGTTTCCATTTTGTAGAGGGAGCAGAATTGGGGAGAAATTGATTGGTAAATTGATTTGACTGTCACCCACTACTACTTCTTTTGTCAAAGTAGAGATTTATACCCAGGATGAAGTAGAATTTGTGTGTTGTCCTTCAACTCTAGGTGATGGAAACATCAAAGTACTGTTGTCTTAGAATATAGACTCCTGGATTTTCTTCTTAACTTACAAGGAGCAAAGTCTAGTAAGGAAGAAGAAATGAATTTCTGTATTGAGAAATTCTTTATTACTGATTGGAAAGAAACAATAGCATGGAGTACTCTAGTTTTTCCCTTTTTCCTAGTGGTTCACCTAAGAAAGAAAGAAAGAAAGAAAGAAAGCTGTGACAAAGACTGGTTTACATGGGTAACATCACCACCAGATTTCCTCTGTGAAATCAAATGCATTTGCATTACCCATGACTGCATGGAAAAAGTGAATGTAAGGCATGCATCCACAACAGGATGGCGGCAGTGCTAGAGATCTGCCAGCTGTTTCATTTGGAGTTCTGCTATGTCCATGAAAATAATACACACATTTTGTCAATGACTCTAGCTGTTAAAGGCTGTTCATCTTGCTCTCAGCAAAGACATGCTGTGGTAGAGCTGGAGCTGGCATATGCCTTGCGTGTATGCTTTAGGAAGAGACAAATATCACAAGAGCAGCTCTGATAATTTGATTTAGATTCTGTCTGGAAGGGCTGATTGTGGTCTGGCAACAATGAATGAAATATATATCTAAGGCTTAGTCCTTGGCATCCTGCCACTCTCTGTGCCTGCCTGTTTCTTCTCTCTGATGCTACTTTACAGATTTTGGGGGCTGTATTGCCTCAGATCTTATGATGCATATCTTACTGTGAAAGGATGGAAGAAAATGAAGTCAAAGATCCAGGATTCTGATTTATATCACTTCCCTCATCTGAGGCAGTAATGTTTGAAGCTGGGGAGTGGACTCTTATTTATAGCCTAACTCATTTGAAGGGCACTGAGTAGGTTGTAACACTTACATAATAGGTATGACAGCCAAGAAACATGACACATGCAGTGTTACTGGAGTCAGAGTTATCCTGTGAGTGTTCAGCCCCCCTCCTTAACAGGGCCTTGGGTAAATAATTTTCCCCATGGGTAAAATAGGAATCATAAATAGCTTTCTCTGCCACACACACAAACTCAGTGCAAAAAGGGACAATTTAGGGACCTTGACAAATGTCTGTGCTCTTCAGCTTGCGCTTTTATTCCATTTATATAGGCATAGCTCAGTTAACAGAGCCTCTGAGAAAGAAGCCCCTTTTAATGATGTCTTTTTATGCCTGCACAGCCCCCCTTCCCATCCCCTTTCTTTCTTGTCCACAGTGTAGCTGGATGTTTCTTAAGGATATCATCATTAGGATGTTGATGAAGGAGGGCTGGAGAAATACAGGGTTTTATTGCTGGATTGCAACAGTGTGTCTGTACTAAACAATGAAATAAAGCTTGAGCTAGGAAAGAATGGGATTCAGCTCTAGCTGATCCTATTATAGCTGTGTGTGCCTGCCCACAATAGGCTAGGTAAACACCAGCTGCCTCCAGAATCCTTGCTGAGCATATGTCAAAACAGAGAGAAAACGGGAAAGCAGATAAGGCTATCTCACCAGCATATTAAACAGATATGTCTGCTACCCACAGCGTATTAAAATGGAATGCCAAAATGGACATTATAAGACTGGTGAGAGAAAAATAATATCTCTGGCTATATTTTGGAAAAAGCTTTCAAGTGGTCTCTAGTAGGTTCAAATCATTTTTCTTTTTTAACGTGCATATTATTTACTTTGCATGAAAGGTTTGCTGAAATGAGTTGAACTACTGTTCTTTTTTGTGATGCAGGAAACCTACCCTGTTCTTTCCATGTTAATTCTGCCTCTGGTGGTATACTTGTATCAGCCTTGAATAACTATCAGCCCCTGGATCCGTATGCACCTATAATTATACAAAGCCAAATAATCCTTCCATACATTAAAAAAGAAAAAAGAAAAGAAAAGGAAGTCCAACTTTGTGGCACACCTTTAAGCAATCTCATGTTACATATGATTCACCATATGATAAAACAAGTGTTTCACATTTCATCAGTACTAACAAATGCACATTTAGTGCATGCTGTTTGGAGAGCCTTCAAAGGCTGGAAGTGAAAAATATTATCAACAGTTGCTTCAGGACTTACGCTCTGACTCCTGGAAGAGAATCTGAAGGGTAGCAACAGGCCTCCTGCCATAGCTGTCTCAGGCTGTGTTCTTACAGCCATAACATGACAGTCCTAAGACCACATCTTATCTTTGGCTCTCAGAAATGTCACCTTCTCTAAGGATTTGC
>CM034710.1:7666377-7688096 GCA_020142125.1 Phrynosoma platyrhinos | reverse complement strand
CTATGGATGCTGGCCATGAAAGCCTACGACTTTACATTTGCTCCTTTACCTGCAAGGTGGAAAAAAACAGAAGTCCAAGTTTGACCTAGCTGGTGTCGGAAATGCCCAAATCTATTCAGTGTCTGTGTAATCTCTATTATCCCTGGCAATTTGAATCCCTTCTCTTCAGACAATGAACAGGGACAATCCTCTCTGTGTTGGTCATTGGGTGCAGACAAAAGATACTTCTGCTTCTGGAAGCCACACCATGCCAAACAGGGCAAGGGTGCCAAGGCAGGATGGTTGACAGAAGTGAGGATAGGCTGCTGAATAGAAGTACTTTATTGTTTGATCCCCCATCAGCAGGCCTCACTCCCATCTGTTTCTTCTGAATGATCTGTTGTGTATTCTGGTATCCCGCATATTTTCACTTCTAGACTTCAATGGCTATGACATATTTGATTCATTTTCAGCTAGACTCACAGCCCTTAATCTCAGTTATTACTTTCCCCATAGAATATGGCTCCTCCAGGAATAAGTTGTTAAACAATTATCAGAATCTGCATTTTGGAGTCCTAACCATGTTGAACTTGCATACAAGTGTTTTCTTGCATTTTGAAGAAAACATCCAAAGGCCTTCTTTCTCCCCACCCTGTTTTTAAAAAGCTATTAACTTTGGCTTTCCATCATTATATTTTACATTTCGGCTTATAATAGGCCCATAACAGCATCTTGTAGCTTACAAAATCATGATAAAAATATAGTAAATGGCGAATTTTATTTTATGAGCAGTTTACGATTTAAAACTTGAAAATTTTAACAGTGACAACAAAATTTGTAGTAAAACCAGATCATCTACAGTAAAAATTTTCAGCAGCAAACTCAGATCAACCAAAGTCTTTATGAAATAGTATGTACCTGCTGTGGAAATCCACTGGGTAACCTTGGGCAAGTCACACTGTCTCAGCTTCAAGGAAGGCAAAGGCAACCCCCCTCTGAGCAAACCTTCCCATGATAGGTTCATCATAAGGTTGTCATAAGTGAGAAATGACTTGAAGACACACAACAATGCATAGAAATATCTGCCCTGTAGATATTGTAGATGAAGATATGTGCTTTTACATAGCTGAAGATTCCTTTCAATATAGTCTGTAATTGATGTGTTTTTCCCCACTCCTATTTTTAAAGGTTTAAAATAATACCCCCAAACTCTAGTCTACATGTACATTCTAATCTGGCTATCCTTCCATCCCTTCACTGGCCCTATACAAAAGACATCACTCCAACAGGCAAACCATCTCTTGTACTACAATTCTGCCCTTGGATGGGTAGCCAAATGGAGCAGGGGAGGATGAACACAAATTTGGCTATCACCATTAGGAAACAAAACTAATCTACAAAGTTAGGCGGCGTCAGTGTCCTTTAATAGTGGAGGAGGGAAATCTGCCAATATTTCTGATTTCCACACCTTACACAAAGACTGGAAGCTTCTAGAATGGAAAAATCCATGTATTGTTGTCCATTGCCTTAGAGTCTGAACCACCTGATTAAAAAATCCATTAACTCTCCCATGGGATTATAAAATGTTTTCAGATGGGTGTGGGAAGGAAAGGAGAAAATGGTGTTTGAAAGGTCTTTGGATATTCTTGGTTCCCTTCCCCATTTGTAGCTTTTTTTTTTTTAAGCATTCAACCCCATAATCTTTTTCTGACAATACTTGAGGGGAAAGAAAGCCATTTTTTGTAAATCCTGGGCAGGTAGGAGAGTGAAACCCTGGCCTATCATTTTATTCCCCCATTCACTCTTTATTTTGCAATTCATTTTCTTTCCCATTTTCTGTTTGATTTTTCAGATGTGAGTCAAACTTCCATCACAGGGGAACAGTATCAGCTCTTAGGTACAGTATTGCAGAGGATTCTTGTGTGTATTTCAGTTTGTGCAGAGTATATGTCTGTGTTCTTTGTCAAACAGGTTGGGGCATGTACTACTGTTACCTATGGCTGTATTAATGAGTGGAGAAAATATTAACACCCTCTGTGTTGAACTCCTAATAAAGGACATTGTGTTTGTGTGCAATTTCCTGCTTGAAGGCACAGATTTTTCATTGTATGGGTATCCTTTAGGGCAGTCTGGTAAATACTAGCCACTATAAAGTGTATGCCTTTGGCAAGTATTTTCCAAGTAAGCAGGGCAACTTTACAAAGGTTATTCCTTTTCTAGCTTAATGATGTTTAAAGCTCCCTCCACCAAAGACTGGATTTCTGTCTGGGCAAGTGAGAGCACCAGGAATTCAGGGGATGCTCTTGAGTAAGAGATAGCTGCTTGCTTGCTTTTTCTTTGAGAAAAGCCTCTCCATTCCATTGAACAGCAGTTAGATTGCTTATAGTAGCTCAGGCAGCATTTCAGGTTACATAATGCCTATGGCAACAGTGCTACATCATGCTGGAGCTTTGCTCCCAGAGACATTATGTCCCTAGAATGGGCTTTTTTCCCTTAATAAATAAAACTATGAAGCCTAAATTTACTTTGTATCTAAGTTAATACCACCACCACATGAGGATTCCTAAAATATCATCTATACCTTAAAAGTCCCCAGATATCACTCCCCTGCCCCCAATGTACATATATTTTGAGAGAAGATAAATCCATGAAAGGTAAGGGGGAGATAATTGAGTGCACTTTTATAGTCCATACATTTTATGGACTATAAATTTTATTTTATAGGACTGGCCAGCTAACAACTTCATTCATTATTTAAAAGACTGCTTTAGGATATGTAAATCACACTAGAACACTTGCGGTCATGGTAAATTTTTGTAGTACAGTATTCAACTGAAATGTGCATTCTTTTCACTGCAGGGTAGCTGCTATCTGTCCCTGTATCAGGTAGAAATAGGCACCATTCAAAGGGCTCTCCTTGATGCAACAAAGTGACATTACGGTAAATGCATCCCAGCATTGCCTTTACTTGTGAAGGAGTCTTGCACTGTTCCACAAGGATTTGCTGCTTCAGTTTTCCCAGAAAACAACAACCTTCCAACTCACTTTTGCCTTTTATATATTGGAGAAAGTGAACCAAAGAGTCTAAAGGGATGAAAGCAATCCTGTGATCTCTGTAAAGATCACAGAATTCTGACTTGCCTCTTTTTCAGCCTGGGATAACCAATTGTGTAAATAGGAGCAAAGTTGTTATCTCTGGTATGTTGAAATGTGTGTGTGCTGGGGCTTTGCCTGGATGCTGTCAGCAAAGGTATGTTGCTGAAACATATAGAAACACTTCGTGCCTGTACACTGAGGAGGTTACTGTAGGTGAAAAATCCAGAGAAGCCAATTGACTGTACATCTTGCTTTTGAACTATATAATCCCCCACCTCCAAATCATTTTAATTTGCTCATGTGCCCTTTACCATCCATAACTATTTTGGATTTTTTTTACTGTGATAATTATCTCCATTGTCTCACATGCATTCAGAATGGAACACAGCATCTCTTTAACATTATATCCCCATTGTTCTGGATAGCGAGGGGAACAGGGTGTGGTGTTCATTCCAGTTGAGGCAGATGCCTGGATTCCATGCCTCAGGGTTGTTGGGTATGTCCTTGCTGTAAATGCTGTCTTTGTGTGCTTGAGGCCAAGCCTGCTTTTAATGTACTTCCATTTGATAACTGCCCTGCACTACCCAAAAGCTACTTATCTGCATCATCTGAGTTTGGGGTGGAGACAGGAGAGAAATGCTCCCTCACATATGAAATCATTCTGGTTCAAGTCATGGAGGGGAGGAATATTTTGGTGTTTGTAATTTGAAGACTGGATGCCAGGTCTGGGTAGCTGTTATTTCTGGATCTGTGAATGGGATGGTGGTAGGTTAACTAATAATTTGTGGTGAGAGAACCAGACTCTCTTCATGACAAGCTATAATAATAATAATAATAATAATAATAATAATAATAATAATAATAATAATAATAATAATAATAATTTATATACCGCCTGGTGGCGAATCAATCTAGGCGGTTAACACACTAAAAGCACAGAGCTAAAAATTACATACATAGTAACAAATACCCCCCTTAAAATCAAATTAAACTGAATATCAATTAAAACAATACTTGTAATGACAATAAAACAACACGCCAGGTGGCTGACTGGCAATGGTAAAACTTAATATAACAAACGCTACTCTAATGTTTGGTTCTTTTGCTTTTTTTTTTAATCCATGGATAAAGAAATTTTAGAGTGTTATTAGTTTTAAATTCTTATCATCAGCATACTAGGGGCCTGTACAAACTGCCAGAAATAATCCAGCTTGAGACCACTTTAACTGTCCTGGCTCAGTGCTAGGGAATCATGGGAATTGTATTTTTTTCTGAGACATTGAGCCTTCTCTGTCAGAGAGCTCTGGTGCCACAATAAACTACAGTTCCCATGATTCCTTAGCACTGAGCCAGGACAGTTACAGTAGTCTCAAGCTGGATTATTTCTGGCATTCTGTACAGGCCCCTAGGTTTAGTTTTTGGTCTTGTAGTGAAGAAAACATTAGACAATCTGATCAAATTGCAAAGGGACTGTGTATGAGCAATCAGCTCTATTGTATTTATGGAACTGTTGTGATTTTTAAGTGTGCTCTCATGCCATTCCAGGGTAACTAGCTTTTTACAATTGAAGTACTTTCACAATAAGAACATTTCAGGAGGAGCGCAATGTGTCAATCAACCCTTATTTGGTATAGCCATGTTCTTGAAAATTACATGCAAGCTTATTTTATGTATGTGCATTTTAAATAATGCAGATTACTTGTAGCTCAACATTCATTAACCATTTCCTTCCTGAAAGATTTATAAGTAAACATTTGACCTGGTGAGTTTTTGCCACCATTCAAACTCAAAAAAGATATAAGATGATCTCACAGATAAATTTTTGAAACAAGACTTCTTTTGCCCTTCCTTCCATCTTCCAGAAGCAAGAAGCTGCAGAACAGAAGAGCTGTGCAGTGTGAGGCTCCCTCGCCTATTCACTGTGCCTTCAGCAATATTACTTAGGCAGGCTTTCTGGCCTTGGACTCCTGGTTTCTAGTAGCTTTGCTTTCCCCTCCTCTTTGTTTTTCACCATTATCCCTTCTCATTTGAGGGCAGAACATTATTGTCATGAGCTGAGCAGCCAAATGTCTAGCGGCAGTCCTGAAATATCTGGGGTGTTCTTCTGACTGTTCTCAGTGTATTATGTACAAGTACCACTCTCACAATCAGTGCAAGGAAGCAGTGGACGTATATGTCAGATGTGCTCTCTTACTTTCTATCTCTTCAGCAAGCTTTTTCTTGTTGCAGATCCTGGGCACAAGAAAGATCCGAATGCGTATCTCAACAATATAAACTATGAAGATGGAGATGAATTCTTTGATAAAAATTTGGCGCTCTTTGAGGTAAGATCATTGCTGTCTTCTGGAGGGCTTGTTCTTCCTGCTTTCCACAGTCTCTCCTTCAACTAAATCTATTAATTTATGTTTCCATTTTTCCTTATAGCTTTACACCCAATGTAGGTTGAGTATCCGTTATCCAAAATGCTTGGGACCTGAGGCATTTTGGATTTTGATTTTTTTTCAGATTTTGGAATATTTACAAATACATAATGAGATATCTTGGAGATGGGACTCAAGTCTAAACACGAAATTAATTTGTTTCATATATACCTTATATACATAGCTTCAGGGTAATTTTATACACAATATTTGTAATAATTTTGTGCACAAACAAAGTTTGTGTACATTGAACCATCAGAAAGCAAAGGTGTCACTATCTCAGGACAATTTTGGATTTTGGAGTATTTTTGGATTTCCAGATAAGGGATACTCAGCCTGTACTCTAATGTTCCTTATTTCTAAATCTATGTGTATATTCTGTGCCTATACAAAAGTGCAGGAACATGGTCTTTCTTTTTTCTCAAACAACATTTCTAGTCACCACAACTCAAAGGTAGCCTTACAAATGTTCAGGCACTGTTTGTTTAAACCAGAAATTAATTCAGTATATTCATTTTTTAGCAGTTGAGCAGCCTATCATTCTCTCTCCTTAATTATGTAACATAGGCCAGGGTTTCAAATTTGCTTCATTTTACTATAGTTTATACTGGTTGGAGGAATGAGAGGTGTTTAAAGCCACCCAGACTATGGGGGGTTGCAGACTGCCAGAAATAGTGCAAATTCAGTCCACTTTTAGGGTTAGGGTTAGGGTTAGGGAATCATGGGAACTGTATTTTATTGTGGCACCAGACCTCTCTGACAGAGAAGGCTTAATGTCTCAGGAAAAAAACAATTCCCATGATTCCCTAGCACTAACCCTAACCCTAAAAGTGAACTGAATTTGCACTATTTCTGGCAGTCTGCAACCCCCCTAAATGTACCCAACCTGTTTCTTTTCTCTTACTCTGTCTTAATTTGCCTTCCTTCTAGATCTTTCCCTTATCAGTATAGCT
This sequence comes from Phrynosoma platyrhinos, assembly GCA_020142125.1. Taxonomy (NCBI): domain Eukaryota; kingdom Metazoa; phylum Chordata; class Lepidosauria; order Squamata; family Phrynosomatidae; genus Phrynosoma; species Phrynosoma platyrhinos. The sequence continues at coordinate 7,681,648 of CM034710.1, read as the reverse complement.
CTTTGGCCTCATTTTTCATATGGGGTTTTTCCATAGGAAGTTGTCTTCATGTTTAATGCCACTTTTTCCACTTTGCAGGAGGAGATGGATACTCGGCCCAAAGTGTCCTCCTTACTCAACCGCATGGCCAACTATACAAACCTGATGCAGGGAGCCCGTGAACATGAGGAAGCAGAGAATGTCCCTCCAGGCAAGAAAAAGCCCGCCAAGGTAAGGAGCAGGATGGCTTCTTGGTGATAATGAAGAATGTAGGCAATTAGAAGTGAAAGCATCTTGAGTTGAGAGAGCAAAAAAGTTAAGATGTCACATTTGAGTAAAGCTGATACTTTCCCATGGCAGCCCTACAGCTATAGAGCTCCTTTTTCCTAGAGAATCAAATTCTGCACTGTGCCTTTCTGTTTAGCCTCAGTTTAAGGTGTTGGAACTAAGGCAAAATGAAGTAGCACTGAGAAAAAAATATATTTTGATTCCTTGGCTTCTCAGAGATATGCAAAATGTTCAGATTCCTAAACCAAGCTGAGTCATCTGAATTTTTTTGTTTTTGGCTGCCTTCAAATAGTTTTCTATTTATAGAGACCCCAAGCCAAACTCATCATGGGGTTTTCAAGGGAAGATTTGTTCAGAGGGGGTCATTCAGTGGGTTTCCATGACTGAGCAAGGATTCAAACCCTATCTCCCTGAGTTCTAGTCCAACACTTTAACTACTACACAGTGTGACTATGCATAACAATGTGATTGGGATTTTCCCCCAGTCCTAAGAGCAAGGTTTCAATTTTTTGCGTTATCATATATTTTTCACCAAGATAAATTAAGATAATATAAGTGTATGTTTATGCTGTTTACAATCCTAAACATAGCAATAGGATGGGGCTCGATTTTTCCACTGATAAAATCTGTAAGGAGGGGCTCAAGGAGAAGAGGTCTGAAGGTCTGAGGAGCAGAGAATTTGCATGCTGAGAAGTTGGCAGATCTGAAAGGTAGAGAACAAGTTAGTGATAGCAAAGTGGGGAAGATTGACCTGTAAAAGCTGCCTGTTTTTTATTTTTCTAGACTCCACAGATGGGCACATTCATGGGTGTCTATCTGCCATGCCTCCAGAACATCTTTGGGGTGATCCTCTTCTTGCGACTCACCTGGGTGGTGGGTACAGCGGGTGTGTTGCAGGCCTTTGCCATTGTCCTCATCTGCTGTTGCTGTGTGAGTTTCCCTCTCTCTTGTAACCTAAATCATATCCTGATACAGACTTTGGTATCCAGTGTTAGTAGGAGGAGCCTCCAGCTGAAGGAGTTGGGAAGGGAAAGATACTTTTTTGTCCTAACGCCATGGCTGAAATGTTGACAGAAAGATCACAAGATTAGAACATTGATGTTGAAAAATCCTCCTCAGGAATATTGAATTGTGTGTTGAACCTTTGACAGTCTGTTTCTTCAGTTGTTCTACATTTTCTTAAGTTGATCCACTGTTCTATCTTTTGGAATATTGTCTGTCCTCTCTGACCCCACCCAACATTTTTCTTTTTTCTTTTTGCCCATTCTGTTGAAAGGAAGGAGCACTTCCAACCTGGTATCTCAATTGCCTGTAACAATATCATCTGGGAAACAATGAAGATACAAACTACTTAAACTTACTTGTATGTGAAACTGACTAAAATTCATCAGCCTTGTAGTCTTATCAGACAGTAATATCTGTAGTCTTACCACACAGTGATAAAAAGTAGGCAAAGCAAAATCTTCATCCATTTGTCATCTAAATTCGCTTACTGTCAATTTCTTGCGTCCTTTACAGACACTGCTGACAGCTATCTCCATGAGTGCTATTGCCACCAATGGAGTTGTGCCTGGTGAGTATTTAATATTAAACAACAACCACCTCCCACATGTAGCTGGCCACCAGATGTGATCATTTTGAGGATCCTCTGAAGTTAAGGTAGTACTTACCAGGAAAAGGTTTTCCTTTGGCAGTGCCCTGCTTAAGGCACTCTTCCTCTGAGCATACAATTATTGTTCTAGGTTTCAGGCCAAGTCCATCCTATTCTCAGGCTTTTAAAAATGACCTCTGATGGTATTTGATATCTTATAAATAGCCTTTGGCAAACTCTCTTTTGACTTGTGTCCATTGATTTTATCTTGTTGGTATGTTTGATTGTATTTGTGCATTTACTATAAGTCATCTGGAGGCTATTCTGGTGAATTTACACTGTCAAATAAATGCATTCCACTATGCCAGGATTAGGGTGTTTTTGAAGTGCAAATAATAAAATTACTATCTTAACCCACCTACCCTGACTCTCTCCATCCGGAATCTTCCTCTTTATTTCCTCTCTGCAGCTGGGGGATCGTACTTCATGATTTCACGAGCGCTGGGGCCTGAGTTTGGAGGTGCTGTAGGACTCTGCTTTTACCTGGGCACCACCTTTGCAGCTGCCATGTATATCTTGGGGGCCATAGAAATTTTCCTGGTAAGAATTCAGCATGCTGTAAGATTAATGTAAAACATTCTTTCATCTCAGAGAATGCCACTTAACTGTGGCCCACACCTGAGAGGCAAAAGATCATTTACATTACCTACAGCTGTTGCCTTTCCCAAAAGTGATGTCTGTTTCTCCTCTTCCTCAGATGTACATTGCCCCCGAGGCAGCAATCTTCCATAGTGAGGATCCACTGAAGGAGTCAGCAGCTTTGTTGAACAACATGCGGGTGTATGGCTCAGCCTTCCTGGTGGTTATGGTGTTGGTGGTGTTTGTGGGCGTGCGTTACGTGAACAAGTTCGCCTCTCTCTTTCTCGCCTGTGTCATCGTCTCCATCCTTGCCATCTATGCTGGTGCCATCAAGTCCTCCTTTGCACCACCCAATTTCCCGTAGGTCACTAGTATGCTCGGAGATGGCTAATCTCAACTTCTCTTTTAATTAATTTGAAAGTTGTGGCTCCCATCAGATAATGTTGGGGAGCCACAACCAGATCTGCCATGTTGTTTTTGATTCTCTGTTATGTGAAAGAGCAAGTAATCCTTGTAGGCAATTTTGCAAGACTACATAGCTCTCAGCACACTGAGAATTACAGTTCCCTTAGGATAGAGTCACGACTCTGCAACCAGTTTATATACTTGTCGGCCATGGCATCAGTGAAGTCTGTTCTGCTCATCTTTCTGCATCTCCTTTCCATTCAGTGTGTGCATGCTGGGGAACCGTACCCTCTCCCGACACCAGATCGACAGATGTGCTAAGATTGAGGAGCGTGACAATGCCACGGTACACACTCGCCTATGGGAGTTCTTCTGTAATTCCACCAAACGCCTCAATGCCTCCTGTGATGATTATTTTCTACACAACAATGTTACTGTTATCCAGGGCATTCCAGGATTGGCTAGTGGCATTATCAATGGTGAGGAAAGCCTCTTTTTCTTCCCTAGCAACATTACATTTCTTTTTTCCATTGTGGGTGGTCCAACAAGTGTCCAACAGTGAACAACCTCTAAGGTATCAAATGCAGTGCCTCCATTACTGCTGAGTGATTTTCCAATGATTTTCCTATAAGTTGTTCTTTCCCTGCATCTACTAGCAGGGACCAAAAAGAAAAAAAGAAAAGAAAAAAGAAAAGAAAAGAAAAAAAGAAGAAGAAGCAATCCATGCAGGGCTCTATGGGGGATGGAATGGAGAGGCATCCTTTCACCTCCTCCCCTAGTGATCCTCATACAAGTTTCTCTTTCCATGCTGGGCAGGGAATAGAGAGAAGGCTTTCCACTAGAATATGAGTGTACAGAGGGTCGTGCCACTGGTCCCCTTAGCATCACATGTGGGCCTCAAGATTGAAAATGGCTTCAATAAGCACTTCTTTTGAGAACCAGTGTGACGGAGGGGACTTAAAGCATTTAAAATAGGGTGGGCAAATATGGTTCACAGGCCACATGTGGACCTCTAGGATTGTTTTTGTGACCCCCCTCCCCGAGGTCATTTATCTCCCCCAGAATACCGTTTCTCCATTTTATTGGCTTTTCTATACTAATTTAGGCCTAGGAGAGGTCTTTTTTTTGGAAACAGAAAGTGAACCAGAAGTGACTTATGCTTACTTCCTGTTGTTAACAAAAAGCCTCTTCTGGGCTTTAAACATGGGGGAATTCCCCCTACACCCTAGAGAGCATTTTGGGGAGGCTCTCCCTAGCCATTCATAGTTGCCCATCTCTGTCACTGGGGTCAATCCATATCTCTCAGATAAACTTCCCTCATATGATTGGTGTGCAAACAGCTAGAAGATGTTTGTACACTACCTTTAGCTTCTTTGAATTAAAAAGAGAGGAGAATGTTGATGCTGTGGCTGATGCTGATAATAATAAATAATAATTACAGAGAATCTTTGGAGCAACTATCTGATGAAAGGAGAGATCATTGAGAAACCATCATTGCACTCAGTTGATGCTGGAGGAGCCCTCAATCAGCAGTATGTGCTGGCTGATATCACCACTTCTTTTACCCTTCTTGTGGGCATCTTCTTCCCCTCAGTTACTGGTAAGAGCTATGTTGCTGCTGTGCATTGTTCAAATATATCTCCAGATCACCAGAAGAGTAGGCAGCTGGCACTGAATCTGAGAGGCTTCTTTTCTAAGCCTATCTGTTCTGTAGACCCTTGTGGTTTTCAGCAAATTCTAGTCTCTCGTCCTGGGGGAATGAGGCTTAACTTTTCCTGATGTTGTGAATGGGGTTAGATGTAGACTTGTTGCCATTATCCTGTTGTTGCTGTTTCCCTACAATGGTCTGGTTTGATGCACAGTGACAAGATCCTTCTCTTTGTTGCTTGCAATAAGATCAGAAGGTTTTTAACCCAAATCAGAGTAATAGATCCTCTTTAGAAAGGCTTAGGTGAGGGATCATTATACTTCCTTAATAATGCATCTTTTCGTCATAGAATTTGATTTTCTTGTTTTCCAAATTGTTGCCTTATGAGTGCAATGCAGAATTCAGAGTATCACTATCTTTATCTATCAATGATGAGTCACCAAGGGATTCTCCTATGCATGAGTTCTTTGGTTTTGTCTTCACAGGAATCATGGCTGGATCAAATCGTTCTGGGGATCTAAAGGATGCCCAAAAATCTATTCCCATTGGTACTATCCTGGCCATTCTCACCACTTCTTTTGTGTGTATCCTTCACAGCAAATGAGCAAGGCAACACAGAGTCAATAAGCAAGGGAAAGATAATGCTAAGAGCAGCCTGTGCATGTAAAGGTTATTTAAATTATAATGGACATAAATAACTTACTGCTCCTTGACTGTTTGCCACTCCAGATCTTAGCAATGTAGTGCTGTTTGGAGCTTGTGTGGAAGGTGTTGTACTAAGAGACAAGTAAGTAGTTGTGCCCTATGTTTCCCTAATACTACAATCCTCAAATATAAAATCAGTTGTGTAATACCATTCTGGATGCAAGCATTAGATTATGTAGATTTAAAATGAAGTTATCTTTTAGGATCCAAATCTGGATTCTTTGGTATGCATTCTTGACCTACTTAGATCTCTGTCCCTTTTTATGTTGGGATATTTGGTGTTATTTTTCTCTCTTGCTTCCTTTCTGTGGGCTGGATTCAAGCTAAGACTAAAATCCTGTTTCTACTTATCTGGGAATAAGTCCCATGGAATAAGTCCCATGGGACACACTCACATGTAGACATGTAGACAGTAACATTTGTTCTTGCTAACTGCTGTCAAGTTCACTTCTACTTATGACAACCCTATGAATGAGGGACCTCCAAGTCACCCTGTCATCAACAGCCCTGCTCAGGTTTTGCAGACTCAGAGCCATTTGTAATGCGGTCTCTCTTCCTACTGCCTTCTAGTTGCAATTATTCTTATTAAACTCAGCCAGATATAAGTGCAACAAGCTTAGTTTGGATCCATCCTTATTTATTCTGAATTTTCTGCCACTTGAAGGGTATGTTTTAACTGGATCCCTGCATGCTTCCACCTTAGGCAGGCAACTGATGGTGTTACTCTTTTCTTCCATTAAATAGGTTTGGTGACTCAGTGAAGGGGAACTTGGTAGTGGGAACACTGTCCTGGCCCTCTCCTTGGGTCATTGTCATTGGTTCATTCTTCTCCACTTGTGGAGCTGGGCTGCAGAGCCTCACTGGTGCACCCCGACTGTTGCAGGCCATAGCTAAGGACAACATTATACCCTTCTTGCGGGTAAGAGTAACACCACTGTATTGTCTTGCCACACACTAAAAGCACATTTTGTTCTGAGCAGCTGGTTTCTAAGGATGACCTATGCGATTTCTTTCTCTCTCCTTTACACACTCTAGGTATTTGGCCATGGAAAAGCGAATGGGGAGCCCACCTGGGCTTTGCTCTTGACAGCAGGCATTGCAGAATTAGGGATCCTTATTGCCTCTTTGGACATGGTTGCCCCCATCCTTTCCATGTGAGTGCTATATCTATCATGGGTTGGGGTTCCTAGGATGCATGGCACCACTGATTCCACTTGCTGTTCTCTCCTAGGTTTTTCCTGATGTGTTACCTCTTTGTCAACCTGGCCTGTGCCTTACAAACCCTACTGCGTACTCCCAACTGGAGACCACGCTTTCGGTATTACCACTGGTAAGAATACAGCAGTACCTGGCAGTTGGGAGTGGGAAGATCATTGATGGGTACTTATATGGAGAGGTGATGGGATGTAGACTCACAAGTATTTTACCCAGCTGTACTAAAACAATAGTTCTGGGCAGGACTGTTTTTCATCATTCTAAAAATCTCATCATGCATTTAAACAGCAGAAACAAAAGCTGTAGCTCTGCTGGCCTAACAGACCATGGACTGTATGCACCCTTTTTGTCTCTCTTCAGGGCACTCTCCTTCATGGGCATGAGTATCTGTGTGGCACTCATGTTCATTTCCTCATGGTATTACGCCATCGTTGCTATGGTGATAGCTGGAATGATCTACAAATATATTGAATACCATGGGTAAGTTCTTGTAATGTTTAGGGACTCTAGGGTCTAGTCCCCCCGCCCCCTCCTTTTCCTCAAGCAGGAGCATTCCTTGCCACTGTACTCACTCACCCAGTCTGTAGTGGGGAATGTGCAGACCCATTCAACCTTTTGTACACTTGCTGAAATTGTAAGGTGAAAGTGGGTTTCTGGATCTCAGCCTTTGGATTATGTATTTAACTCCTGGGAGTAGATAGTTACAGCCAAAACTATTGGGACCTGTCTCTTTAGTTACAGAACAAGCAGGGTCAGGGTTTCTGCTGTCCCCACTGTGAAATCTGCCATGCTTATCACAAGACAGAGATTTTGAACCAAGATGTTTTCCATCCCAAGATCTTTTCTGTTCCTGAAGGATGAGAGATTTAGAACCAAGTGGTGATGAGGGTGGGGACCATAATACCTCTTCCCCTGAGGTGACTGTGTACATGATTGCCCTAGCCCATTTATCATACACACCCTGGGCAATGAATTCTAGAAAGGAGGAGCATTGGGTGTCTTGCTCTCCTAAGTTCCTTGTTTGATTAAATAGTTTGTGCATCCCTCCCCAGGGCTGAGAAGGAGTGGGGAGATGGAATCCGTGGCCTGTCCCTGAGCGCAGCCCGCTTTGCCTTGCTACGCCTTGAGGAAGGGCCACCCCACACCAAGAACTGGAGGTAGGGAAAAAACATGCTGCTTCTTGACTTAGCCACCTCATTGTGGGGTATATGAGGCAGACACTTGTACACATGTGTGTGTCTGTGTTTATGATAATCAGCTGCTCCATTTGTGTTCATGAATATGTGCCTCTGTGTAACAGCCTGGACTCATCCTGCTACTTCACCTTCATATGTGCATCCTGGGCCTCCTTTTATTCCTAGGCCACAACTGCTGGTGCTGCTGAAGCTGGATGAGGACCTGCACGTGAAGCATCCACGCCTGCTTACCTTTGCCTCCCAGCTGAAAGCTGGCAAGGGCCTCACGATTGTAGGCTCTGTCATGGTGGGCAACTTCCTGGAGTGCTACAGTGAGGCACTGGCAGCTGAGCAGGTGAACCTCTGCCCAAGCCCATTTCAGTTTAATGGACTTTATTGGTTAAATAAGACTTAAGCCTCAGTGCTATATGGCATCCAAATCATCAGGCTTGGGAGCCCTGCCTCCTGGTCTCAAACACACAAGTGCTAGCTGTGGTTATTCAGGTATAAAATAAAGTTTTCCACTAAGAGTGTGGGATTCTGGCTTATGCCTAAGCAGCCATCGATCAGTACAGTAGTCCAGTACTGTAGTCTGATAGCTAGCCGCTTTCCAAAACCTTAAAAGTCTTGGACTTTTCAAGCTTGGCTACCTGAAATACATTGAATTGGAGGTACTGGGGTGTGAGCCTTTTTTATGTAAAGTGGGAGTTCTTCCTCTACGTTGCAATTGGATTAAAAAATCTTAACACTAGCTGCTGGAATATATCCTGGGATATGCCCAACTAAAGGCCAGAGCAGGCATGCACACCTTTCATAAAGGAGGAATGGGTGGCAGAAAATTTAATTAGTAATTGAAGGTGTAAAGGCAGTGTGTGAGGATATAAGCCAATAGTTTAAGCAGTGGTTTAATCACTGATGCTTTAAGCTGTTTTCCCTAGCTTAATTTTCTTCCAGCATCAGAAGTAAGCTGGTAAAAACTGTCTTACAGCAGTGGAGATGTAAGGTAGAGGAGGTCACAGGGTTTATTGCTCCTCTTCCCAATCTATACTTTTTCTTGTTAAAAGTTACAATTATAGCTGAATCAGCAATCATGTTTATTAAGCATGCCTGTGTCTGGTTTGGCCTTAGACAGGTTCTTCTGTCCTAGCTATAAATATGGTCTGACCATACCCATGTATGCTTGCCTCAATTAGAAACAGCCAGGCTGCAGGACATGTGGACTGAGCCTGCATCTCAGTGTCTTTCTTTCATTTAGGAAAGCTTCTATGAAGGGTACCTTGTTCCTGGGCTGTTGACCTTCTTTTAAACAAAAGATATTCAGATATATTGATGTCTCATGTTTACCAGAGCTGAATCACAATTCTGTTATATAACTTAAAAGAATGCTCCTCCCATTTCAAGAATACATGCCCACAGTATTCTTGAAAGAAATTTTAAGCTGTGCTCTCTTCACCAGATTTCACTCTGAAAAGCCTTCCTTGGGCTGGGATACTGAGGAGTCCTTTACATGTTAACATCTTCTAGCACCCCTCTCTATGTTGTTTCAGACCATCAAGCATCTGATGGAGACAGAACGAGTGAAAGGCTTCTGCCAGATTGTGGTGGCTGCCAAGGTGCGAGAGGGCATCTCCCACCTCATTCAGTCGTGTGGGCTGGGTGGTATGAAGCACAACACTGTGGTGATGGGCTGGCCCAATGCCTGGCGGCAGAGCGAGGATGCCCGTTCTTGGAAAAACTTTATTGGTATGGCGGTGGGTGTTAAAGGCGAGGGGGTGGTTGACCACAGCCAGGTGAACTCTTCTTCATGACTCTACATTTCTACTTTTCAGGCACTGTCCGGGTGACTACAGCTGCACACTTAGCCTTGCTTGTGGCAAAGAATGTGGCCTTCTTTCCCAGCAACATGGAGCCCTTTACTGAGGGGAATATTGACGTCTGGTGGATTGTGCATGATGGCGGAATGCTGATGCTACTCCCCTTCCTTCTGAAGCAGCACAAGGTGCTTATGGAACACATTATTTTGGAGGGGAAGTAATGGGGAAGTTAAACAGGCAAAGGGGATGCTGACTGACTCTCCCTTTTCCGTTTCCAAGGTGTGGCGTAAATGCAAAATCCGCATCTTTACAGTGGCCCAGCTGGAGGACAACAGCATCCAGATGAAGAAGGATTTAGCAACGTTCCTGTATCATCTCCGTATTGAGGCAGAAGTGGAAGTGGTGGAAATGGTAAGACACAGGCAGGAGCAAAGATGGGTTAGAGACACAGTACAACCTCTCCCCCCCCCCCCCCCCCCCCCCCCCCCCCCCCCCGCGTCTATAACTTAGCTTGATAGTAGGCAATGCAGGGCAGTAAATCAGTTGGTGGATACAGAACAAGATCTAAAGCCTATTGAATCCCAGAATTCCGTGGGATTCTAAACACCATAATGAAATGTCTTGCTTTGCTAACATTTCCAAAAATTTTAAGCTGACTTTTCTCCTTCCATAGCCATGAGAATTTGCCACTTTGATCTTTGTTTCTATATGTTTCCTACCTTTCAAAGAAACCACTTGATTCTGCTTTCAATGCATGTTTTTAGCTATGAAAATCCAATATACATGCAGATGTGTCATTTGGTAAACTAGAGACATGTGCGAATGATGAAATCTGTTAGATGTAGCTGCAAGTTGTCTGGGTATAGTCTGGTTCAAGTCCTCCTTTTTTCTTATTCCTGGCAGCATGACAGTGACATCTCTGCCTATACGTATGAGCGCACCCTGATGATGGAGCAGCGCTGTCAGATGCTGCGGCAAATGCGTCTGTCTAAGACAGAGCGAGACCGAGAAGTAAGTTTTTCTGAGATGTATGGTGGGAGGGAGCAGGTTGAAAAAAATTCAGCAGTTTCTGGATGCTCCTTTACTGCTTTACCTGATAACGTTCTCACAGGCTCAGCTTGTGAAAGACAGGAATTCTATGTTGCGGCTGACCAGTATTGGCTCAGATGATGATGAAGAGACTGAGACTTACCAGGAGAAGGTGCACATGACATGGACCAAGGACAAGTACATGGCAAACCGTGGACAGAAACAGAAGACACTGGAGGGTTTCCAAGATCTCTTAAACATGCGCCCGTAAGGAACACTTGATATTTCAGGCCTCTTCACTTCAGGATCTCTTGCTTCCTGTGGGTTCCTCTTTGGTAGCAATAGAAACTATCCTGTGTCCCACAGTGGCACAGTTTTGTTCCATGGCAAGACCATTTGTGGCACCATTTTCTTGTCCAGCAACCATGGGGGGAATTGCAAGAAAGGAACTTCTTTGTTGCTCCCTCATAACTATTACTGGGTTTCTGTTCATATCTCCATATGTATATGTTTGGTTTTGGTGTTAATCTGTGTTTTCTCATCCCCAATCCAGGGATCAATCCAATGTGCGACGTATGCACACAGCTGTCAAGCTCAATGAGGTTATTGTCAACAAGTCCCATGAGGCTAAGCTGGTGCTACTCAACATGCCAGGTCCACCACGCAATCCTGAGGGTGATGAGAACTGTATCCTTGTCTCCAAAGGTTTCTTTTATTTAGACTGTGGAAACTTTGGCTATGCTGCCTGGCAGATTCTAGGAATTATGAGCGAAAAAGTAACTTTTTCATTTTACAGTGGGGCTCAAGAGGGATTATCGGTGGTGCTTGGGTGCTTTTGCAGGTCTGTTTCCTTGACTCTCATCTGTTCAGATATGGAATTCCTAGAGGTCCTCACAGAGGGGTTGGAACGAGTACTGCTTGTGCGAGGTGGTGGTAGCGAAGTTATCACCATCTACTCCTAGAAGCATGGGAGGTCTTCCTCCTGATGGACTCGGTTCTGTCAAATTGACATCTGCTTCCTGCCTGTTACCACCTGCTACTTGATCTCCCAAGAGAAGACGCTAGCAGTGCCACTCCTCGTTCGCTTTCTTTTCCAGTGGCAATTGGAGGGTCTTAAGATAAGGTGATTTTTCTCCTTTTGGAGGAGGGAATATTGACATTTCCCTCTATCCTTCCATAAGGTTAAAGGTACATGCTAGAAACGATGTAAGCTTTTAGATGTGAGTGGGAGATGGCTCAGTCTCTTGCCAAGAAATATAGGAGTTAGTAAGTCAAGTACTAATTTTGCTGGGGGGGGGGGGGGAAGAGAGCAAAAGAGCAGGGAGAAACCCACTGCGTTGATCTTCTGGTTGCTACTGGAACCCTCCGCTAATTGTTACAAGAATAAGGCAACAGAGTATTTCAGCTGGATGGACAGCAACATGCCACTGTCTATAGAGATAGAAGAAGTGAAAGGAGATGCTGTTTTGCAACCTAGCAGGGAAAGGTGCGGCCTCCATTGTGCCATTCTCTTTTAGTCAGTGCCAAAGTCTTTCTGCTTTCTTTCCCTCTGAATGCAAAGGGAGGGGCATTTAGAAAGATGAAGCTGACTTCCTGAGTACTTACCTACTATCCTAGACCTTTATGGGATGCTGTACTCCCAGTTCACTGCTTGTCAAGGCATGATAATGGTTGATTCCTTAAGCCAGAATAGAAGTGGCATATAGGTGAAGGAACCTATCCTCCCAGTCCCTTTCCCCTGTGGTTCTCACACTCCCTTTTAGACAAAGAAGCTAGGAGTCTGTTTTTCCTGGTGTTTGCAGATATTCTGTAGAACAGTTGATAAGCAGAAGAAGCTGTACTATCTAATGGTTATGGGAGGAGGAAAGTATCTCTTTCCTAACTTTGAAAGGGAGGAAAACAGCAGTATCTTCTGACTCGCGTTAACTATCCTTGTGCTCCTGAAGAGCTACCCACTTCCTTCCCTACCCCAAAAGTTGGGTAAGAGGGAAGCAACTCTTTCTATACTATTAAGGGTCTCACTGGTGAGGCTCCACAACTTGATTTGTGTGTGCGTGTGTTGTGAATGAGTCCTTCCTATCCTGACAAAAGCAAATACAGGAAAAAGATGTTGTCCATATTGTCCCTTCCAGTTTCAGCGATGGACATCTAAATATGCCCTTGCTCACAAATAGTATACAGGGACCACTCCCTTGAGATAGCCTTAAAGCAGATGCATCTCTAGCCTCTCGTCTTATTTTTAAAGGGAATTTCATATACTTTTCCTCATCTTTTTCTTTTGGGGGAGACCTTAATTTATTGGGGTGTGTGACCTTGTTTACATAGCATCAGGTTTGGGGGTGTGATTTTTTTTTTTTTTTTGCTTCCTGGATTATGTAAAGAATAAACATTTTATATATAGTTTTGTCTCTTTGTCATTCTGTAAGGTCATAGACCATTCATCTGGCATACAAGTTAACTATTTTCATTACCTTCTTGACTGTTAATTGAAAAGGTCTTGGTACATGTCCATATTTCACAGCATGGGGGTGTAACTTGTGGCATTCCAGACATTGTTGGTCTGCAACTCTTATTGTATCTCAGAGCTGGCTACAATAGACTAGACTGGTGAGAGCTACTATCTAATGTCACCTGGAAGACCTCAAATTGCCGACCCTAGTTTATATCTGGGATAGGACTCTTGCAGCTGTTTGGAGCTACACACAAACCTCCACCCCCCCTTAGCAAAACAAACAAGCAAACCCAACCTTCAATATCAGCAGCTGTGCAACTATTTCAACTCCCTTCAACCCCCACACCAAAGGTACAACCATCTCCCTTACTGGGCACAAAAAGGTGACCAGGAATGGAAATTCACTTCCGAATCATCCAAAACAGTCACAAGGGTGTACTGTGGCTCTCCAGGTTCTAGAATGTGCCATCCCCCTGCTTTAGAGTAAATTGCCAGAAGCCAAATGCAATGGTCTGGTTCCTACAAGGGAGTGTTGGATGTGGGTGAATCAGCCACCACAGACTAGGCTTTGATCCTGTAGTGCTTGTTCATATCACTGGTTGAAAAATTAAGCCAGTGATGTAAATGCATTGAATAGCCCTTGCTCTGTGTGAGCACACTGGTTTATTTTGAATTAATTTCTAATTGCATTCATCTGCAAAGACAAAACACAGTTCTTCAAGACACTAAAGCAGCACCCATACAAACAAACAGCATGCTTATAGCTTTTCTAGCCTATCTTTGGAGTTGAATATTTCAGGGGCTTTTTTTTTTTAAAGGTAGAGATGGTATGGAGAGGGTCCAGATGAATGTAGACCTGGTAGCCATTCCAGGAAAGCTATGCAAAGAGCTTTGTGTTAGCACTTTTATTCTGCTTTAAACAGAAAGGGAAAGGTAAAAACCACTCAGGGTGAGTCTTCCGCCGCTCCCCAAGCAGTATATCAGTCCTTTGCATTTTGTTCTTTTTGTCTCTGAATTTTTCATCTCATGTTCCACAGAACAGCAGCGTTCACTTAAGAATCAGCAGCTTTATGAGGGAATTGGGTTCAGTGAGAGAAGAACATCCTGTGATCCAGACATCTAATGCAGCACTTGGTTTCTGGCATTGAGCTGGGTCATAGCACAAGACCCCCACCTGTGAACTCCATGCGCTGATTGTAAGAGGAAGAAAGGGAATGTGAGCCATAAACCTTAGCAAACATTTTCACAATTAAGCTATTCTTAAAACTAGGGTCTCAAACAAAAAACAAGCAAGCAAGATAATATAAACATCAGTTTCTGTGCTTTTGTTAAATTGAGCTTTCATGGAGTGGAAAATCCAAGGATTGCGAGGTAAATCACTGAGGTAAACAAATTTTGGGCCATCTGCCCACCCCTTGCCTTTCTTCCAAGAATCAACCTGTGGTGTAGTGGTTTGAGTGCTGGACTAGGACACTGCGAGACCAGGGTTGCAATCCCCCTCTGAACAAATTCTGCCAAGAAAACCCCATGATAGGGTCGCCATAAGTCAGAAATGATTTAAAGGCAGACACAAAAAAGTTAGGACATGTCTCCAGGTGAATAAAGATGAATCTCTTCCCCGACAAATTCACTCTTAAGCCAGTATTCCTCTTGAAACCCCCAAATCCTCATACTCACCTCAGGTGGTTCAATAAAAGCCAGCCAGTCAGAAGCATGAGTTGGCAATAATCCCATTGACTGGCACTTGTAAACAGCCAAAGCCAACCCTAAGAGGTTTCCAATTAAGTACACCAGACCCTGAAGAAACTTTTGGCTTGAACTCTCCAGTAATTTGAAGGCTGTGGGGACAATAGCACAACAGTCAAGAGGCAGAATGGACTGAGATAGAAGACAAATTCCACACAGTGCCATCTCTGAATGTGGAAGCCTTCAGAAATGAGAGTACTTTTTTTTGGTTGAATTACAAGACAGCTTTCTTTCATGCTAAAGTGTAAGAAATAGCAGGGCGGCAATGCAGACCTAAGCCCAGTCCCCACTCTGGGGACTCCAGAGAATATGACCCGGACCAATAGATTCAAACTACAGGAAAAGAGATTCCACCTCAGCATTAGGAAGAGTTAAGAGCTGTTCGACAATGGAACATAGTCCCTCAGAGAGTGGTGGAGTCTCCTTCTTTGGAGGTTTTTAAACAGAGGCTGGATGGCCATCTGTCGGGAGTGCTTGGTTGTGTCTTCCTACTTGGCGGGGTTGGACTGGATGGCCCTTCTTCCAACTAGGATTCCATGGAGATTATCGCACTACACTCTTAAAGTGTTGCTATTCCATTTTAAC
>CM034710.1:7644331-7655654 GCA_020142125.1 Phrynosoma platyrhinos | reverse complement strand
TTCTAGTGGCTGGAAGTGACTTGTGGAACCACCATAGTTCTTAACTGTGGAGTAGGGGGCCCAAATAATATGTAGAGTGACTCATTAATGGTTTTTGTTGCTGTTGCAGGTGGAATGAATCCTTTTGCAAGGACGTGGTTGCCAGCCGAGTAGAGACTACAAAAGCTTTGGCGAAAGCCATTGCAGAAGCTGAAAGCCCACCTCGAGCCTGGGTCCTTGTCACCGGCGTAGGTAACCAGTTGACTGTTATCTGTTATAAGTGTGCAGAAACTGCAATCTCTCTTGCTTGGTGGAAGTTTTCAGTGAAACTATTTTATGGAATCAAACTCTGCTGTTCTTCCTCTGTGGAACAATCCACTGGTGTCTCCTACAAGGAAAATTGTGCCAGGACTTAGAAGACTTAGGTAAAAAAGTAGCCACAACACAATGCTTGCCTACTTCTGGCTGAAGCCAACTTTTGGCTGCACTGTTGTGATACTTTGAAATGTTCACAAATATTCCAACTGCTCAGTTTGAAGGTGTTATTAGGAGAGAGTTAGCCAATGATACAGATTATATAAAGCAGGGGTAGGCAACCTAAGGCCCGGGGTGCCGGATGCGGCCCGCCGAGGCCTTTGGACCGGCCCCAGGCTGGTCCTGCCGCCGCCGCCGCTGCACATCATGATGATATTGTTTATTGTTGTTATTACTTGTTCTTGGGATTTTTCTTGGCAAAATCTCCACAGGGGTTTTGCCATGGCTTTTCTGGGGCTGAGAGAGTGTGCATGCATATTTTTTTAATTTTTTTTTTAATTTGTAATTTTTATTTATTTATTTATTTATTTATTTTTGGTGCTTCGGCCCCACCAATTGTCTGAGGGACAGCAACCCGGCCCCTGGCTCAAAAAGGTTGCCTACCCCTGATATAAAGGGATAGTTTGGATGAAGGAAATTCTTCTCACATAATCTGGAGACAAGGGACAATGGTGTGCAATGAATGGGTAGAAGAACATGCAAGGCAGCTGAGAGAGAATAGGGGTTATGAAGCAGAGAGGACTGGGGTGATATATAAAGATATGGAGATGGGACCTAAGTCTAAATATGAAATTAATTTATGTTTTGGATACACCTTATAAACATAGCCTGATGGTAATTTTATAGATACTGTTTTTAATAATTTTGTGCATGAAACAAAGTTTGTGTACACAAAACCATCAGAAAGCAAAGGTATCACTATCTCAACCACTCATCTGAACAATTCTGGATTTTGGAACATTTCAGATTTCGGAATTCTGGATAAAGGAGACACAATCTGAACAGAGAAAATATCTACCCAGAGCAGTACCAGTTGGGAAGTCTCCTGTCTATTTTAGTAAATTGCTATGAAATGTTTTATCCAGGGTATTACAAGCCCAGCCACACCACCAAATACACAGAAGACAGTCCTGGTGGAGATTTTGATTTCTTCTCTCGCCTGGTGACCCGTTGGGAGGCAGCAGCTAAAATTCCTGGGGATGCCACACGCCAGGTGGTTGTGAGGTCTGGTAAGGTGAAACATAAGCTCTGCTGGTGGGGTGAAGTGTTACTGCAAAGAATTTGGTGTCTGCCACTAGGCAGATGGGTTTCCAAGTCCTTGTTAGCATCATGACTAAACTTTAACAGTAGTCCAGCAGTCTGGAAAGGATCAATGTATATTAGTGACTTTGATATTAGTTTGGCAGTTTGTGGCTGGTAAAATGTAAAAAGGCTGGGAACAGACTGGAGGAGTGAGTTTTGCTCTGTTGCAAATCTGCTTCTACAGTTCTCATAGTTATTGGGGTAGGGTTTGAAATAGCTCAGGTTTGCACACTTCGATTTTCTTTAGTTGGTTCTACACTATATAAGACTTGGATGTCCAGCTTCCGTTAGCCTTTCCCTGGAGGAGGGTGCACACCATTCAGTCTCTTATGGGAATTCAGTCTGACCACTGGGTGATGGCATTTTGGGTAGAATTAGTTGTTTAGGAGCCCAATTATATCTCTGGCTGTGAGGGGAAGCTGGACGCCCTTAGCAAAAGTGCTGAAATGCTTTTCTGTTGTGCACCATCTACTGCATCACTTACCTCTGATAAAGTTAATCTTATAGCAATTACATGTGTCAGTATTCAGCACCAAAGCCTCAGGGAGGCCTGTAACCACTCTTAGTTCTAGCACAGAATAGTCGTTTTTGAAGACACCTCTTTTGGAGGTTAATTTAGGTCACTCACAGAAATGACAAAGGTAGGAATCAGTGCTTTTACACTTTGTGTTAATGTCTGAACATTTGGTGGCCCAGATACAAGAACAAGGCTCTCATACCCTGTGCAAATCAGGTAGGAGATGGACAGTGCTAACAGTAGTTCACTAGGCAGAAATAATGCAGTTTGACACTAACTGCCATGGCTCAATGCTATGGAATCCTGGGATTTGTAGTTTGTTTTAGCACCAGAGCTGAGAGAGAAGGCTAAATATCTCACAAAACTACAAATCCCAGAATTCCATAGCTTTGAGCCATGGCAGTTAAAATGGTGTCAAACGGCATTATTTCTGCAGTGCAGATGCAGCCTAGTTGACCCAGGCATCCTGCAGAGTAAGGTGGTGTGAAAAGGTCTGAGCATTAAATAATGCTCTGTAAATTGCTGTTGTACCTTTCCTTGCCCACAGGTGTTGTGCTGGGCAGAGATGGTGGCGCCATTGCCCAAATGTTGTGGCCCTTTCGCCTGGGTCTGGGAGGGCCCATTGCTTCCGGCCACCAGCCTTTTCCTTGGATCCATGTGGCGGATTTGGCGGGCATCGTGACTCATGCACTGGAGCAGGAAGGGGTTAGTGGGATCCTGAATGGTGTTGCACCATCTGCCGTTACTACCATAAATAAAGACTTTGCCCAGGCAATGGGATCAGCGCTCGGACGGCCTGCCCTGTTACCACTGCCAGGGTTTGCTGTGTCTACCATCTTTGGCCCCGAACGAAGCATCATGTTGCTAGAAGGGCAGCGTGTGGTACCCAAGCGGACTCTGGAGAGCCACTACTGCTTTGCGTTCCCTGATCTTCCCTCTGCCCTCCGGGATATTTTATCCTGAGCCAATAAAAAAGAAATTATGTATTATCAGCTTTATATAATGCTGCTGTTATGTTATATTTTATCATATGCATTATACATAGTGTATATAAACTATGTATGCTAACAGTATAGTATAGGAAGGAATACTGTTCTCTATTATATGTTTTGTATGTGTTTTGTTTTGTCTTATCTGTAATAGTTATAATGTCTAGCAGGATATATTGTCAGATTATATTGTTTACATTGACAGACAAAATCTTCTGAGTAGATTTCTTTTTCCCTCTTCTCTTTAATATATCTAGGTGCTGTTAGAGTGAGGCCCACACATTTGCTGGGGTTAGGGACACAGGGCCCCTATGAAAGCAGAAAAAAACACAAACACCTTTTGTTTAACCTGAGAGAACAGCACTTTAGGAAACTCTAGGTCCTTTAGCTCAACTCTATGGTCAGCATCCACCAGAAGTTGACCATAGTGCCTAGAGAAGTGTTCTCTCTAGGAATTTCTAGGTCCTCCAGTGTAACCTCTGGTGAAAGTTGGCCATAGAGTTGCATTGGAGGACCTAGAGAGAACCTGTTAATCAAATACATTTATAATCATATCCACAAAAATTAATGCCACAAATGTGAAGGGCTGACTACTTCTTGCTCACACAAGTGTAGTGATCCAGTACCTTAAAGATTAAGTTTTCCTATTTTTTTAATGGAAAACATTTTGTCTGCTGGGTTTTAAGGTGTGTATATTTGGTTAATGTCTTCAAGGAGGTTTGTGCATTCATGTTCAACGAGAGAAAGTTTGAATGAAAGAGCACACAGGAGCTTTTCTTTGTGGGGTGTGTATAGGCATATATAGGTGTACAGTCTGGTTTCTTTTTGTAGGAATAAAATCTGCCTATGGTTGAGATGATGTTGCAGGAAGAGTATGTGTTTGCTGTGGTTTGTTTTTTCCTTGGTAGGTTTGTCACGTTTTCTTTCAGCAGGTCTTCTAGTTTTGTAGTAAGAGCCATAAGTCAAAGTCAGCTTGCCAGCAGTTGACAACGTCTCCAGTTTTATAATAAGAGGATCTAGGTCCAAATCACACTACAGACACAATCCAGTTTGAGACCCCTTTAACTGTCCTGCCTTAGTGTTAGGGAATCCCAGGAATTGTAGTTTATTGTGGCATCAGAGCTCTCTGAGAGAGAAGGCTAAATGTCTCACAAAATGACAGTTCCCAGAATTCCCTAGCATTGAGCCAGGGCAGTTAAAGAGGTCTCAAACTGGATTATTTCTGCAGTGTGCTTTGGCCCCTACATGACAAAATATAGCCATGACTGTTTGCACATCATAATCCAGAATTCTAAATTAAATGTTTATTGTGACCAACCATCATGCTGTTAGATTGTTCCCACTGGGCTCCTCCTGGAAGGAGAAATAGCAGAACTAGCCTCTAGCTTTCTATAAGTAGTTTCTCTATGGTTATATAACAAGAATAAACCATAGTTCATGATTTTGGTTTGTTTGAGTGTGAAGAGATAGATTAGACTTCCCAGTTTGCACATAATGATGTGTGGATCACAGAAGGGTTTGTTAACCCCTGGAGAAAGACCTTATAGCATCCACCACTTAGTATTGTCTTTGGATATTTTAATTTCTAAGGGACTTACTATAATACACTAAAGGCACCAGATTCTGTCTGATCTTGGAAGCTAAACAGAGTCAGGTCTGGTTACTACTTGGATGGGAGAAAGCCAGTCAATACCAGCTGCTGTAGGCTATATTTCAAAGGAAGGAACTGGCAAAACCAGCTCTGAGTATTCCTTGCCTAAGAAAACCCTATGAAATTCATGGAGTACCTATAAATTGACAGTTAATGTGAAGGCATGCGTGTCTATACACACTTGTAACGTACTTGTTTTGTAAACAATGCCTCAAAATATCTCCTGCTGTTCCACATTATTTCCATGTCATTTCCAACTTATGGCAACCCTAAGGCAAACCTATCAAGGGATTTCTTGGCAACTTTCTTTAGAGTGGCTTTGGCATTGCCATCCTTTCAGGCTGAATAAGTACTACTGGTCAGGCCTCACCTGGGATACAGCATCCAGTTCTGGACACCACCATTGAAAAAAGATGTTGAGAAGTTGGAGGATGTCCAGAGGAGGGCGACTAAAATGGTGATGGGTCTAGAAACCATGCCCTAGGAGGAGAGGAACTAGGTATGTTTAGCCTGGAGAAGAGAAGGTTAGGAGGTAAGATGATAGCCCTGATAGCCCCTATTTGAAGGGATGTCATATTGAGGAGGGAGCAAGCTTGTTTTCTGCTGCTCCAGAGAATAGGACACAATGGAGCAATGGATGGAAGCTATGGGAAAAGAGATCCCACTTAAATATTTGGAGGAAATTTCTGACAGTAAGAGCTACTCGACAGTGAAACACACTGCCTGGGAGTCTCCTTCTTTGGTGGTCTTTAAACAGAAGCTGGATGGCCATCTGTCTGGGGTGCTTTGGTTGTGAGTTCCTGCATGGTGGAATGGGTTCCAACTGGATGGCCCTTGGGGTCTCTTCCAGCTCTCTGGTTCTGTATTTCTATGACTTGCCCAAGGTCACCCAGTGGGTTTTCATGGCTGAGTGGGGATTCGGATCCCGTTCTCCAGAGTCAATGTGCAAACCACTACGCAACACTGGCTCTCATTGGAAGGCATAGTCAAATCCAAAAAAGGGCTGGCATCATCTATGCCACCTGATTTGCACTTCAGAGTGCTGTGTTAGCATTACCACACTGAGGCTTTCCAGGCTGAAAAATGTGGTGTTTTGGAAAACAGTCCGCATTTCCAGTTAGTTTTGTGGTTGGTTGTGAATGGGCACATTTGGGGCATCTGGCACAGAGGCATTCACTAGATGGCACTACAGTTTCTGGAGCAAGCAAGGCCGAGTGGGCGGACGATAAATTATGAAGGGAATTTCCCAGAGAAAGGGAACAAACAGAGTCACTTCTTTGCCCTACATCTGTTTCTGTTTATAACTTTTTCAGCACCAGGACAAGGGGACACTTAAGAAGAGACCTCCGCTCTTCAAGGTAAGAACACTGGAGTGGAAAATGAAGGGCAGAAAGTGGGGTGACATTTTCTTCTACTGCAAAGGATATGGTTTCCTTCATGGCCCTTTTTTGTGGGGTTTGTCCCACGCTTTTCCTTAAAGATTGGGGGATACAAACTTGGATTTAATGTAAGGCTTTCCATAGGGTGAGGGTTCGAGAGCTGGTGGCCGGTGCAAGAGTTCGGCCTTGCAATGAGTGAAGTAGTAAAAATGGAGGTGGTGGAGAGAAAGGATGAAAGAGTGACTTTGGGCACGTGCAAAGTGCCTTTTCCATACTTTGTTCCCACTGAAACATAGAACTTGTAGTTTCCCATACTTTGTTCCCATTAGAATAGAGTAGTAGTCATGCTAATCTTTTACAATACTTGTAAAAGGCGAGTTTTACAAGGCATCTTTACATGGACAGTGTTATTGTGGTGGGCTTTTGGGCGAACTAGAAACTGGTGTCGACAGATGCAGAAAGTGCAGATTGGGAAAGTTTGATCCTGTTCATCTGGGCCTCAGTTTAAAAAAGGGATTATTTTCTTGCGTGCCTTCTGACTTATGGCGACCCTGAAGTTACCATGTCATGGAGTTTTCTTGGCAAGATTTGTTTAGAGAGGGGTTGCCATTGCCATCCTCAGGAGCTGAGAGAATGTGACTTGCCCAAGGTCACCCAGTGGATTTCCATGGCTGACCGGGGATTCGAACCCTTGTTTCCCAATGCCCAAACCACTATACCATCCTGGTATATTTTTACAGGTGTAAAATTGGCATAGGAAAGCAAAGATAATTGTGTTATCATCACAGACAACTGTGAATAGTTGTGGCATTTGCCTTGTATGCTATTATTCTTTGCCCAGAAAAATCGCAAACTGTTTATGGCACTTTGCACACACACCCCATATACCTATGAATCTCACTCCCATTCCATCACATTTCTTTCTTTCTTTCTTTCTTTCTTTCTTTCTTTCTTTCTTTCTTTCTTTCTTTCTTTCTTTCTTTCTTTCTTTCCATCCCTCCTTTCCTGACAGCTAAGGATATATTTCAGACATGAGATGAAATGTGTAACTTTCTGCCACAATAAATCTTTCACCCTGTGATCCTGTGCACTAAGAGATAGAACTAAGCTTCATTGTCTGCATTACCATAATCTTATTTATTCTTTTGCTTGCTTCCTTTTTCCCCAATCCAGGACTTAAAACAGCTTAGCAAAGTTAAAACAGATACAGCTTAAAAAAATAAAATCGCACATAAGTTAAAAAACAGAATTAAACTAGTAATAGAGTTAAAAGCAGTTAAAAAAGCAATCTGTATATTTCCTGCATGGCAGGGAGCTGGACTGGATGACCCCTGTAGTCTCTTCCAACTCTATGAAAAGCATAGAGCCATTAGAAATGAAAAACAACCAACTGAAACCTAGTCATCAGACAGTTCTGCAATTGTGTTTCTCTTCATGGTGACATCTGCTGTGGTCAATGACAGATGCTAAGGTTTAGGATATAACAATGTACAAAGAATGCTACTGTGTCATAGACCTGTCTTGGACACAAAGAAAATATGAGATGTCCCATTTCCCCCAAATGCCTCCATATCCAAATTTTTGGGATTCCATTTGTTTCCAGTGTTCAGCTTGGGAATGCCATGATTTATGGAGCCAAAATGGCACCTTCCCTTTGCAAGGGACCGGGATAGATTAGATAGGAGGAACCCCAAGATTTGCTCATGGGCAGACGGTCATTAAAATAGGAGATAGTGAAGAGTTGGGACTTTTGAAGGAGACCAAAAAAGAGTTCCAGGAGGATTGAGTCCTCCAACTGACTCAATATGGCAGAGTCCTGACTAATTTTCTGCCATCCCATTTTTTCAACTGCTTGTAAAATGTCCCAGTTTCTCCTTCCTTCTTCCACTTTCCCCGTTTGTCCTCAGCTTTGTTGTTGTTGTGTGCCTTCCAAGTCATTTTTTTACTTACGGTGATTCTACCATGGGGTTTTCTTGGCAAGATTCATTCAGAGTTTTGCCATTGCCTTCCCCTGAAGCTGAGAGAGTGTGACTTGCCCAAGGTCATCCAGTGGGTTTCTATGGCCAAGCTGGGAATTGAACCCTCCAATGCTCAAACCACTACGCCACACTGACTCCCTTTGTCCTTGGCTTACGGCATTTCAGTTTCTGCAAATTGAGTTCAAGCTGCAAAGGCATCTTACACTCAGAGACATGGAGAGGGAGTCTTGCTCTTTCCAGTAGCCTCTGGCAAAAGAAAACTGCTGCAACATCTTTTCATTTTTGCATTCTTCCTCATTTAATAATTTTTCCCACCTTGACCCCACTCTAATGCTGCTTGGACACATGCATCCCTGATTTCATCTGTGAAATGTTGGTGTGCCCTAGTCATTCACATACCCACACCCACGATCACCCAAAAACTAGCTTATAATTTTAAAAGTTTGGGCATCAACACCTGAGATGACATGGGCAAGCCAGGGCCTGCTAGCTGCTCCACCACATTATCGCTTCCTTTTAGTCTAAAAATTATTTTGTTTGTCAGGGAAGAGCAGTTGGTCAAACATGCACATGGCTGCAGATAAAAATATTATTATTGGTTTCACTATTTACTAGATATGGTTGTGTGCTTCAGCCTCAAGGGGAAGGCAATGGCAAACCTCTGAACAAATCTTGCCATGCAAATCCCACAATAAGTTTGCATTAGGGTCGCTTAAATTGTTCTGACTAAAGTGACCCTAACACAAACCTATCACGGGGTTTTCTTGGCAAGATTTGTTCAGAGGTTTGCCATTGCCTTCCCCTGAGGCTGAGAGCATGTGACTTGCCCAAGGTCACCCAGGAGGTTTCATGGTATTACTGAGTGGAATTTTGGATCATCAAAGATTTGGATTCAGGCCATATATCCATGAATCAAGTATCACTGGAAAATGTGGAATATGCCAAGTAGCATCACTTTTTGCAATTGTGCTCTTCTGCATCAATCTATCGCCATTTCGTTCAGATGTTTTGTGAGACTATCTAGGCTTGGCCCCAGAGCTCCTATCATTACAGGCTGAGCCTCTCTTATCTGAAATGCTTGGGACCAGGAGTGTTTTGGATTTATGAGTTTTTCAGATTTTGGGATATTTGCATATGCATGATGCAATACATAATACGTAAGTGATTTGAACATAGGACTGTGACTCTGGAGACCAGGGTTCGAATCCCTGCTCGGCTATGGAGATCCACTAGACTAGATGAACTTGGGCAAGCCACCCTCTCTCAGCCTCAGAGGAAGGCAAACCCCTCTGAATAAATCTTGCAAAGAAAACCCCATTATAGGTTTGCTTTAGGACTGACATGAGTCAAAAATGATTTGGAGGCATACAACAACACATAATCTGCTAGATGGGACCTAAATTGAAACATAAAATTCATTTATGTTTCGTATACACCTTATACACATAGCCCAAAGGTAATTTTATACACAATATTTTTTTAATGATTTTTCACATGAAACAAAGTTTGAGTACATTGAATCATCCAAAAGGAAAGGTGTCACTAGTGCGGTCACCCATGTGGATAATTTTGGATTTTGGGGTATTTGAGATTTTGAAATTCTATATAAGGGAGATTCAACCTGTCCCAATTTTGTTTCTCCTCCCAATCGAGTGCTGAGTCTCTATTGGTTTCACAGGCATTTTCTCTGTCTTTGTGTTTCGTTTCTCAGAGACTGCAACA
Source organism: Phrynosoma platyrhinos (assembly GCA_020142125.1). NCBI lineage: Eukaryota > Metazoa > Chordata > Lepidosauria > Squamata > Phrynosomatidae > Phrynosoma > Phrynosoma platyrhinos. The sequence continues at coordinate 7,645,821 of CM034710.1, read as the reverse complement.
TCTATGATCCAAACTTTCTTATTCTCATCCATAGTGATGTCTGGCCTATTATGTTCTATTGGTTTATCAGTTTCAATCTTAAAAGTCCTATAAGATTTTTACTTCGGCATATTCAACCATTTCCCCGTGTTTATGTTCCATCTGTTGTTTACAGATGGGAAATTATATAGCATTTGCATAGATTCCAATGTACCATTGCAGCCGCTTTATCTATTTCAGTGTACATAATCTTGTTACATGAACTGATAGAGTGATCAACCATTTCACAGTTCTCTTTACAATGTATACTATCCTTAATTATTCTTTCAATAATTGCCTTAATGAACACCACCGAGCACTATTTGCTGCCTGAGGCAGCTGCCTCACTCTAAGTCTATGCCATGGAAAGGCCAACTGTCATCTTGCCCTGATTTGGTCTTTAATTCTGCTGGTCTTTGTGTGTGTGAGAGACAGAAAGACGTAATTGAAAAAGAAAAAATAATACTAGTGACTGAGCATGTACAAAATGCTTTCCAGTATGATTCTGCAACAGGAGAAACAAATTCCTATACATCTAGGTTGGAAAGACCCCAGGGCAGAAGGTATGACTTTTAAAGTTATGCATTAGCTATAGATAAATAGAAGGCACTCTGCCTAAACTGTTTAAATTTCATTCTTGGTTTACATGTTCCAGGACTGATCTTCCAGTGCCAAAAATGTTTTAGGACTTAGCTTAGAAATAAATCATAGCCAAAATATGACACAGTGGGCCCTTGGTATCTGCTGGAGTTTAGTTCCAAGACACCCACCCACCCTGGATACCAAAATCTGTGGATTTTCAGATCCTATTCAATACAGTGGCATAGTAAAATGGTATCTGTGATATAAAATGGCAAAATCAAGCTTTGTCTCTTGGAATTTATATATTTTGAAAATATTTTCAAGGCATGGATGGTTGAATCTGTGGATAAAAAAATCCGTGGATACAGAGGACTGATTGTACAATCACATGGATTCTCAGACTTTGTAAATCTGCCTGTAAACTAAGAAAGAAAGAAAGAAAGAAAGAATAGACCAGCACAGATAAAAAGGGGAAATGGCAGAAATGGACTGTGTTTACCTGCATCCCTTTAAAATGATGGAGCTCAGCAGAAGATATGGTGTGAGTGGGGCAAGGCTCAGTAGGAGGAAAAAGAAGCCCCAGGGTTTTTAAAAAAAATGTAAAATGTAATTTAAAAAAAAAACAATTTTTAAAAAAAATCTCCTTTAAAAACATATTTTACCAAAGTTTCACTTTAACCACCTGAAACTATGTAGAGTGGCCCCTTGGCATCCGCTGGGGTTTGGTTCCAGGACCCCCCATGGATACCAAAATCTATGGATTCCCATGTCTCATTAAATACAAATGGGTAGTAAAATGCAGCTCCCAGCATTGCACTATATTGATTATACAGTGAGGCCTTGGTATCAAGGACCCTCCATGAATACCAAAATATGTAGATGCTCATGTC
>CM034710.1:7616289-7639615 GCA_020142125.1 Phrynosoma platyrhinos | reverse complement strand
ATATATATATATATATCCACACCATGGATGGTTGAATCCATGGATTAAAAAATCCATGGATACAGAGGGCCGACTGTTTTGCCAAGGGCTGCTGGGACTTAAAGTGCAGCAACATATGGAGAGTTGCACAGCTGTTGTTACGTGCCTTTGAGTAGGTTCCAGCTTACAGCGACACATTGTTGGGTTTGCTTGGCAAGGTTTATTCAGAGGAGGTTTGCCGTTACCTTCCTCTGAGGTTCAGACAGAGGCTTGTCCAAGATTGCCTATTGGGTTTCCTTGTCTGAATGAAGATTTGAACCCTGGTCTCCCAGAATCCTACTCCAGTGCTCAAGCCCTTACACCATACTACTCCCTGGTAGTATAAGTTATACCCCACAACCAAACAAAAGCAACCACCGAAAATCAGCCAGATATTAAAACTTTGGGGGATTGCATGCAGAAATATATTTCTTTGTAATATTGTAAGCCGCCCCGATTGCTCTGTAGAGGGGCGGGATATAAATAAAAAGTATTATTATTATTATTATTATTATTATTATTATTATTATTATTATTATTATTATTATTATTATTATTATTATTATCCTTTTCATTGCACATTTTCCTACCCCATCCTTTTAAAAAATATCACACCTATTAAGATGCATCATCTACTAAGTTGCAAATTTGTAACTAGGTAAGGCCTTAGTTAACTAAGTTAGTTAACTGGGTACAGCCAGTAGCCACAATGTGCAAAGATGATCTGTTCAGTTGCTGACCAGGGTGCAATGCAGATGCCGTTTCCAGTCTCATCCTGCTGTAGGACTCTGGAGGCCAGGGTTTGAATCCTGGTTCAACCGTAGAAAACCACTGTGTGACCTTGAGCAAGTCACACTCTCTCAGCCTCCAAGGATGGCAATGGCAACCCCTCTCCTTGAACAAATCTTGCCAAGAAAACTCCGTGATAGGTTTGACATAGGGTCACCGTAAGTCGGAAACGACTTGAAGCCACATAACACAACACAAACCTGGCAGTGAGTGAGGAAGTAATAAGGATTTGTAATGGGGTCCTGATTCTGATTGTTACAAGTTCACTTGCTGGTGAGAGAGAGCTGGAAACATCTGCTACCTGGCACATTCATATTTCTTAAAAAATAATAAAATAATAATATATAGTGGTCCCTCCACATTCACTGGGGTTAGTGGTGAAGGGCATCCATGAATGTGGAAAAACTACAAATAAAACCCACTATTCTTTTCACCTAAGAGAGTACCTCTCTAGGAATCTCCAGGTCCTCCAGTGCAACTCTGTGGTCAACATCTGCCAGAGGTTGATCACAGAATCGTGCTGGAGGACCTACAGATGACTAGAGAAGTGTTTTCTCTAGGAACTTCTAGGTTCTCCAGAACAACTCTATGGTCAACGTCTGGCAGAGCTGCATTAGTGGACAGTTGACCCTCCACATTTACGGCTTTGACTTTTGCAGCTTTGATTATTTGCGGTTTTGATTAACATGTTCCCTCTAGGAATCTCCAGGTCCACCAGTGCATCTCTGCCAGATGTTGACCACAGAGTTGTGCTGGTGAACCAGTTCAAGCGTATCTAAAATCCCTATATTTATTCTCAAACTAATTGTCTACAGAGTAATTGTCTACAGACACAAACTAATTGTCACTAATTGTAACAGAGCTACGAAACCTAGTGACCTTTTCTATACAGTTGGGACCTCCATATCCACAGATACTTTATCCATGAATTCAAGGATCCATGGCTTGAAAGTATTTTAAAAATATATAAATTCCAAAAAGGAAACATTGATTTTGCTATTTTATATAAAGCACGCCGTTTTACTGTCCTTTGTATTTAAAGGGACTTGAAGATCCACAGATTTTGGTATCCCCGGGGGATGCTGGAACTAAACCCCAGTGGATACCAGGGGCCCACTGTAGTTTGTGGATCTGCATCATCAAGCGGGAGAGATAGATAAAATCTTCCTGATCTACCTGGAATTTTTTGTAAAACTGGGGTAATTAATTTGGAGTGGATAGCTTGGTAAAATGAGCAATACAATAAAACATAGTCAAGAGCCTCTATATTTACATTTGTACAAGGGCAAGTGAGCTCATTGTATGGTTCTGTGATAGGGCCACCTAAATTGGGAATGGCTCCAAGGTATGCAGCACCAATAACACAACAACAACAAAGGCTATTTACAAAGCTATAAATCCCAAGGAGAATGCCAGATGAGCCTAGTAAGTAACTGTATTCTTCAGACCTTCTTGCAATAAAATTCTTGGCTATGGGCTTGTTTCCTTGCACTCTTTGAAATGACTCTCAGTCTTGTTTTCACATTCCCCTGGCATTCATGTTAAGGAGGGAAAGTAAACCCTCCTTATCTCAGAAGGTTGGACTTAGTCAGCTCCATGCAAAATACTGATTACAGCCCTCTAAGACAAATCATAGGATCAGCTGACCTGCGTGAAATGTGGAAATTGAGGAAATGATCCTCTTAAATTGCATGGGATCTTCCTTCTTAAGTATTCTGTTTTTTTGAGGGCATGTGGTTTGTGCAAAACCTATTCAGATTTCACCAGCTTTATTGCAAGGTGAAGTATGCAGGTGAGTGGCAGAAATGCGGAAACCCTACCCTTTAACTTCTGAAAATATACAGTAATCTGCTTGGCTTCTGCAGGTTTTGCCCAGCCACTTTGAAATATATATTTATTTATAGTCATAAGGACTAGAAACTTGATCCTCCTGTTTAACAAAAAGCAGCATGAGAACAATTACAAACCAGAAAGTTGAGATTCTTAGGAGGCTTAGTTCTGAAAACAAGAGATATCGTGGAGTTTTTCCACATGCCATGGGATGGTGGGTTGCATACAGCCCTACCTATGACTTTTGTAGATAATTTCCTCTTCTGCTAATCTGTTTCTTTTCTGCAAAGTGCCTTTTCCATTTACACATAACCCAGTATCCTCCCGTAGTCTTATAGTCTTTATGACTATAAATAAATATTCTTTGCTTTCCTAGTTGTGTTATAGTGGAACTAAGGTGTGATGAGTGTGTGGTGTGAAGAGTACGTGGAACTAGGGTGTGAAGATACAATAGCCCTGCTTAAATATTTGAAAGGATGTCATACTAAAGATGGAGCAAGTTGGTTTTCTGCAGCTCCAGAGAATAGGCCCTGGAGCAATGGATTCAAACTACACTTTCCCCATCTTACTGTTTTGAATGATCCCTGTTGCAGTGAGAGTTTTTTGGGCTGTGGGTAAGCAGTTTGATCTTGAATGAGCACTTAAGACCCGTAATGGTTTTTTTGTGGGTTTTTCGGGCTATGTGGCTGTGTTCTAGAAGAGTTTATTCCTAACTCTTCTGGTATCTTCAGAGAACGCATTCTCTGAAAATGCTAGCCACAGATGTTGGTGAAACGTCAGGAATAAACTCTTCTAGAACACGGCCACATAGCCCAAAAAACCCACAAAAATTATTGATGCCGTCTGTGAAAGCCTTCAAATACCTATAATGTTTACCAAAGGACCTGCTCCTGGTGCTGATAAAAATGGCTATACTGGGTTTGTTGTATCTAGTTCAACATAGATGCCTATCTTTTGTGGTTCTGGTTGGATGACCCTCAAAAAGTGACTTTGGAGACTATCCCAAGGTGCTTGTGTACTTCAGTGCATTGAGACACCACTTTTTCCTGATGGAAGAGTTACTTTTTACAATTTGTTATAGTTCAAGATCTCATCCAGAACCCTTAGGTTTGTTGGTTATTTTAACAAGGCTTTTCTTTTTCAGCAGTTCCTTAGTCTCTTGAAAGCTGATACTGTCCCCTGAACAAAGTGTGAACCCGCAACCGGTAATCTCTCACGATGCCGAGTGGGAGGACCCTGGATGAATTTGCCGTGTCTGAGGAGGCGCAGGAGGTGGTGACACAGCACCGGCCCCACATTGAGCAGCTCTTTGGAGTCGAGTTAAACATCCTGGGGGTGTTGGGGTTGGCAGAGAGCCCCAGTGGAGATGCCCAGGGGGCACAGAAGATTTGGTTGCAGTTGCAGGGGCATGGAGACAGTCTGCAGAGGGCCAAGGTAAGGAATCTGCAGAGGGCTGGAGTAGGAGGGGTGAGATGAGGTGGGCAAATGTGGCCCTTGGATCCCCTTTTTGTGGACATTGAAGCCCATCCGCCCAATAAAATTATTTAATAAAATTATTTCTATATATATAAAAAGGGAATTTCCTCGCACCTGCATATACAGGTTGAGTTTCCCTTATCCAGATTTTCGAAATCTGAAATACAAAAAACAACAACCCAACACTTTTTTCATTGGTGGCTGAGATAGTGACATCTTTGCTTTCTTATGGTTCATACTTTGTTTCATGCACAACTTTATTAAGAAGGTTGTATACAATTACCTTCAGGCTATGTGTATAAAGTGTATATGAAGCATAAGTGAATTTTCTTTTTTTTAAATTAAATTTATTCACTTTAAAAACATTCAAATACATATCATTACAAACAAACATAACACACTTGGTACATTCATTCCACAGCATTTTGCTTGCTTATTGCTTTTTATATTTTTAGCATATTATCAACTAAATTATCTCACGTACTGTCACATACAATCCTCTTCTCTCTTTTTCATCATTTTGGTTATAAGTTTAATTGTCCAACTAATATATACTTCCTGGTTGAGTTACCTTATCATTTCTATATTCTTCAATTACTCTTTCTTTACCATCAGTTCTTTGATGTCTACTATATCTTCATTCACAATATTTACTATATTTTAATTCTTTTTTTAATGTTTCCTTAACTTATTTTCCTTTTTCCATTCATTTTATTCTTTCTCTCTCTTTTTTCTTTCTCCACCCTACTGTTATTGTATTCAGTATATAACCAGAATATACAATATGGTTTTGCATTTTCTCTCTCTTAATGTTTTTTTCCTCTGCTTGTACTATATTATTCTTTGTTTTTGCACTCATCTTTTGCTGACCATTATTCCATACTTTTTAACTATACTTTTTAACCATAGACCATTCTTCTTCTACCTTTTCTATTGATTTATTTTGAATCAAAGCTGTTAGAATGTCCATATTCTTCATCTCTGTTATTTTTACAAACCATTCATCTACCTCTGGTATTTCTGGTTTTCTCCAATACTTGGCATCTACTTTGGAAACATAAATGAATTTCATGTTTAGATTTGAGTCCTATCTCCAAGATATCTCATTAAGCATATGCAAATACAGTTGCCCCTCTGTTTTCGCAGATTTCAAGTCCACGTCCCTTGCCCCTTCGCAGGCAGGAAATGGGGGAGATACCTGAAATCCAAAACACTCCTGGTCCCACACATTTTGATAAGGAATACCCTAAAAATTGTTTTGTGTCTTTGACATCTCATCCTGGTATGCTCTGTTTTCCAGGAATATATCAAAGGCCTTTGTGCTCCAGAGCTGAGTGAAGAAGTTTACTACCCTAAAGACATGCAGTGCATTTTTTTGGGAGCCCATGGGTTATTCTTGAACTGCCTCATCCAAGGGACTTCTGCTCATGTTACCTTCCTCCGTCCTGGAGTCTTGTTGATCTCAGGTTTGGCTGAAGCTTTTGTCATGGCCCAGAGCCGGATCCAGGAATTTTTGGAAAAGCACCAGAAGAACCTCAAGCTTCCAGAGGAACGGGAGGCCCAGGTCAAGCGAGCCTTCCGGGATTTGGTGGAAACCTATGATGACAAACATGCCATGGACCTCTTGATTCTGCCCACTTCGGTCAAAGAGGAGTTACTCAACTTGGTGAAGGAGATTCAGGAAGAAGCCAGGGACGACAGACAAGAGAATGGGTGCTGGACACCACCTGGCTCTGAACAAAATTCTTCTCTAGAGTGGGAAATGGTATCTTTGGGCAGTGGCAGGCCAGAATCACCCAAAAAACCTCAGCATATTTTTGGCTTGCCTGTGGGACTAACTACAATTCAAGAAGAGAGCAGAAGTAGAGATTGTAGTGTTGAACTGCCCACAGGTTTTCCCAGACCTCAAGAAACTCCTCATAAGTCCCAAAATTCTGCACAACCACAATATGCTAGTCGACCTCGAGATTCTAAGACTGACATGCCTGTCATAATTGGTAGGCCTCAAGACCAAGCTCTACCTCAAGTGTCAAGGGTTGACTTTCCCAGAGGCTTTGCTGAGTCTGAATTAGACACCAGGCCTCAGGGTTTCATATCTGGTTTGAATGGTCTTCAGAGTTGGCATGAGGCAAGTACTTCAAGACCAGCGCTTCCTAGGAGTTCTCCCCAACCCATTCTAGCCGCAAAGACTACTCATAAGACGTGGGCTTTTCCTGGTTGCCCAGGGTCTTTGGGGGATAAGCAAGAGGAAGGGAAGAGTTCTCTTTGTGCAAAGGAATTCAGTCCTGCTAGCTTGCCTGAAGAAACCAGTGAGGAGGAGTCCTCAGACATCCAGTTGTCATCGTGGACAGAGAAAGAGTTCAAAATGAGGCTAAACTTCTTTAAAACTATGGGCTACGAGGAACGGGTAGTTAAGAAAATACTCTTGGAAGGTGGTGTGCGGGAGGCTCCTTCCACCATCTTGGACAGGGTCCAGATGGCCGAAGCTGGCTTGTGCCAGAAAGGAGATATTGTCCTACCCCAGATAGAGCCTGGGGGGAAAGAGCATTCTCCATCTCCGCCAGAAAAGAGGCAGGATGAAGATGAATATCTGAAGGAGCTCATCAAAGCAGCCGTGGCCAACTGTGGCCATTCACCCAGCCAAATCCCTACAGAGATACAAACCAGAGCCCCCCTGGCAGATCTACTGAGGCAGCTCCACAAGAGAGGGGAAGAACAAGAAGAGGTGGAAGGGGCTACAGGAACCTCAGCAACAAAGCCGGAACATGGAGGGCAGTCTGGTTTCCGAAGGGCAGCCATTTTGACTCACAGGGAATCTTCGCAATGGAAGCCTGAGAAGGATACAAGGTGGAACAGTGGGTCCTCTTTCCATGAGGGGACTCATGAATCATCACCTAAACCAGCTGTTGCTGCTTTGTCTCCTGACACTCCCACCGGTGGTAATTGTTTCTTTAGTACATCAGATTCTGAGGGATGCCATTCTTCAGAAAGTACCAGCCTTGTGCCTCAGGGCTCGATTTCTACAGTAACAGGAGCCCAGCGTTTTGAGGAAGCCCTCCAGACACAGTTCAAGCTCAAGCTGGCCAACACGCCAGGGAAGAAGAACCTGCGGATGGTCATCATTGATGGCAGCAATGTGGCCATGATGTGAGTATGAGCTGGCGAGGGGAAGCCCAGGGAGACATTCTGGTGCTTGATGCAGTCCTTTGTACGTGAGGTGGTTGTATCTGTTACATTGATTTTCAAGGTGTGTTTCGGAGAACTTTGGAAGATCAATAATGGTAGACAAGGTAGGGTAGGGCAAAGTGTATCTCTGGAACAACGCACAAGCAAGGCAGTTCTTGTAACCTTTGGCCCCTCTAGATACTTCAGACTTACCTCTTTTTGAGGTCTGAGAAAGGGTGAACTGGTTTTCCTGGAGCTCTTTCACACTACACAAATTTACACTATGATTCCACTTTATCTACTGTGGTTCCATCTAATGAAATCCTGGAATTTGCCACATAGGTAGGATGCCTCTAGTGCCTCAAAAGGTAAAGGTAAAGGTTCCTTTGACCAAGATCCCATGGGATTCAGCCATGCCAGTTAAAGTGGAATTACAGTAAAGCAAAATCTGAAATCTTACAAAATTGACTACATGGGTGCCTGAGAGAGTAACAACTTTGCTTTCCAGTGGTTCATTGTACACAAACTTTGTTTTGTGCACAAAATTATTAAAAAAAATATTGTGTATAAAACTACATTCAGGCTAGGTGTATACAAAACATAAATAAAATTCATAGTTAGACTTGTTTTAATTATCACCTTTAAAATTTTTTGTCAGAAAGTTTGTTTTGATTTGAAGTTGCTAACTTACATAGTCACCATCCAGATTTACACATTTTTCCCAGCATTTCTTGACCCTCTGAATACCGTTATTGTAGAAATCTGCAGATTGTTCCTTAAACCATTCTTCCACTTTATGAATGACATCATCTGTATTGTCAAATTCGTGACCCCACAATGGATTTTTCATTTTTGGGAAAAGAAAAAAAATCACTTGGTGATGATGACACTGACAAAATGTTATAAATATACCATAATAACATCCAAGTGATAATTATTATTTTACGATACCCCCTTGTACTTCTCCATCCTACACTTCAGTCACTTCTGGCACAGCCTGTAACAAAAATAAAGGACACAATGAGCTGGTTTTCTCAACATCATGCACTTAGGGACCAATGATGACACTGACAAAATTTGGTATCAATATACCATAATAACTTCTGGGTGATAATTATTACTTTATGATATCCCCTCAGGTGTGCTAATATTCCAAAATCCAAAACACTTCTGGTCCCAAGCATTTCATATAAGGGAGATTCAACCTGTACTATATTTATATACTGTGAAAGGGCCCCTGAAAGCCTTCAGGAGTGGTGCATCACCTTTTAAATAGGTTGCAGAGCCTCTCAATATTGTTCAGAATTTTAAAAAGCAGATTTTGTAATGTTACGGAACTTCTGCCAGTTTCCAGCCCACCCATCCAATCTTTTGGGTGTTTCTGGCAATATGTGCACACCTAGGGGATTTGGGGCACAGAAAATTGGGCTCTGAAACTACAGTCATTGCTAAGCCCTCCCTTTGGAGTCTTTTAGAGCACTGTCTTCAGTTAATGCGTGGCTGACAGTGACACTTAGGGGCAAAGCAGACCAGCAAAAAACGCCCGCTTTGGGTGTGTGTGTGGGGCATGGCATACACACAACACATACCCCAATGATGCCCCCAAGGTGGCATCCTGCCCTGCTGACCACACAGAGGGCAATGTCACAGTGTTCCAGCAGCACGCCGTTAACATGCGCCGCACCGCAGAAATGCTGAAAGGCCACTGCCGCAGCGGAAAGGGTACTTCCCCCCCCCAAAAAAAAGTTTTGGGCCAGAAAAATGCAAGATTGGGGCAGTTGCATGACAATGGATTGCCAATTAAATAGATACATATCTCCCTTCCATATCTCCCTCCACAACACACCTCCAGGCTGTGCCATTCAACACAGGATAATAGACAAACTAACTCCACTATTAACATGGGAACCACTTCCTCCCAAACAAAGGTCCCACAGGAATATATACTCCATACATTTTTATGCCACCAACCTCTAAAGATGCCAGCCACAGATGCAGGCAAAACATCAGGAATAAATTCTTCCAGAACACGGCCACATAGTCCAAAAAACCGACAGAAAACTAAAAAAATTGAATGTCATCAAAGTAGAAATTTTGTACACCCACTGATCTGAGGCTGCCTTTCGGTTAGAGGTATTATTGGCCCAAGTTGGTATTTTGACTCACTGGAAATTTTAGCAGTGCTGGAATACTGACGTTTCTAAAATTCCCCCTTGATCATTCTTTTCTTGTCCAATTTCCAAACTGTTAAAATTATTCCCCCAGGGTTCAGTAAGTGGAACAATTTAATGAACCAAGGACAAAAGATTATTTAACAACATATCTAGCAGAGAGCCTTTTCACACTATACAACTAAAGCACTATGATTTTGCTTTAACTACTGCAGCTCCATCCTTTGCAGTTTGCAGTTTAGGAGAAGTATTTAGAATACTTGGCGAGAGAGCTCTAGTCCCTCACCAAACTGCAAACCCCAGAGTTTCCCAAGATGCAGCCATGGCAGTGAAAGTGGAATCATAGTGCTAAAATTGAGTAGTGTGAAAGGGCCTCAGAGTTTGTCCAGCAAGCAAGCAGTTAAAATAAACTTTTATAAATAGTGGGCCCTTCGTATCCACTGGGATTTGGTTCAAGGACTCTCCATGGATACCAAAATCCATGGATGCTCATGTCCCATTATATATAATGGTGTAGTAAAATGGTATCCCTTATATAAAATAAAAAATATCAATATTTGCTTTTGGGAATATTTTTTCAAATGTTTTCAAGGTGTGGATTGTTTGAATCCACAGCTGAATCCATGGATGCAGAATTCGTGGATACAGAGGACCAACTGTATAGCATTTCTTCAAAAAACTGCTGCTCTGATAGTTTGCCCATAAAGGCTGTGATTGTCATATAAAATAACCGATAATGAGCAGGCACTGTTTCCATGTCACACTTGCTCCTTGTAACTCACACTGGTGTTCTTACAGGTCTCTTTAGCAACAAAACATGTCAAGATGCCTGTTTTGTGTGGGGTTTATTTTGGTTTACGGTGGCCATGCTTTCTGGTGGATACTGGGAGTTGTGCTCCAGTCATAAACTCTGTCTAAAACACATAGTACTGCTAACTCCTTTGACTTTTCCTGTCCTTTTTAATGAAGTACTTCCTATTCCACATCTTACTCCACTACAACTGTTCATTGGGGTGGAATTACCTAATGATTTTTTTCCAAACATGAGTGGACGTGGTCCTTGAACCTTAATGTCACCTTCTGTTCTCTTAGGCATGGTCTGAACCAGTTCTTCTCGTGTCGGGGCATTGCTCTGGCTGTACAATATTTCTGGGACCGTGGGCACCGGGAGGTGACCGTCTTAGTACCTCAGCATCGGATGGAAGAAGATTCCAATGTGAGAGGTAAGAGAGGGAGAAAACTTCCACCCAGTTTAAAGAAATCTTGCCCATCATGTGAATGAATTTTGATGGGATTGGTTTGCAAGAAAACCAAGAACAGGTGTTTTTAGATGATGCACAGACCGGGTGCAGCAGGTAGAAGGGCCAGTCTTGCTATGGAAAAGAGAAGGAGGAATTTTTTTCCCTAAGAAAATATCAAATCAGTTGGTTGTGGTGGCACTTTTTAAAACATTTTGAGAAGAAGAGTATTTGCATTAAAAATAATTGACTTGACAGAGGTTTTTAATTTAATTTTTTTTTTGAAAAATCAGATATCTAGTTACTTGGAGCACCTTGTGTATTTATTTATTCCATTAACTCCTGCCTTTTCCCCCAACAAATCAATGTGGCATACATGATTCCTTCCCATTTTATCCCAACAACAACCCTATGAGGTAGCTTAGGCTGAGGGATAATGATTGGCCCAATCTGAGCTGGTGAAGTTCCTAGCCAAGAGGGGATGTGAACCAGAGCCTCCCCAGTTCTAAGCAACCTGGTGTCTTCTGAATATTTTGGGTGACATCTTCCATTGTCATTGACTATTGGCCCTGCTGGTGGGCGTTAATGGGAGTTGTAGTCCTAGAGGGCACCAGCTTGCCTGTCCATGCTCAGAAGCATTATGTTGTTCTAAGTCTGCAGTCCTTGGCACACTTGTTGCTGTTGTTGTGTGCCTTTGATTCATTTCTGAAATATGGCAACCCCAAGGCAAACCTATCACAGGGTTTTCTTGGCAAGATTTGTTCGGAGGGGGTTTGCCCGTGCCTTCCTCTAGGTTTAGAGAGTGTGATTTGTCCAAGCTCACCCTGTGGGTTTCCATGGCCAAATGGGAATTCACAGCTTTCTTTGAGCAAGGATCCAAAGTTGTAATCCAACACTCAAACCACTATAGCATACTGGTTCTTACTCATAGAATAATTCTTACTAGAATGAGTTCAGCTTGCTGGTTCTGACTGCTGCAGCTTTAGTAATAGATAAGGATCCACAAATGAGATTGATCTCTTGGCTCTGAAGCTGCAAATTTGCTGATGCCTCTTGTTGGTTTTTCTCCTGCCTCTTCCCAAATGCAGAGCGGCACTACTTGGTTGAGTTACACAAGCTGAGCATCCTCTCTCTCACACCTTCTCGCAAAATAGATGGGAAAGGCATTGTCCCGTATGATGACAGGTGAGTGAAACTCTTTGCAAACTGTTTGTAAACCCAGTGAATGGTTTCTGTTCCCACATGTCTTGCATGTGTGAGGAATCTGTCCTTTGTTTCCTGCTTTTTGGCTCCACTGCTGTGAATATTCATAGAGAGAAAAGGTACCGTGATGGAATGTGTAAGGCCAGTGCAACTGCTGTAGGGAAAATGCAAGGTTGGTTCAGCTGAGAGTAGCAATCTAAGGGCCTTTTGGAAAGGAGCTTTCAACTCATAGGGAGAAAAGAGAGTTTAGGTTCTTCAACAAAATAAAGTATATGTGGTGGGAACACACGAGAAGATATTCTCCATGGATGCTCCCATGCTCTCAAACTTTCTTCTCAGAGAGGCTTAGACTGGTGCCTTGCTTACTATCTTTCTGCAAGCAGATAAAACACTTTTTATTCCAGCAGTTGATTGAGAATTGATGATCTGGGAAAAACAGGCCATATGTAATGTGCTGGGCTTTTATTTGTTGTTGTTTTGATTTGTTTTCACTGATTTCAAATTGTGAAATTATTTCACTGATTTCAAATTTTGAAATCGTGCTAAGATGCTTTTCCTTATTCTTTCTGTTTTGCTCTCCACGCATGCTTAGTAAGTGACTTTGGAGGCAGCTGTTTACCTTGCCTTTTGTATGTAAGCATCTGCAGCTACAGTAGGATCACCTAGAGTAGAATCTCATTGTTTCCTATGTCAAGATTTATTGCATTGTTTACTGCAGACACACTGCTGCAACCCAAAGTCTAGCTTGCTTCAGCTCTCCTTCACCATCTTCCCAATGCCAATGCTACATAACAATTATAATCTCCCAGCTAGACAGAAGACAAGAAAAGGAGGCGACGCTTGTCTGGGCATCTGTAAAAAGACTTTGTAAAAAGAAGCTTTTTTGCCAGAGGCTTTATTAACTGAGGTATGCCTTTGCAAGTTAAGTATCCCTTACCCAAAAATCTGAAATCCAAAATGCACCGCACCTCTTTGACCACTGGCATAACACCACAAATTCAATGGTTTAGTGCAAACTTTGTTTCATGCACAAAATTATTTAAAATATTGTATAAGATTACCTTCTGGCTAGGGGTATGAGGTGTACCTATATGAAACATCAATGAATTTTGTGTTTGGACCTGTAGTACCCAAAAGTAAACTTTTCAAAATCTACGGAGAGGCTTTCCATTCTTCGCATGGGAGGAAATACCTTTTCTAAGACATCATTGTTATCTGAAGGTTTGTTAGGTACCTATAGCAGTCACAGTTGCTAGAAAATGCTGCCCACTTGTGTATTAATGTTATGACTTTTTGCATTTGTTGGTACCTGCTTTAGGCTTTCTGTGAGCCATTCTAAGTCCAGGAATATCAATGAAAGAGAGAGAGATAGGTTGACAGTGAATTTTATGAATTGTGATGGTGCTGGTGGGAAGAGTCCCTTTACTGATGCATTTGCTCAAAAATTGGGAATTGGTCTTATCTCACATAGTGCTGAGCAAACTTGTGGTGGACACTTCCAAAAATGTTTCTTCCAGTTTTGATTTTTAGCTATTTTTGGGGTCAAACTTGGACTGCCCCTGGGACTTCCCCCAGGCTGGGATTTCCAATTTGCAAGGCTCCGGATGTCTTGATGCTTTGTTGAGGTCACATGAGCAAAGGTTTGAAGCAGAAGCAGGAAATGAATGTGCTAGCAGATGGGACTGTGTGGGTGACACAGAAGCATGATTTTTGAGTCATGGTGTTGGGTCGATGTAATGTACCATTATAATGGCCCACGAGACAGAAGAAAAAGAGGACCTCTGGAGGAAAATATTCAGATAAACCCTAGTTGTTGTTGCTAATTTTTAAAATTTATATCTTGACTTTTATTGTAAATGCCCTGGGTATCTAACAGGCCGTGTAAAACATACCTTCAAAATAATAAATTACAAATATCTAATATAATGATTTGGAAATATCTGAAATCATACATTGCAAAGCTCTTAATTCAAATCTGGGATGAATTGCTTTTGGGGACTACAAGCTGATAATCGAACCCTGGTCTCCAGAGTCATAGTCTATTCCTCAAACCACTATGCCATGCTGGTTCAACCAATAGGATAAAGAAACTAAAAACATCTTATTTAAAATCTTTTTCCTTTCAATGTTCCTTCCACACCCACCCCTTCTCTTCCTTCAGGTTCATGCTGAAGCTAGCAGAACAGACAAATGGTGTCATTGTCACCAATGACCAGTTCAGAGATCTGGCCAAAGAGTCCAAGAAGTGGATCAAGATCATCAAGGAAAGGTGAAACAGATCCTGGAGATCTTAACAGCTCCTCTTCCCCACTAGAGTTGTTGTTACAGTGGGACCTTGGTATCCACTTGGGTTTAGTTCCAGGACCCTCTGTAGATACCAAAATCCATGGATGCTCAAGACCCATTAAATAAATGGCATAGTGAAATGGTGCCCATTATATAAAATAGCAAAATCAAGCTTTGCTTTTTGGAATTGATATTTGTTTTGAATATTTTCAAGCCGTGGATGGTTGACTCCGTGGATAAAAAATCTGTGGATATAGAGGTCTGACTGTATTTTGCTGTAGCCGCTCCAACAAATTTTGGAGCAGGAATAGGTGGGAGGCAACTCCTGGTGGGTTCAAGCAATGACCCCTTATGTTGGAGAGTTGCTTACTTTTCCTGTAATTGGTTTCAGGGCTAGACATGGGTGACTCTGTGATGTTATGGACTTAAAATATTGCTGTCTGTATTAGAGAAATTAAGGTAAAATATGGTTATGGATATATATGTGAGCTTTAGTGTATGTAATAAGGTAAGGACGATCTTTTGGGATGGGGTGAGAGCTGGTGATTGGCTGAATGTTGAAAGAGATGTTAAAAGGATAAGTGGAGGGCAGTTAGGAGAGAGGGTGAGAGAGTTAGAGTAAGTCTATCAAAGTTAGGAAGGAGGATAGTTAGAAATATGAGAGAGAGATGTGAATTAAGACTCAGTTAAGATCAGCCAGAATTATTGTTGTTGTATGCCTTCAAGTCATTTCTGTCTTAGCAACCCTATCACAGGGTTTTCTTGGCAAGATTTGTTCAGAAGGGGTCTGCCATTGCCTTCCTCTGAGGCTGAGAGTGTGTGATTTGCCTAAGGTCATCCACTGGGATTTGAATCCTGTTGTCCAGAGTTGTAGTTGTAGTCAAACCACACCACACTGGCTGTCAGTCAAAATTAAGATGTGTTCAATAGGTAATCTTTTTAACTGTATGCTGTATGTCTGTTCAGTAAGTTATTTTTATATTAGACATCTGTGCCTCTAGGAATAGCACTGCTGGTCTGTGGTGGAAAGAGTGGTTCACGGGTGGTTGGTGTTCAGTGATGGGACTATACAAATAAAGTCTCACACAGGAACCATGAAGGCATATAGACAGTTCCCATGTTTGGGACCATAGCAGTGGGACGGGGGAGATCCTCACATCTGGGACAGGTGGATGAACCTCACAGACTCATCTTGACTTCTCTGTCTGTATCTCTTCCAGCCTACTGCAGTACATCTTTGTGGGGAACATCTTCATGGTTCCTGATGACCCCTTGGGACGAGGAGGACCCACCTTAGCAGAATTCCTAAAGAAAAACCTTAGGTATCCATCCATGGCTGGAGAAAATCACCTTTCCTTTAACTAGGTTTGGGAAGGCTGCATATAAGTTATAAACAAGAGCAAGCCATTCTAGGGGGGTTGGGGGACATTCCTCCCCCCATGGGCTGCACAGTTGCTCCAGTACAAGGAAATATGATGTCCTTTCTGATGTTGGGAATCACCCCAAACAGGTGATGTCCATAGTTTGGAAGGGAAGGCAGGTCACCTCTTCACATTTTTGTGGTAGTTGGAGTCTTTCAGTTGTTTTTTTCAGTGAAAAAAATTAGAAAATTCAGGAAGGTTCGGAGCTGCAAAATAGGCTCGCAGGGCCCATATGATGTCTGTAGGTCACCTTTGAGTTAAAATAACCATGCCCTGATGGTATGCTGGAAGCATCCCTACCTTTTTTTGATACGGAAAAGGTAGATGCAGACATGGACATCACTTTAAATGGGAGATGCTTTAGAGATCTTGTTGTAAACAGTCTGGTGCTCTATCTTGTGGCTACCAGTGGATTTTGACTGCATGGATTTTGAGATGAAAGGAAAGCGGTGGTATTTGACACAGGAAGCTAGTTGTTGTTATATTTATTTATATCCCACCCTTTCCTCAAAACTGGGACTCAGAGTGGCTTACAATATAAAAAACAGTACAATTAAAAACATACAAAAGTGATACATTAAAATATAATTAAATTATTACAATATTAAGATGGATAGCATGTTAAAAGAATAAAATACAGAAAAGATAAAGGGTTTTAAACACTTTAAAACAATACAGCATCCCACCCCATTCTTTAAAAATCCTAGTTCTTTCTATTTCAGTTGTGTGTGCAAAGGAATTAAAATTAATGGCAGCATAATGGATGCCTCCAGATAAATTGTTGGCTAACTTGGCCCAGTGTACCCTTTGCTGCTCATTTATAAGCTAAGCAATCATTTGGAGAAAAGAAGTAAAGAAGCCAAATGTTGTCCCAGAATTTCAATACTTGGATCGCAAAATAGATTAATTTAAATTATTGGAAAGTTTCCTATCCCCTTCTCCCTGCTGCAGGTTTCCAACTTCTTCCTTCCTACATGTCTCAGTTTTGAAAAATGTAGACTGTGGCAGAGAAGAGATGAGGATGGGAAATGTTTTTTACCATCTGAATCCTGTTGACAGACTGTGTTGGCCTTAATACACGTTATCTTGTAGTACTGTGTTTTGTAGTAGCTTGAATTTAAGCTGTTTTTTCAGTGAAAAAAAAATGGAAAATTCAGGAAGTTGGGCTTAATGCATCTTAACACCATTTAGCTGGTGTTAAATGGTGGTAGTAGAAGGAAAAAAGAACCTGAGCCTAACAGCGAAGCCCAAGGTAAGGGCAAATTTGGGGCCAGACTACTCCAGGGGCAGCCCGGAATATTCTGGCAACCGTAGATGACCCCTGAGAGAGCAGCATGTGAGGCATGTCTTATATAATCTGTTGAGAGCCCAGAACTCTCATGAGAGTCCCTTCTTTAGGTAGACTTTCATATCCGCGGAGGAAGGGGTCCGAACCATATTGACTATACTGTACTTCAATTCTTATTTAAAAAGGGACCATATGTTGTGAGCCGCCTTGGATCCCTTTTAGGGAGAAAGGTAGCATAGAAATAAGATAAACAAAATAAACCATTCCCTGGTAAAAGTCAAGAGTGTAATCTGTCCTGGAAGCACTTGACCCTCTATTCTCTCTCATCCATCCAACTTTTAGTGTGAGCAAAGTTATGCCTGAAAGAATTTTGGAATTTTTAGGCATTGATTTCCTTTGCTTTGTCCTTTATATCCTTCATTACATGTCTCTTGATATATCCAAGGTCATGTCAAAATGCATAATTTTGGCCCCAAAAAACCTTCCCTCGACTTATACATGAGGTCGACTTATAACCGAGGATATACAGTAACTCTTCCTGTTTTTTATTGCTTGCAGCAGGACCAAGACTCCAAACTGTCATTCCTTCAGTGGCCGGCCGGCTCCCGCATCCTTTCCTGTACGTCCCACTTCACAGACAGAGGTCCTTCAGCTACGAGACAGGAAGCCACCGGGAGTTTTGCCAGCAGACCGAAAAATGAATCCTCAAGATGCCACGGTTGAGAAAGGGATGCTTCGGCCTTCAGTGGAGACCGAAAGGCTGAGGAGAGACCTTCTGGAGATCTTTGTGGGCCAGGACAAGAAAGTTGATTTTGTCCTCATGAGGGAACCGTATTGTGAAGACCTCAACAAGCTTTCAGAGGCTATTCTCAGCCTCACTTTCTGAGCCAGTGAACTTGTTAGAGTCCTCCTTTCCCAAAAATATAAACTGGGTACATGAATGCAGCTATGTCCAAGATAATTTTGGACCTCTAGGTTGCTGGCGTGACCTCTTTGGGGCACCATCTTCCCCTGTGAGGAGAGGTACAGAAAAAAATGGTTACCTAACACAGTGTAGTAGATTTGTAACACCTCTCCATGCCCTCCATGGGGTCCTTGGATGATGGATCATGTCCCATTTACCAGCCTGTAGCAATAGGTCAGTTCCTGAAAGATGTGATTTTTTGAGTGACATTGAAATAACTCAGGGTTAAGTTCCTGCATGCAATATAACCCACGTACAGCCAGCCAAAGGTATGACTGAGCAATAACCCCCAGTGGTGCAACTTCCTTTGTAGGGAAATGTCTGCTGTAAATGAAAAATTGAATCTTAACTTCCATGATTCTCTTCTGCTCCAAAGTAATGATTGGAATTGTTTTGTGAGAGGCATTCCTAAAAACATTCTCGGCATCTATGATAATTAATTCCAGGGTTAATTGAATTCCAGGCTGATCCAAAATAGAATAGGGACCTTCCGATGTAACCTTTTTAAAGACCTATTCGGAAGACAAGTCTTTAGAATCTCGAGTTCCCTGAGAAACTATCGATTGAGCTATTTTATATTTTAAAGGAATTGTCTCCGAACTGTGGTTGAGCATCATGTCCAAATGGAAAAAAAATATTTTATTCTGATTTTAAAAGTGCCTTCTGATTTGCACTGGATTCTGAAGTTTTGAGCACCATATTTTTACTTCAAAGACATTCCACCTGCTGCACAATCTTGAAAGGAAAATTCAAAATTATTTTCTTAATTTAAAAAAGGGCTTGGGAAAATATTTTCAGATTTCCAGTGGAAATGAAGTTGTGTTTGCTTTTTATAGAATCTGTACAGCACCTTGAGCTATTTTTTAAAATTAAAAGATAAATGTGTTTTCCTTGGTCATTTATGCATGAAATTTATCATTTTATACTGAAACTGGTAAAATGCAGATGAGGAAAGATGTTTGATGTTACCCCATTCACGTTTTGTTCTCATCCAGAAATGATGCGTGTACTTCACAGGGGCGCTACAACTCTCCAAATTCCCAGCCAGTATTCTGGGAGTTGTAATTCCCCAAAGAAACCTTGCCATTGTATTGCTCACACAAATGTTATCAATGAGGTTTTCTTGGCGTGCCAAAAGTAAATTAACAAAATGCAGAGCTACACAGACACACACAAAAATGCTAGAATTTTGCCTGCCAGTGAGCAAAAGCATCCTCAATCAGATCACCAGATTTTCTCTGTAGCCCAGAGAAGGTAAAGAGGAAGCCACCAAGCCCCAAGTGATTCTAGGTTGTTCTTTGTTAAGGTTGGCTTTTTCCTTCCCTTGCTGCCAGTGAATTGTTCACCCACCTAAGTGTCTAATCTTGGCTACACCCAAGTCTCTTAATTTTAAAGGAAATTACCTCAACCTTCCCAACTGCCAGGACATCTTTCCTGACTAGACAGCTTGATACTGCCATGCATGGTCTCTTCCCATCTTTGCCACCCTGCTTAAGAAACTGGATTGCCTTGTAAATATGTGCCAGCTGGTTTTGCTCTCTGACTTGCCCACTTGATGGTGAAAATGTCGAGATACGCAATGTGTAAATAAACTCTTACGACTGAATATATTGGCTCTGATCCAGATAGGAGGGAAAACTGAATTTGTTTGGCAGTGTTTGCATGCCACTGCCTCCTCCTCCCAAAAACTGGTCATGAGGATTGAGATCTCTCTGGAGTGGTGTGTAAACATCTTTCCCTTCTACATAGGACAAACCCACTATTGATTTTGGTGTGGTTATGTGACTTTAAGTTATTTCCAACTTATGGCGAGCCTATTGTGGGGTTTTCTTGGCAAGATTTGTTCAGAGCTTTGCCATTGCCTTCCTCTGACGCTGAGAGCATGTGACTTGTCCAAGGTTGCTCAATGGGTTTCATGGCCAAGCTGGGAATCGGACCATGATCTCCAGAGTTGTAGTCTAGCACTTAAACCACTACTGGTTTTACCTTCTGTGAAATGGGAACAACACACTCCAAAGGAAGCACAGTAAGGTAAGTTTGCATCTTTTTATTTCAGCTCATCCCAGGAAACAAAGATTGCTCTTTTTTCACTCAGTCCTCATGTCAAGCATTGACCAGTGGCAGGGGTATATGGGTAGGTGGGGAGGGACTGCGGGTGACCTTCAGTGCCCGGCAGAACAAGATGGCATCTTTGCCTAAGCCTAGCTGGTAATGCCACCAGTACAGCTTCTGCCTGGGTTGCAAAATCACCCGCAGAGGCTCTCCTTCTTCGGCCACTGCCTCCCATTCCTCCTGTTCGGTTTGTATTCCCATCCCACCATAAGCAGCAGGAAGGGAGAACTGGGATTGGAGAAGAGAGATGCCCAAGGACTCGGAATCAATAGATCCACAAATGTGGTACTTTGGGCCAAACACTGGCTTGGCGTAGCCTACCCTGCGGGTGATTTCATGGCTGCTGGGCATAGGCAGGTCTGTGGCATTGGAGATCAGTTTGATACACTCCCAGACACCAAAAGCTGGCCCATGGTTGAGAGCCAGGCCTCCAGGGAGGAAAGAAGCTACATCAGGGTGGATGGAGAAGGGTTCTTTGTGCCCAGTTGTAACCAAGAGGTGCCCACGAAGGTGGTTCTCTTCCATCCTGAAGCAAGCAAGCTGGGTGGCGTTGGCACCATAATAATACAGCCCATCCACAAATGGGCACTCCAAGGAGACTTCCTTAGCCGTGGCTGCAGTGGCCAGGTCAGCCACAGAGAGGACCATGCCACGTCGGAGGAAAAAGATGAAGAAACGGCCCTCACATGAGGCGTAATGGTCACCTCCTTGGCAGCTGGGGTGCAAAGGCAGGGCACTAGAGGGAGGCTCTGAGTTCAAGTCCAGAACTTTGCAAAAGGAGTCTCCGTCAAGGAGGTAGATGGCGGAACTGGTGGGGTCTCCCACATAGTGGTCCCTGCCACGGCAGGCCGGGTGGAGATCCCACACCTTGAGGTCCTGTCCAGAGGAGAAGTCAAGGGCTTGAAGGAAGCAACCCAGGTCTGAGCGGACAATGAAGGAACCGTGGCGAGTGGCAAACACATCCGTACCGCGAGAGACTGTCCGGGGGACGATAACAGCCATGAAAGCCTGAGGGCGAGAATGGAGAGATGCAGAAAAAGATTTCACAGCATATAGCCAAAACAATAAAAGTGAAATCATAGCACAATAACTATTTGACTGTCTTTGAAACGGACTTGTCGCATGACATTCTGGAATACTTGCTAAACTGAACACTATTTGTGTCCTAATATTTGTACTAAAAGGTGAGATGCATGGCCAGAAAGTTATTTTTGTTTTGTACAAAAAGTTGTCTTTTGTTCCAACTACTTGATCTTTATGAAACAAATTGCATTTGTTATTGCAGGGGCTTCTGGATTCCATTTTGTGCACATTATCCAAAGTTTGCTACAAGATGCTGCTGCAAAGAGTTCCCCTAGAAGGGATTAATCTGGCCCCAGAGCTACTAGGCGATGACTCCCCCTGAAAGTATGAGAGTCACAGCTTGGTTTTCTTTCTTATTAGGTTGGAAATTATGGGCCAGAAAGGAGAGGGGAATGAGAAGAAAGAAGAGTATGAGACACTAAGCCTTGGGGGCAATCTTTTCAGGAAGCGTATGGGCTCATGAGATGTGACAGAGTGCCAAATTTCCCGTAACTCGATTAAGTCCAAGAAGGGAAACCCTGAAGAGGGAACATTTTCTATATTCTGAGACCAGAGATGAAGATGAAGAAACGGCCCTTGCATGAGATGTAATGGTCACCTCCTTGGCAGCTGGGGTGCAAAGGTAGGACACTGAGTTCAAGTCCAGCACTTTGCAAAAGGAGTCTCCATCCAGGAGGTAGATGGCAGACCTCCATATTCACAGATTTTTTTTTTTTTTATCCATGGATTCCAGCATCCGCAGCTTGAAAATATTTCTAACATATATAAATTCCCAAAAGGAAACTGATTTTTGCCATTTTCTTACCTCCAGGTTTGGACCCTCAGTATCACCCTTCTTATATTTAATATCAACTTAATATTAAAAGGGACTCTAAGAAAGGGTGACCTGGGAATGCCCCCAAAACAGGACATTTGGTCCAGACTAGTTGGCTCCAGCAAGAGAGGAAACAAAGTACTCCCTACAATGAGATCACCTAAGCATCAGCATGAAGGTGGCTATTGAGTCCACTTCTGCTCTGGACCACCTTCAATTGGAAGCAAGCCTCATCGGCTGATAAAATATTACCATTAGCAAAGCCTTTTACTATTCCCCTTTTACCATCTTTGTGTCTTTAGCTCTTATGTGTGTGCTGTTGTGTGTATGTTGCTCATTCCCTTAATACATTTACACAACCTGATTTGGAACTGCCGCTAGAGTTCGGCGTGATTTGGAACTGATATACACAGGGTTGATCCCAAAGCCGATGTTGCCCAGCCACAATATTTGAGCTATTAAAAATTCCCCTGAAATATATTAAATTGTGGGTGCCTTCTAGGGACCCCAGCATTTTTATATAAGGGACACCATTTTACAATCCCATTGTATGTATGTATGCATGTATTTATTTATTTATACTTTATTCTTACATTTTCAAATATATAATTCCATCCAGTTATTTCTATATGTCATAATGCAACCAATAACTCAGCTAAAATAATGTACTTAATAATTCCCGTGTTCCTCTGGCTTAGAGCCCCTTTCATCCCTTCCATGTCTTCCATTTATCATTTTAGTCTTATTTTTGTTATAAATCTAAATCTAAAAGATTTCCTCAGATTCTATTCCATTTATCTATTTTCACTTACAACTTAAACATAACCATATTACTTGCGCACTCCAATGCTTCCAAATTTATTTCTGGCATCTTTTGTAATATTCTATTACAGGAAGTCCATCTTCCTCTGGTTTTTGTTTTGTTTTGTTTTAACATCTTTTTGGTTTAGCCAGGAGGTTAGTTTGTCCATTTCAATCATTTCTGCTAATTTCAAAAGCCAGTCATCTATTGATGGGGTTTCGCAACTCTTCCAAGATTGTGCTAATAGTAATCTTGCCGCCAAAACCATATATAACAATTTTCTCCATACAATGGCATTGTATTTAATGGGACTTGAGTATCCACGGATTTTGGTATCCACGGGGATCCTGGAACCAAACTCCAGCGGATACCAAGGACCCACTGTGTTCTCCTCCTATTAAGCTTCTTCCTGCATTGCACTAAAGGCATCCTTAGCCTTTGGTATACCACAACACACTACAGTTCCCAGAATGCCACAGCACTGAGCCAGGGCAGTTAAAGTGGTGTTGAACTGGATTAATTTCTGCAGTGCGGATGCAGCCATAGCCTCAAGAGTTGCTGTGTGCCTTCTAAGCTGCATCTGCACTGCAGAAATAGCTCAGTTTGACATACACACAGACATATGGGGGTTGCAGACTGCTAGAAATAGTGCAAATTGAGTCCACT
>CM034710.1:7599232-7616189 GCA_020142125.1 Phrynosoma platyrhinos | reverse complement strand
GGACTGAAGCTGCATTATTTCTGGCAGTCTGTAAAGGCCATCAGTGCTGGAGAATCATGGGAACTGTAGTTTTTTCTGAGACATTGAGCCTTCTCAGTCAGAGAGCGCTGATGCCACAATAAACTACAGTTCCCATGATTCCTTAGCACTGAGCTAAATTAAATCAAGCGGGATTGTTTCTGTAAAGGCCCTCCGCCTGGCCAGGAAGAGGCTGCCCCGCTTTTCTCCCTGGAAGGGGAAGGGGAAGAGGAAGGGATGCAGAGAAGGCCTGCCGAGGACCCAAGGCCCGTTCCTTGCCTGAGGGACGCTGCGACGCCGCCGAGAGTTGCTCCGGAGCGCTAGGCCTTTCCCTCAGGGAGAGCCCAAGAAGGGCCTTATGGCTCCCAGAAAAAGGCTGTGGCTAGTAGACCAGGCCGCCTCTGGGCTCCTCCTCCTCTCTGCTTCAGGGGGAGGAGGCCCATGCCTTGCCAAAGCAAGGAGGAAGGCTGGAGCTCCCAAGGGCCGCAAAATTAAAAGCAACGAGGGACATACAAACACACACACACACACAAAAGGTTTTGGCCATTGCAAGCCAAGGAGGGGATAAAAAGGTTCCCTTTCCTTTTAAGCCCAGGATGGGATAGACGGGGGGGGGGGGGGGGGGGGGGGGGGGGTTTGCAGACTGCCAGAAATAGTACGAATTAAGTCCACTTTAAGGGTTAGGGTTAGGGTGAGGGAATCATGGGAACTGTATTTTATTGTGGCACCAGAGCTCTCTGACAGAGAAGGCTCAATATCTCAGGAAAAAAAAAACAGTTCCCATGATTCCCTAGCACTAACCCTAACCCTAAAAATGGACTCAATTTGCACTATTTCTGGCAATCTGCAACCCCCCTTAGGTCCACACTGCAGAAATTATTTGACAGAGAAGGAAGGCTCCGTGCCTCACAAATAAAATAAAATAAAATAAAATAAAATAAAATACTACAACTACAGTTCCCAGAATTCCCTAGCACTCAGGGCAGTTAAAATGGTCTCACAGTGGATTATTTCTGCACTGTCTTTGGGACCTTACTTAGCAGTCTAAAGATGAGTGGGCATAGTGTTTTTTCTTTCTTTTTTCTCCTGGATTTTTATTCTTTGCAGCATCTTTGTGGGCCTGTGAGCCACCTTGGGAGAAAGGTGGGATACAAAGGAAATAAAATCAATAAACATTTATTTAAACTGCCCCAGTTCATTTCATTTTGTGTTTCCCAGTTCCTGTTACCTTAGTTTATTTGATAGGAGAGGCTTTTCAGGGCATCAAAGGGAAGATAAGAGGGGTGTTTGCTGCTTCCAAACAGACTCCCAGAATTCCCCAGCCACTGTTGTCCTGGTTGTGCCAGCTAGAGGATTCTGGGGCTTATAGTCCCTCCAGAATAATGTTTCCAAGCTGTGATGGAGACACTGTGCTAGGAGAAGTGGCATTCGTTGTAGGGAGATTTGTCTGTACAAAATGAGACTGCAATTAATTATTTTTGGAACTACATCTCCCAGAATCCCCCAGCCATTGACACCCTGGTCATGCTAGCTGGAGGATTCTGGAATAGTAGTCCCTCCAAAATAATGTTTCCAAGCTGTGATGGAGACACAGTGCTAGGAGAGGTGGCATTCATCACAGGGAGACTTCTACAAAGCAAACCTATAGTAGAATTATTTTGGGGACTACTTCACCCAGAATCCCCCAGCCATTGAGGCCCTGGCGACATGACCTGGAGGATTCTGGGACCTAAAGCACTCCCCAAATAAAGTTTGCAAGCTGTGATGGAGACACAGCGTTTGCGGTGTTGGGGTTCTTTATTGTGAAACTTGCTGGTCCAAAACGAGTCTTTAGGAGAACGAACAGCCTTTAAAAATAATTTTATTTAGGTTTCCCTCAAATAAAGAAAGAAGCTTCTTTCCGTAATAATGTTCCACTTTGGAAAGGATAGGAATCTTACACACACAAGCTTCTCCCCAGAGTTGTTTCATCGAAAAGCGATTGTATTCCACTTGGGAAAAGATAGCAAACCATAGAGGACTGAAGCTAGAATTGGGCTACAATTTAGGATGAAGGAGGCAAGGGGATCTCGCAGGGTGGCTCACGACTATTTGTCACCTGAATTTTCCGACAAAACAAAATGGCCTCTGTCCCGAGGCCGAGCTGGTATTGCCACACGTAGGCAACTTGATTGGGTTGCAGTGTGAATTGCGTGCCCATCTCTTCCTCGCGGGCTCCTTCCCATTTCTCTTCCTTGGCGTTGAGGCCTAGACCCCCATATTGGGTTGGCAATGCAAACTGGGCCTTGGCTAGTGCCACGGCAATGGAACCTGGATCCGGAAAATCCGATACAGAGGCTATCCATTCGTTCCCGATGTCCGCCAACTTCTCCTTGGCACAGCCCACTTTTAGGAGGATTCCCTGCCTCTTGGTGACGTGGGCATCGGAATGGTTGTGGATGGTGTCCACCAATTCCCAAATCCCGAACGCAGACCCTTTAATGAGTCCCAGACCCCCTGGCAAGAAGCTGAGGATACCAGGATGGAAAGAGAAGAGCTCTCCGCTGAAGTTGTCCCGCAGTTGCCAATACAGATAACTTTGGTGGCTTTCCATTTTCTCTTTGGACCACCGATGTTGTCCTGGCTCCGTGACTGAATCAGGTTCTCCCGTGGACAGGTCTCTGACCGCCGTCACGCTGCCTGGGCTGAGGATGATGCCAAAGGAGCCGCCAGTGATGGCAAAGTAATGCTGCCCACCACAGCAGCTGGGGTGTAGGCGACGGGCTTCTTTGTTGGGTGCCGTATGCAAGTCTTGGGCTTCCAGGACTTTGTTGTCCTTTATGACATAGATGGAGTCATGCCACCGGGAGCCAAAATAGTGTTCACCAGCTCTTAAAGAAGGGTGGAGAGGGTACAGATGGGCACTGGGTGAGGTTGGTAGAAGCGGAAGGAGCAGGTAACAGTTCAGGTCAGGGCGGACGATGACATCTCCAGCCCTGGTGCTGAAAATGTGGACATTGGGTACTTCTTTTGGTGGAGCCATTGTATCTAGAGACCTTTCTGGGGCAAAGGAAGGAAAGCAGAGCTGGAGAATGAGAAAAGAAGGGAGCTCATTTTAATACAGTGGCCTTCCACATTCACTGGGGTTAGGGGCACAGGACCCCCATGAAAGTGGAAAAAACGTAAATAATAAAAATTATTATTATTTTTTTTACCAGAGAGAACACCTCTCTATCAATCTCCAGGTCACCCAGCGCAACTCTATGGTCAACATCTGCCAGAAGGTGATCATAGAATTTCTCTGGAGGACCTACAAATGCCTGGAGAAGTGTTCTCTCTAGGAATCTCTAGGTCCCCCGGCACAACTTCTGCTGAATGTGTAGACTATAGAGTCATGCTGGAGGAACTAGAGTT
Organism: Phrynosoma platyrhinos; assembly: GCA_020142125.1. Taxonomy (NCBI): domain Eukaryota; kingdom Metazoa; phylum Chordata; class Lepidosauria; order Squamata; family Phrynosomatidae; genus Phrynosoma; species Phrynosoma platyrhinos. The sequence continues at coordinate 7,612,778 of CM034710.1, read as the reverse complement.
TCCCAGAGATAACATATTAATCAAATCCATGAATAATCAAATCTGCAAAAGGCAATGCCACAAATGCGGAGGGCTGACTGTAAATCCCATCCCTGCTCTCCTTTTGGCAGCAGATAAAAAGATTCTTGTGCCATTTGGCTTTTTCAAATCATCGAGGGCTGGGCTTTTAAAATGGTGTGTAATTCAAAATTTAAGGTTTATATAGCATTTTTAATACATTTTAATTTTTAACATGTCATGTTTGTAATTTTCAAAAATTGTTTTTTTAAAAAATATGCTTGTTTTGTTTTAATTTGTACTGTTTTAAATTTGTTGTTAACCACCTGGAGTCCATATATAGGGAGAAAGCCAGGATATAAATTAAGCATCATCATCATCATCATCATCATCATCATCATCATCATCATCATCTTTTCTTCTTCTTCCTTAGCACACATATTCCATCCGATATCTGTCACATATAACCCTTGCAAGAGATGTGCCAGAGAATCTCTTTGACTTCAAGTTTGAAAAAAACAAACCTTACAACAAAAGGGAAGCCAGCCACCTTTTGTTATACAGTGGGGCCTTGGTATCCATTGGGGCTTGGTTCCAGGATCCCCTGTGGATACCAAAATCCGTGGATGCTCAAGTCCCATTAAATACGATGGCATCGTAAAATGTCCCCTTATGGCAAAATCAAGGCTTGCTCTTTGCAATTTATACTTATTTTGTTTGTGAATATTTTCCAGCATGGATGTTGAATCCATGGATAAAGAATCCTTGGATACGGAGGGCTGTTTGTACTGTTCTTAACTAGATTTGACTTTGCCATTTTGCAATTTCAAACATACAGAACTCACATTTCCCAGGCTCTTCCAGATTCTACCCCTCCCTTCCATTCCTGATGCCCACATAACTTACATTTTCTAAAATTGCATGCCTGTTGTGGACATTCTTGGTTTATGCCTGTTGGAACATCTTTATTCCCTGCAGCGTGGCTTCTTCTTTTTAATCAATCCTGCCTTTACCTTCTTCCTTTGCAAATTCTTCTAGGTGTCCTTTGCTTGTCTCCCACAGCGCTCCCACTCAAGCATGGGACAAATGCAAGCAATGAAGTGGAAAGATCCCCACTTCTCTCTCTCACCTCCAAACTGTCTTGAGAATAAGTTGACTCCCTTATCTGCTCAGTTCATAAGGCACAGGGCTGCTATCAGTGTTTTGCACAGAGCTGATCTGTGCTCAGCAAAATTTGGGGAGACAAGAGCTTGTGAAACTGGTGAGATGGAGTTTCTGGTAGTGGAGACAAGAAGGGCTTACAGTTGGGCTGACTCAAGGAAAGCATAGTCCTGAGTTTGCAAGATCTGAGGATCTTGGAAGACTCTCATTTGTAGAGGTGCCATTAGTTGAAGCCAACTTGAAGGCAATTAACAACAGCAAGAGATGCTCTCCATTCTCTCAAGTTGTTGTTGTTGTGTGCCTTCAGGTTGTTTCCGACTTAGGGCTACCCTATCATGGAGTTTTCTTGGCAAGATTTGTTCAGGGGAGGTTGCCATTGCCTTCCCCTGTGGCTGAGAGTGTGTGACTTGCCAAAGGTCTCCCAGTGGGTTTCATGGCTGAGTTAGGAATCGAACTCTGATCTCCAGAAAAAACCCTGCAAGTGTGACAATACAGGGGCTACATCTGCATTGTAGAAATGATTCAGTTTGACACCACTTTAACTTCTACAGCTCCATGCTATGGAATTCTGGGAACTATAGTTTTGGGAGATATTTATCCTTCTCTGTCAGAGACCTCTGGTGCCACAACAAACTACAAATCCTAGAATTCCATAGCATGGAGCCATGGGAGTTATAGTGGTGTCAAACTGGATTATTTCTGCCATGTGGAAGTAGCCTTAGATTAATGTCCTGTCATGCTTTCTATGACTCAATTCTTTGAGGGGTGAGAACTCCCAGGTTTGGTTTCCTTGGAATGAAGTCACCAGAAACTCATGATATATTATGATATGGTTTAATTACAGTGTACATTTTACATGAGTCTGTTGGGAAGCTGACTGTATGTGTAAAAACATAGCATCACCAGACTCCAAACCACAAGGCTCTCTCCCCAAATGTGTTGGACCACAAGCTCCCCATTCCCAATCAGCTTGGCCTGTTAGAAGAAAGTGACTGCTTTTGTTTCAATTATAGAACTGGATTGGAAGGAATCCTTGAAATGTCATCTTTACCAGATCTTGGACAAATTCAAAGACATAGTCTGGAAAAACCAGTATGCAAAGAGATCTTGTAATACCTTTGAAACCAACTGAAAGTTGGTAGCATGTGCTTTTGTAGACTTGAGCCTACTTCCACATCCTACCAACTTTTCACTTTCATTTAGGCCCCATTTACACTTGTGTTTTTGTGCTGGGTAGATCTCGGCAGGTTCGTTGATGCAATACAAAATCTGACCCAAAAAGAAGTTCACACTACATTTACCTCGATGGAATCTCTCTGGTGCAATTTAATGCTGTCAAGTTCACACTGACCAAAGTACCGAATAAAAACGGAGCCTCCTTATCGATCACATTCAATCATTTTGGTTTTTTTTGTTGTTGTTCTGCCACTCAAATTAAGCACATCTACGTCACCCCCATCCTCCTCGGAGGATGGGGAGGGGAAACCTCTTGGAGGACCTCTTGCCATGAAACCCCCATGAGAGCTTCTTCTTGGGGGGATTCCCCCCGCCAGCTTCCGACTGGAGAATAAAATTAGCATGCGTTGAAGCCACAGAAATACAAAGTTTTGCACTTTCTGTCAAATAATAATAATAATAATATATTTTTTTTAAAAAAATACACCACCAACCAAAATTCTCCTTATACTCTTTTTTCCAGCTTCATTGTTGGAGTTATTCATTGCTCAGATTTTTGCAAAGAGGAGGAGGAGGAGGAAAAGGGAATATATATATATATATATATATATATATATATATATATATATATATATATATATATATATATATATATATATATATACATTTTTATTTTTAAATATGCAATTATTGCTCATTCCTTCTCTACCTCCCCCCAAGTAAATGCCAGAGAGGTTGATGAATGGTAGGGCTGGAGTCAGCAAGCACAAAAAAGGTGCTTGCCATGTACGCCGACCTTTGAGAGGGGATAGGCATGTTCCACCCCCTGCCCAACCTTTGGCCATTAATCCCTCCCTTCAGGAAGCCCCAAATAGGATTGGGGGCAAGTTCACATTGACAGCACCCTGACAAAACCCGCCCCCCCAAAAAGAAACAGGGGAAAACTCGATATCGGAAAACTCGCAATGAGGAGGATTTGTCCCAGGTTCACCCCTATTCAGGTGTGCAAAACCCGGTGCCAGTGTGTCACTTTTGCAAACTGAGTTATAATGCAGTGTGAATGGCCCCTTAGTCACAAAGGTGCTACAAGATACCTTTGCATAGAGCCTGGACAAGTTACTTTTAGGGACTACGGTGTTCAAAATGCTACAGTCAATGTGGCCAGTAGAAATTCTGGTTGTCCTTTTCTAAAAATGATGTGTCCATGCTCTCGTCTTGAACAGTTCCAAATCTTTTTACAATCTAAACAGAGTAACAACTTCATTTCAACATCAATCGTTTTCCTCAAGAGGGGGCAGAATTTGTTCATCCTTTGGCATGAAGGTCTTCTCTAGTTTGATCCCAAAATTCTCACTGAGTACTGCTGGAATCTCAGAGCAATCCAGGACCGTCTCTGTACGGTCTTCTCCCCTGGTGGAAATGAGACGCCAGCCCAGGTAGGTCAGGCGCCCACCATCTTCTTTGTGCAGGGAGCAGAAGGATTTGCACGTGAAAATGGAACTGGGTGATGTCTGGTGATAGAGGCACATTTCTGTAAAATCTTCCAGCTTCTTCTCCTCTAGGGTGAACTGATATAGGGGTCTCCCCTCTCTTCCGGACAGTACTCGGCGCTCTAAAACCCAAATGTCCCCTGTCAGGCCCAGCTGAAAAATACCACCATCTTGGACTTGTTCAACTTCTGGCTGCAGCTCCAATGGCTCCATGAACCCTTCACCAAATCCAACATCACAGAGGAGCTGGCGTCCGTCCAGATGGACCCAAATCACCAGGTGATCCAATGGAGGGCCATAACGTCCAGTGAAGCGGTTACGGACGCGCCCAGCCACCCCTTTGGCATCAAATCCCAACATTTTCAGGAGCCACAGGAAAAGGCCGTTCAGCTCAAAGCAGAAGCCACCTCGGTGACGTCGGACAATCTTGTCATAGATGACAGGCAACTCTAGGGTGATGGGTTCCCCACAATGGATGCTGAGGCTCTCAAAGGGCACAGAGAGGAGATGGCAGCGGTGGAGGTGACACAAGGTTTCCCAAGAAGGCTGGGCAGCTCCTTGATACCCGATGCGTTGCAAGTAACGTCCAATATCCATGTTGAACTGGACTTGGAAGATGGAGGAGCAGAGCAAAGAGTGGAGTCAGGGTTCCTTTCAGACCTTGCAGTCACCTCCTTTGGTTGCTCTGAACTGGGGGAATTTCAGTTCTTTATGGGCTGAAAGTGGTGCTGAACCCAGGAATTGCTGGGTTCTGATTCTAATCTGTCTGTTGACCCAATTCTTTCTTTCTTTCTTTCTTTCTTTCTTTCTTTCTTTCTTTCTTTCTTTCTTTCTTTCTTTCTTTCTTTCTTTCTCTCTCTAAACAATACCTTCACTGGAATTTCTGAAGATTCTCTGCTTTGTGGTTGCAGCTGGTAGTTTCCGCTCTACAGAAAGGAAATGAGAGAGGTCATGTGAGTACAGGCTATAAAAGAAACATAAACTCCACCTCCCTCTAGTTTCTTTCTTAATTTTATGGCCTGACCGACAGGAGCAACATGACTATAACCCTTTGTAGACTCTGGTCCCTTGAAATCAAAAGCAAATAGAATCAGTAGCATAAGAGAGCAGTGAAAGCTGGATCTCTCTCCCTCTGGGCAGACAGAGAAGCATGTGCAGCCAGAAGTCAGATATGTACACTATAAATTAAAGCCACTTCCCTTATTGGACACGTGAGAAGTATAAACGAAGAGCAATAATATTTCAATTCCCATTAGCAACACAAAAGTAACTTCTTTTGAGATCCAGATGTTCCTGTCCTGTGCGAAGTTGACTGCTCCTTTCTTAGTCAGAGAACATTGAATTTCTCAAGGAGTCTCTGTACTGTTATATCTGGAAAACCCTTTTGGTGCTGTAGAGGTAAAACTATGCAAAATATATGCTGCATAGGTTAAAAAAAACAACAACAAACCAAAACATTTAGGTGCTGGATAGGTAAAACTCACATGGGCAGTAAGGGGTCTCTGCCTGCATTGAAATTCCTCAATGCCATCTTAACTGACAATATCCCAGGCAGAATATAGGTCTGTGACTAACTTTATCACCATTTTTCTCCCCTTTTAACAACTTTGTCTGATGAAGAAGCTAGTGAAGCTTCAAAAGCTTGCATAATGTATTTTATTCTTATGGAAATGCCCTGGATGACGTTGGGAGAATCACATTCTCTCAGCCTCAGAGGAGAGCATAGGTAGACTCCATCTGAACAGTTTTCCAAGAAAACCCATGATAGATAGATTCACCTTAAGGTGGCCATAAATTGGAAACAACTTGAATGCACATATTTAATACCAATTGTCCTCTAGATGGTGATCTTGAATCACCCTTCAGTCTTTATATTTATTGTATTACAAATTACTTGGTGTTAGGAATTCCTATACCAGTTGGCTGTCGAATTCCTAATGTCAAATAATTTGTCATTCAACAAATATAATGACTGAAGGGTGATTCAAGATCACCATCTAGAGGACAATTGATGTCACACATTGTATATAAATCTAGTTGTTGTGTGTGCCTTCAAGTTGTTTTGGACTTATGGCAACCTTACAGGGACCCTATCATCGGGGTTTCTTGGAAAGCTTTGTTCAGATGGGGGGGGGGTCTGCCTATGCCATCTTCTGAGGCTGAGAAACATTTCTTATACCAGGTCACACTGTGGACTCCTAATAGTAGAATGATTTTTGCTTGAAGGGACAATTGGAACTGGTGCCTGTTTTATTCTGGCAATAAATTAAAAATGGCTTTTTACTAAAGACGTTGGGGCATAATGATTTCATTCAAATCTGTATTGACACATGGATCCAAACACTACTAACTTTCCAGAATAGATTGTTTCATGTTTCTGTTCTGTTGAACTGTCCCAGTTTCAAGTGGGAACAACAGACATATAACCCAATCAGCAATTCGTTTTAAATCATAGTGGGAACAAGGCCCTATTTTTTGGGGGGGAAAGTTTTGGGATGGCAAGAGATTAACACCAATGCACTGGTCAAAAAGGAACATGTACATCTGAAAGCCATATTTATTATTATCAATAAACCTCACTTTCCTTCAGAATCCGAGTGGTCTTTTTGTCCCATTTTCCTGCAACAATGCTGGTCAGAGAACATTGGTGTTTATGACTAGTGTGAGAGTTACGTGAGACCCTTTTTATGTAAATGCACCCACCACCAACTATAGGATCTACAATAGCTTCCCTGTCTCATCCACCAATCAATTTAAAATCTAGTTCATCAGTTCATCTTCTAAAAATAAATGACAAAGTCACTTGTCTCAATAATAACTTTTATTAATGTTATCAGGGCAGAATAAAGAAACAGATTTACCACTGTAAATTCAATAGACCAAGCAAGACTGACATCATAACAGTCTTCCAGATGGACTGAACCATGTCTAACATGATTGCCATTCTTACAGATTCCTTATTCTTAAAATCCAATATTATAGAGGTTTATAGTAAGAACACAGGATATCATTAGGCCTGCTGAAATGTATTCATATTACATACAATATTTAATTTTATTGTTCCCTGGATGAAAATACTATGTAGCATCTTTCCACAGAATATGTCAAGAAAGCATAGGCTCCTGACTCACCCTATTGAGAAATTCACAGAGCAAATGGATGCATGATCACCTATTCCCATGTATGTAAAAAACTGTTCACATTCTATTAGAGGTATGGGATGCTTATTTTCCAATGTCCCCACCACCAAACTCTGACATAGATGTGAAGTGCAAGATGGAAGAATGTTTTGTTCAATCATACATTCAGAGTTTTCATTCTACACATGTGTCCTGACGTTTGCCTGACATGTGTGGATAAAGCTTCGAAATAGCATCTTTCATCAGAATAGCTCAGGAAAGCATGGGCCACCAACTCACTGTATTGAAACTTCTGAAGAAAAATACGAGTACAAATAAAGTAATTCTGAAATATCCTCAGAGCAAATGGGCCCATAATCACATACTTCCATGCTTCCTCCTAATTAACTGCTCTCTGCTGTTCAGTTCTGGTCTCAGCAAAATGATATAGCACTTTGGTGAGAAGATGCATCCCAGGAGCCCAGCGCTAGAGGCCAAAATGGAGAAGACCTCCACAGCCACCATATATTTTCCATGAGTGCTGAGGTAGCTTGGAACAAAGGAGAGCCAAACAGTGCAAAAAACCAACATGCTGAAAGTGATGAACTTTGCTTCATTAAAACTGTCTGGTAACTTCCTGGCCAGGAAAGCCACAGTGAAGCTTATGGTTGCCAGAAAGCCCATGTAGCCCAGGACACTGTAAAACATGGTCACAGACCCTTCATTACATTTGATTATGATTTCTCCAGACAGAGAGTGCATATCCACATCTGGAAAAGGGGGAGACGTAGCCAACCAAACAACACACAGACTTAATTGGAGAATGGAGCAGAAAGAAACAATAAAATAGGCCGATCGTTGCCCAATCCATTTGTGTAAAGTGTTTCCTGGTTTAGAGGCCTTGAACGCAACCACCACCACGACTGTTTTGGCCAAAACAGAAGAAACAGCAATTGCGAAGATGATGCCAAAAGTGCTTTGTCGGAGAAGGCAGGTCACCTTATTGGGCTGCCCAATAAAGAGAACAGAGCAGAGGAAAGAAAGGATGAGAGAGATGAGGAGAAGGTAGGTGGGTCCTCTGTTGTTGGCTTTGACAATGGGTGTTTCCCGTTGTTTAATGAATACTGCAAGCACCAGAGCAGTGACAAGAGAAAAGAAAAGAGTCAGAGAAACTAAAAGGATTCCCAGTGGCTCTCCAAAAGAAAGGAAATTTGGAACCTTGGGGATGCAGAAAGCTCTCTCCTGGTTGGGATGTTGATCTTCTGGGCAGCTGATGCAATAATTCATGTCTGAAAGAGGGATAGATGTTGATTTTTAAGGTGAAAAGCACAAGAATGAGATGCACATTTCCAAGGAGAGCCCACATTACCTCAGTTAGGGGGGTTGCAGACTGCCAGAAATAGTGCAAATTGAGTCCACTTTTAGGGTTAGGGTTAGGGTTAGGGAATCATGGGAACTGTATTTTATTGTGGCATCAGAGCTCTCTGACAGAGAAGGTTCAATGTCTCAGGAAAAAAACAATTCCCATGATTCTCTAGCACTAACCCTAACCCTAAAAGTGGACTCAATTTGCACTATTTCTGGCAGTGTGCAACCCCCCTTAGTCTGAAAGGTGCTACAAAACCCCTTTACATACTGATCCAGACTAACAGGGCTATGTCTTTGAATTCTATTCTCATTCAGTTCTTGCAACCCTGACAGGCAGACCTGCTCTCTCAAAAGTGACTTTTCAGTGGAAGGGACAGCAGCCACTTCTCTGCCTGGAAGAGAAGATGTTTTGGCATGCAGAGAGCACTGGCTTAAAGTAGGAATGGCATCTTTCATTCTCAGGCCAGGACCAGTCTTTCAAATGGAAAGAAAGACTCTTGAATATAGTCAAGGAGGGCCATATCTACCCATGGAACTTCCAGATTACCTTATTTTCTGGCGTATAAGACTACTTTTAAACCTGCAAAATCTGGGGTTAAAGTGGGGGGGTCTTCTTATACGCCACGTATAAGGGGTTCATGATAGGTTTGCCTTAGTGTCATCATCAGTTGGAAATGACTTGAAGGTGCACAGCAGCAGCAACAACAGTTTTGGAAGTCATACTCTTCCCAAACTCTATATTTTAACTGGAAAAGTGGGGGGTCGTCTTATACGCCTGGTCGTCTTATACGCCGGAAAATATGGTACATATTTTGTCATCAGCCCCATATAATTGTGTGTACATTTGAACCAACATATATCACTTAATAATAAAAAGTCCCCTACCTGTCTCATTTGCTATCTTCAGCTCTGGACATGCGGTGCAATCGTAACAACAAAATGGTTCCCCCTCTTTCTTTTCCCTTCTATATCCAAGATGGCACTTTTCATTACACAAAGAGGAAGGTGGCACCTATCATTCAACACAGGAGAAAGTAAGCATTGATAACTTGCCACTATAGTGTAAGTACATCATGCCTCCACAGAATGGCCTGATTTTTATATAAAGTGGCCCCCACCAGTTTTGGTTTGTTTTGCCTTTTTTTAAACTGAAATGATTGCTGTGACAATAGAGCTCAGGTGGTAATGCCTGTGGTAAGCATATATAATATTACACTGTAAATCTCATTTCCCTTCAATGCAAAATGCAGAAGTTTAGAATACAGCATACACTCTGAATGGATGGTACAAAACTTCACTACTTTGTATGGGGAATAGGGAGTGGCCCATACCTGAAGTGAGTTGGTCCTTTTAATTTCCTTTTCAAGTATATTTATTATTTCTTCCATATTGTAAAAGGGAGGGATAGACATTTTCACAAATTGAAGATGGCTTGTCATCTCAGTATCTCTTGTGAACTACGTGGATAAACTAGAAACTGTATGTTGAAGGACATTGCTCTCTATATTAAATGTGGTGATGTCAGAACTTATGGGGTAAATACAAATGATGCTATTGGAGAAATAACAAACTTACTTTCTCACCTGAATGAAGCTTCGATGCCATTGGATTTTCTCTGCATTAATCACAAATGTCTTGCTAGGTGGAAATTGTGATTTCAAACTTCCTACTTTAACTCTGACATAAGAGTTGTTTGGGAAAGTGATCAAGTTTGTAATATCAAATCCTGTTGCTAATTCTCCATGTTCATTGAATCTAATTTCATCTCCAGCAGTGTTGTTGAACATGATCCTCTGAATCAAAGAATAAAGCTAGGTGCAAAGAGAGAAAGAACCACAGGGATGAAAAAAGTTGTAATTGTTTTGCTAAAGTACTTCAAGTGAGTTTTCTGGATGTAACATTTTCCTCCAAGGTAGTCATTTTGGTCCACTGCCAGCAAAACAAACAAGAATCTTGCCTCAACTTAAATACTATCCAATTTTATGGTATAGAAGAAGGAAAGAGTCTTGGAGCTCTTGCTTTAAGACTATCCAATTTTAATGTATTGATTGATTGGTTGACTGATATCCTATCTTTTTCTTATACAGGATCCAATGCTGCTTACAAACATTTTAAAAAAGCAGGGTAATTTTTAAATGGATATATACATACAACAGTTAAAAAAAGATTTAAATGAATGTTCAGTTAAAAAAACACCAGTTTAAAGCAGCATAATACAAAATTTAAAACCGAGTTAGAAAAAGACAAAAATAGATTAAAATTATAAAAACAGAGGAAAACATCATCTCATTAAAACTTCTTTTTTGCCACATCAATTATATGCCAAAGGTCTGGTTGAATAAAAAGGTCTTTGCCTGTAGGTGATTGAGAGAAGGGGATGACCAAGCCTGCTACTGGAGGAAGGTCTACTGTCTGGGCAAAGCCACCAGGAAGGCTGAATCCCAGGTCCTCACCAAATATGCCTGTGATGGTGGTGTACCTGGAAGAAAACCTTTCCCCAAAGGTCTTAAAACTTTGGCAGCTCATATAGAGATACATTCTTTCAGACAGACTGGAAGCAAGCCTAACCATTTGGAATTCTGCGTGGAAACTGACTGGTTTTCCTGAGGATAAATGTTCATAGACTCCTGTTCACTTCTAGAGACACTTCCACATATACATTAACCCTCTAATTTGCTTAATTTCCTGACTATTGACAAAATGTTACAGTAGCATATAGTAAGCCTTTATGGAGATGGAGAGTGAAGAAATGGACAGCGTTCATGAAAATGTATGTCATAAAAACATGTGCCAGCATTGAGTAGATCTTTGACAGTGTCCTCATTTTCTTTCAATACTGGGGCAGTATGACATCAGTGTATTAAAGGGATGAAAGGATTTGAAGGATTTTTTAAAGAATTTTTTTGAGAAAAAATGAAAACAACTGCTTTGAAATGTGGAAGCAAACATTATATTGACCCATGCATGAGACAATGCCATATGACTCAAAGATTGCAATAACAGTCCCCAATGTTTGCTCAAGATAACTGTCTCTCTGTGACATGATCAGTCTTCGCAAAAAATCCTTATCATTAAAGAAATATTACCTGCCAAGTTTTCACATGATGAGGGTCCAATCTTCTGGAAGCTTCCATTGCCCTGTGATGGGATTGAGTTGAGTACCTAATATGAAGGGCATGTGCCAAAATATAGACAGCATTATAGACACTGTAGCTATGGCCAGTCATGCTCATTTCAAAACCAGCTGTAGGAAGGCCCTCCAGCCTCTCTTCCCCAGTACAGGGTTCAAGATAGTCTTCTGGAATATTAGGATTTGGGATGACACAGTCAAAGGCTTGTTCCCAGATGTCCTTGATGAAACCATCTCCATTTACCACAGAAGGGTGGATGGTCTGAAGAAATTCCTGAAAACCTTGAACCTTCCTTGAGTGAATTGTGAAGGAGATCATACCATAGAATGTCTGTATATCAAATCCCCTTTGAAGAATGTGTAAGGCAATATCAATTTGAGCTGTCATAATCCACACTTTCCCTACAGAGGTCAGCTCATTGTATTCCCCAGTTATCAGAGGAATGAATAACTTTGACGTTAGAGTATTTGTCAGCCATACAAAGGTGTCAATTTCTCCATATACAATTATTACATTGGCTTGGGTGTTTAAGAATCCTAGCTGGGTGGAATCAACAATGTTATTCAACATTTCACTTACAGTACCTGAGCGCATAGTTCTAGGAGCTATTTTTCTGAAGGCTGAACAGATTCCATTTTGGGAAAGCAAGGGCTCCAAGACCTGAAAGAAATGCTCTTCACCTTCACCATCCATAGTGATGAATCCTACCCATTTCCATCCAAAATACAGAAGTAACTCAATGATGCCCAAGTTCTGAAGATCCTCACTGGGGCTCATGCGATAAAAGGAGGGTAAGTCAGATTGATCTCTTAGTGTTGGTTCAAATGAGCCATAAGTCACCTAAAATGGGTGTGAAGACAGACATTATCCTGGATCAGTTTCAATCTGTGAGTACTAATGATGTGGACAAGCTCCTTGGCTGAGTGAGGAAAACAACCTGCCCTCTCCATCCTTGCCCATCATGGCTGGCCGTCCTGGGAGGGGGATGCATTGAGGATGTTCCTTACGGACATTATCAATGCATCCCTCAGGGAGGGTCATATTCCATCTTGTTTGAAGGAAGCGGCTGTTAGGCCACTTCTGAAGAAACCTTCCCTGTACCTGCTAGATAGGAACAACTATAGGCCAGTCTCGTTGTTACCATTTCTGAGCAAGGTAATTGAGAGGGTGGTTGCTCTTCATCTCCAAGCTGTCTTGGATGACACTGATTATCTAGACCCATTTCAAACTGGCTTTAGGAAAGGATTTGGAGTTGAGACTGCCATGGTTGCCTTGGCCGTTGACCTGCGTCTGAGCATTGACAGGGTTAGGAATCGGCTTTTGATATTATAGATCACAGGATCCTCTTGGATTGCCTGAGGGGGTTAGGAATCGGAGGCACTGCACTCCAGTGGTTCCATTCCTTCCTCTTGGGCAGGTCCTAGAGGGTGCTGCTCAGGGACAGTTGCTCCAGTAAAAGGGAGCTCACCTCAAGGCACCATTCTGTCCTTGATGCTGTTTAATATTTATATGAAGCTGCTGGGTGAGATCATTCGGAGTTATGGAGCTGGGTGTTGCTGATGACACCCAGATCTATTTCTCCATGTCTTGATTGTCGGCCTCGACCTCTGATGGCGTCGCCTTTCTCAATGAATGTCTTATGGCAGTAATGGGCTGGATGAGAAAAAACAGATTGAGACTGAATCCAGAAAAAATGGAGTTGCCCATGGTAGCTGCCCCGAAACCAAGATTTGGGTTGCAACCTCTGGTCTTGGATGGGGTCACACTCTCTGTAAAGGACTGTGTTTGCAGTCTAGGGGTGCTCCTTGATTCGTTGGTCCTGATGCGACGGTTAGGAGTGCCTGTTATCAGCTTCGGCTGATATGCCAGCTGCGCCCTTTTCTGGAAGTAAGGGATCTTGAGACTGTGGTGTACGCGCTGGTAACCTCTCGTCTGGATTTCTGCAATGCGCTCTACATGGGGCTACCCTCATGATTGGTCCGGAAACTTCAGTTAGTATAAAATATGGCAGCCAGAGTGGTCTCAGAAATATCCTGAAGAGACCACATAACCTAGCTGTTAAAATCTCTCCACTGGCTGCCTATCAGTTTCCAGGCCCAGTATA
>CM034710.1:7587076-7599132 GCA_020142125.1 Phrynosoma platyrhinos | reverse complement strand
ATAATAATAATAATAATAATAATAATAATAATAATTTGAAAGAGGGAATCAGAGTATTTCTTTATTCATTTAATTAGTTTATTTTATTCCTTTTTTCATCCAGAAATGTCTTGAAGGTAATCTATGTGCAATGATTAAATACAACAAATCATTCCAGTTGATAGAAATCATCCAATTGAATGTATATAAGACAAATATGCTTATATGTAGATGATTTATACAATTGTAGTGCTGTACCATATTAGAAATAATTCAAGGGCAGGAAAAGAAGGGATGGGAGACATTTTGGAGAGGAGCTCCTCACATCATAAATCTCCTCAATTCAAAATATTCCTATATTTCTCTTCAACAATCCAGTGTTAAATCTATTTACTCTGAATTATGTATGAAAGCTAATGGGCCATAGATTTGTTCTGAATAACTCAAGTCCCTTCAATTTGAGAGCCTCTACTCTAAGTATGAATAAGTTTGGTTTCAGACATGTAATGCTTAGAAATATCTTTGGCATTATTTGGGTATCTGATAACACTGGTTTCTGAAGAAGATGCTGACACTGCCTGCCAGCAATGCTGTAAAGTGTGAGATTCTGCTGCAAGCAAGATAAATGTAGGTGCAGATGAGCTGGTGACAAGTGCTTCTGAAAGCTGCCCTCCCTTGCCCTCATTTTGCTTCCTTCTCTTGGTTCTTTTTCCCTCCTCCAATCCGCACCATCATCTCCACTCCAGCCAAGTGTCTCATGACTCTGCAGGAGAAAGAGGTGGTAAGAGCATGGAGGAGACAGTGGGAAAATGGCCTCAGAAGAGATGAGAGATGCAAATGAATCAGAAAGAGTAGGATATCCTTTCTGAACATGCCTGTTTCCAAATCTGTTGGATTACCCCCATCCACAAGCAAATCGTGGTATGTCCTTTGTCTGCCTGGTAGAAAAAAATATGTGGCAGAAAGGCAACTTTTAAATGACTCAAAGAGCACTTTTGAAAGTGTCAAGAACAAAATGCTTCCCTTCAAATTTCTGGTGACAGCCTCCATGCCATCCTGTGAAAATCTGATGGTCTGTTTTGAAAAATAACATTTTGAACCAATAAACTAGCCAGTGGCAATTCAACCAGTTAACAATTTTAATAATTGGTGTTATGAATTTAACAAATATGATGAATATTACTTATTGATGACAATGAGTTAATCTCCCAGTTTCACACATTTAGCATCACTGAATTCATGTTCAAACCTAATGTTCAATGTTACAGACTATAATACATTCAACCTGTTTCAGCTGTTCTGGACTGAAGATGTAAGAAGGAAAGAAAGAGCAGACTTTACCTGTGGGATCTTGTAAATGCCTAAAACCTCTCTCATTCGTGCAGATGTCTTAGATTCAAGTCCACCAATGGTGCCTATTAATGTATTCTGAAAGCCACAGTGATAGTTGGGGAGAAATCTATTTGATTTGGAGAACAGGTTCAGCGTGGTGCGGTAGATCATCTTTTCATCATTTAAGCTGTCAAAAACATGGAACCCAAGAGTGATGTTGGGCAAAATCTTCACATTCTGGTTAATCTCATGGATGGCAAACACTAAGGCCAGGATATGCTGGTAGAACTTTGTCACCACCCTGAAAAGAGAGGTATGATCTCTTCTAACAAGCAAATTATACAAATAAGGAAATCACTTAAATCTAGTGTTCTCACTGGAGGAAAGGGTGACTTCCATGGCATGGGATACCTTTGCCCAAATTCAGTTAGTGCACCAGGCTCAGCTACTCCTAGATAAAGGTCATTCTGGTAACCTTCAGTTGGGATTTCTGTATTGCCCTTTACATGATTTCCATTTATTGCCCCTGAAGATGAACTCAGTATTACAGTTGGTGCAAAATTCAATTCCCATGGAAAGCTCTCAGGAACAAGAAAATACTAGTCCTCCACAAGCTGCATTAGTTGCTCATACATTTGGGGGCCACTCTTAGAGCTCAGGTATGAGAATACCCTAAAAAGCATAAGATCCTGTCTGATCTTGGAGGTTAAGCAGGGTTGACCCTGGTTAGTACTTGGATGGGAGAATGCCAGTGAATACTGGGTGCTCTAGTGATATTTCAGAGGAAGGAACTGGCAGATACACTTCTGGATATTCCATGCCTAAGAAAACCCTATGAAAAATTCATGGGGTCAACATAAGCCGACTTATGATTACTTGAAAGTACATACACAGAGAGACATGAGAAAAAATGTCTCTTCTTGTATCAACCTTCTCCTTGTTCCATAGATTTAGGGAGAAAGTCTTTCTTGACCCATTACTGTTGGAAATAGATGGAATGGTGGTGTGGGACAGGGACTTCTTGGCAGTGGCATTTCAGCTGTAAAGTACAGAGAATCATTAAGATGTAATTCTGAGTGTGACTTTCTTCATTTTCATACTTTAAGCCTTTCTTAATGTTCACAAAAATTAACAAAACAAGGAATCTCATTTCTTGTTTCATTAGAGTTGACAAGAGACTTATGGTGTGCCAGATGCTTATAGTCATGATACTTTTGGTACTTTCTGCACATCCATCTAATAGCCATATTGCCATATTTCTATCTATCTTAATATTTTATTTATTTGAAAATAATACACTACTACTAAGTAGAGACTCTATAGACATGTCCCATGGGAGATGAGAATCCTATATGTGTACACTCCAAGCTCAGGAACATGAAGAGAGCATGGAAAAGAGGAGATCTTTAAAAGAAAGTTTTCTTCTAAAGAAGTAATTTTACTTGTAGCAGAAAACATCACAGACCTGGAACAACTACTAAGGCAAATCAAAGAGGAAAGCGCAAAGGCAGGCTTACTGTTGAACATATAGAAAACAAAAATAATGAACACAAAAGATCTACACAGATTCAACCTAGACAGTGAGGAAACTGAAATAGTAAAAGAGTTCCCATACCTTGGATCAAACATTGATCAGAAATGGGGACTGCAGTCAAGAGATCAGAAAAAGGCTAGAAATGGGAAAGGCATTAATAAAAGAACCAGAAAAGATTCTAAAGTGTAAAGATATACAACTGAGCACAACAGTTAAAATTGTACAAGCCATTGCATTCTCCATAATCATGTATAGATGCAAGAGGAGGACAGTGAGAAAAGTGGATAAGAGGAAAATAAATTCTTTTGAAATGTGGTGCTGGAGAAGAGTGCTGAGGATGCCGTGGACAACTAAAAAGACAAACAAATGAGTCCTAGAACAGATGAAACTTGAAATCTCCATGGCAGCCAAGATGATAAAGATGAGGTGGTTGTACTTCGGCCACATCATGAGAAGGCAAAACTGATTGGAAAAGACAATAATGTGGGGAAAGGTGGAGGGATGTAGAAGGAGAGGAAGAACACATGCTAGATGGAGGGAGTCTATTAAGAAGGTCATGGGTATGAATTTGCAGGAACTAAGCAAAGCAGTGAAGGATAGGGAGTCATGGAGATGCTCATCTACAAGGTCTCCATGAATCAGGACCAACTCAAGGGTAGTTAACAACAATAAAAAGGTAAATTGTACACAAAGGCATCATCCTTTAGGTATTACTCAGCAGTAGTTACAAAATTACAAAAAACAGTCATATTCAGTGTTAGAAAGAACCATAAGCTCTAACACAACTCACTGAACATTCCTACTCTCCTCATGATACAGACAGTGTTCTGGGTCTTGGGTGTTCATGGGAAGCTGGGAGTCTGGATCCCTTTGTCCAGGCTACAATCAAGTTTCCCTAGGAACAGTGAGGCAGGGGACACCTTCCTTACCTCTCCATGAGTCCCATGGTCTCAGGCAATTACACTCTCCTCTTGTGCCTCATGGCACTGTTTTAAAAAATAACTTCTCACTTGGAAACCTCTCAAACCTTCCACATTTCCAGCTTGGTCATCCTCACTGGACAACTATTTGTTGTGATATCTTTTGCTCCTACCCTCTCTACTGGTTACCTAAAATCATAATATCCTTAACCCTTTGCTTATTAGGAATAGAACCAAACCCCTGATGTGTTGCCCAAATAATAGGAGAACCCTTATCACAAACAAATAGGAGACACTATTACACCAATGAAAGTTTCAGTGCACAACCAGATTAATAATAAAGCACTTCCTTCAACGTTGATTCCACCTTCAATTATGTCTGTTTTTTTTCTCCCTTTACATCTTCTATGTTACCTTGTGATATGAGGACTAAATACACACACACACAATTGCTTTGCTTCTGTAATCCATCATTTAGCAAACTTTCAAAGCTTGAATGATGAATAATCTTTTCCCATTTGAGATGGGGAACCACTACCATTTTCAGAAGTTTACTTTCAACAGGGCTAGGGAAGATTTTGAGGGAGGGCCCTTAAAACTCTCTTCACATATCCATAAATAGGGATATTTTCCTACTTATCTCTTCTGTAACTATTTTGTGAACATTTAAATATCAGCTCAGATAGTTGAAAGCACACCCAATTTGATGCCATGTTGACTTGTTTTTGAGAACAGCAGGCATTCTCTGACAATCTGTCTGCATGCGTGTGTGCTCCCAATACTTCCCTTTTCAAATGAATCAGAGACAAAATGGGGAAAAACAGAAATGAAATAAGAGGAAACATAAGTAGATATTTGGGAGCAAGGGCTTACATTGGAATATTGATTAGCTCTTCAGAAGGATACTTGTCAAATGCAATTTGAGGGAACATATAATGGATAACAGACACGATTGCACCAATGACAACATCACCTGACTGGTACCATTCATGTGGAATATACAGGGGGTTATTTCCAGTGCACCTCACACTATGAACTTTGCATGCTGCATAAGTGAGGTTCAAAAATAGCAGCAGAAACAGCAGTGACACCATGAGCCAAAGATTAAAGCATCCCTCTTGGCATGGATTGGAAGTCAGACACCTCTGGTGGTCCACCTTTTCAAAGAAGCTTATCCCATGTCATCTTGGCTTGGAGGTCAGCCAACTCTGGTTTGCCATTTTTTCAAAGAAGCTTATTCCATGTCATCTTGAACATCAACCGAATCCCTGAAAACTTGAATTAAAAAATGATATAGAGGAACTGTTATGAAATCTGACCTATATGTGGGAAGGGGGAAATTGTTCCAAGGTACAGAGTGTCTCCCACTTTGCTGCTAGGCTCTAGTTTTAGCTGTTATAGGCACACTGGAAGTTTTATACTCCTTTCACCCTTGGAGAGCCAGTAGACTTAATTATAGTGGTGTTGGCAATCACAGTGGAGGTGTCACTTCTGCAAAGACCTTTTCATGTTGCATCACCAGTTGCAGAAATTGTGAAACAAACACGTTTTTCTTCTTAGTGACTAAGGGAAGAGTGTCCCCAGTGGGGAAAAAGGCCATGAACTAAGAGTAACAACAGCATGAGCTGCAAAATAAAGATCTTGTGCAGTAAGCATAAAGTAGTGGTCTGAGTGTTGGACTAGGACTTTGGGAGACCAGGGTTTGAATCCTAACTCAGCCATGGAAAACCACTGGGAGAACTTGGGCAAGTCACACCCTCTCAGCAAATCCCCTCTGAACAAATATTGCCAAGAAAACCCCTTAGTGTTCCCTTGGTTGGAAATGAAGGAACACAACAACAAAATTCCAGAAAGCATATCACTATGATTCTACACCATTTGACTTTGCATGATTGTTGTCCATGTCTTGCAACAAATCTTGTAGAGAGGAATTATTTAGCATGCTTGACTCCCCCATTCCTGTTCTGTTCACACTGCATGAATACCAACAGAATGGTCCCATTATCTATCAGTGGTTCTCACTGTAGTCACACAACTATTCCATCTTTTATTCTGATCACAACACTATTGGGAGGATACCTGTGGTGAGGATGGGATTGTATGTGACAGCCAGCAACTACAAATTGCCACCTCTGAAAACCGATATTCTTTTTTATATCTATATAAAAATTATAGCACTCATTTATGAGAATTTCAATTGGTGGCTGATCCTGTAAATTGTAAATATTGTAAATATTGCAATTCACATTTGTGGGTGTGACACCATTGTGACAACTGCAAATGTCCCCCAAACCCAGGCAGCTCCACTGGCAGAGAGTTTCAAGGGGATGGAGAGCAGGATGTTGGGAGATGACATTTTCAGCCCTCCTCTCTGGTGATTTCTGGTGCAAAAAGCACTTGGGGTGGGAGCTCTCAAGAGGCCCTACTGCTGCTTTTTATACCATGATTTGGTGGTGATGCTAGATGCCACATTGTTCATAGCTCTCAGTGCCTCAGAACTTCTTTGACTGGTGTGGTCACTGGTCTTCTCAGGTGGGTTGTAGGTTTGGGGTTGGATCAGGAGATGTTACATCAGAAGCTACATCATTGTAGCTACATCTAATGATGCAGGATCTCAGTTGGTATGTCTCATCACTCCTCCCCCATTTCATCAAAACATTGAATCATAGAGTTGGAAGAAACTACAAGGACCATCCTGTCCAACCCCGCACATGCAGGAATACACATCAAAGCACTCCTGACAGATGGCCATCCAGACTCTGTTTAAAAACCTCCAAAGAAGAAGATTTTACTACATGCTAAGGCAGTGTAGTCTACTATCAAACATCTCTAGCATCAGGGAGTTCTTCCTAATTTTAGATGGGATTTCTTTTCCTATAGTCGATATCCATTGTTCTGTGTCCTAGTCTCTAGAGCAGGGGTCAGCAAGTTCTTCTTACCTGGGGCCAGTCTGATGGCCTCCAAGTCTTCTGCGGGCCGAGGGTGGGGGTGGGGGGAAATGGCAGTGCGTACGCTCATGTGCACATGCACAGCCCCCACCAACCTCCGCTGCCTCTGCGCCACTGCCAAAATGGCAGCTGTGGCTCATTTGCGCATGCTCAGGAGTACTGCTCATGCACAAACGAGTAGCGGCTGCCATTTTGTAAAACAAAATGGCAGCCGTGATGCACGTGGCGGTGGTGTGGCAGCAGCACACGCGGTGGTGGCGGGGGTCAGCGGGGGCCGGTCCAAAGGCCTTGGGGGGCCAGACCTGGCCTGCGGGCCGTAGGTTGCCGACCCCTGCTCTAGAGCAACAGAAAGCAAGCTTGCTCCATCTTCAATATGACAACCCTTTTATTGCTTGTTTATTTAGGGTATGAAACAGGTGTGGGTCCACATTCCTTTCTCTTTTATATAAGGACTTGAAGGTTCTTGTCAAATAAATCACTTCCTGGTGACTAAAGGTCTTCCAGCTTGTGAACAGTATTATCCAGATAGACTGATTAGCATCAACAGTCCTCTTAAGTGTTGAGCTGGAATTTTAGGATATTTAACATGTGGAAAACATGTGCAGGCAGCTTGGTACACTTTTAGGCTAGTTTATTGACAAAAGCAATCAGAGTATACATTATACACATTTACACTCCAAGTGTGAGACTCATAGACTTTCATTCTAGGCACATTCTTATACATTGACCTTTTAGACTGACCTTGACTGGTAAAGAAACATTTATATGGTCTGAAGAGAAACCAGAGTAATGAATTCTACATCTAACACAACATGACAGTGATCTATCAGTGAAGCAAAACAATCTCATCTGTTGAGAAACTACACATCTATAAACAGGAATCTATAGAAGAAACCACAGATTTCCACAGGAATCTTTACTTCTTATTCTATATACTGCATGCAGAGGCGTAGGTTATATCTCTTCCATAAAAGGCTTTGCACTGCAGTGCAGTATTCAATAGCCTGTCATCAGCATTATGAATTATGGTACTCAGCCCCTAGCAGCATAATATGAAACGGTTTAGAAAACAACAGGAAGTATAGTCTTTGGAAGTGCAGGGATAAAAGACATCTTGCCCTTATCTGGTCCCATGTTGTTCAATATCTATATGAAAATGCTGGATGAGGGTTTTAGGAATTTTGGGAGTGGTTGCAACCAGTATGCTGATAACACTCAGCTCCACATATTCTGACACTTTTCAGATGCTGGCACAGTGCCTTGAAATTATAATGGGTTGGATAGGGGGTCCCTAAACCAAAGCTGAACCCTGATAGAATATGAATTCTGTATATGGGCAGTTCTTAGGTCTGGCAGTAAATTATCTCCTCTGGATGGGATTGCTCTTTTCAGTTGCTGGCACCATGGTTTGGAGTTCTTGATGATGGTTTAGACAGGGATATCAGCAACTCCCTTTTCTAGACAAAGATAATTGGAACCATAATTCCTCACCTAGACGTGAATGCATTCTTCAGAAGGAAGACTGCATTATTGCATTATTGCATTAGTTAACAGGAAACCATCCCTCCCATTCCATTCTAGGGATTAGGTGCTTATTCCCCAAATTTACCAACATTGATCTCCATCATGAATATGAATTAGAAAGAAGGAAGAATGTTTCCTACAATCATGCATTCAGAGTTCTATAATTCATCCAAATGTTTGCTTGACATATGGAACTACGGTAAATGAGTTTTTCCAGCAGAGTAGCTCAAGAAAACAAAAGCAACTGACTCACCCTATTAGCACTTTTGAAGAAATATAAAAGTACAAATCAACTGTTTTTGAGATAGTCATAGAGAAAAATGGACTGAAGGCTACGTGCTTCAATTCTTCCTCCTGATTAACTGCTCCCTACTGTTCAGTTCGGGCCTCAGAAAAATGATATAGCACTTTGGTGGGAAGATGCATCCTAGGACTCCAGCACTGGAGGCCAAAATGGAAAAGATCTCCACAGCCACCATGTATTTTCCATGAGTGCTGAGATAGCTTGGAACAAAGGATAGCCAAACGGTGCAAAAGACCAACATGCTGAAAGTGATGAATTTGGCTTCATTGAAACTGTCTGGTAACTTCCTAGCTAGGAATGCCACCACAAAGCTGATGGTTGCCAGTAAGCCCATGTAGCTGAGGACAGTGTAAAACATGGTAAGCGATCCTTCATTACATTTCATTATGATTTCTCCAGACAGTGAATGCATGTCCAAATCTGGAAAAGGAGGAAAAGTAACCAACCAAAACCCACATATGCTTACCTGAAGAAGGGTGCAGAAAATAACAATAGACTGGGCCAATCTTTTCCCAATCCATTTCTGTACAATGTTTCCTGGTTTGGAGGCTTTGAAAGCAACAACCACTGTAACAGTTTTGGCCAAAACAGAAGAAATAGCCATTGAGAAGATGATGCCAAAAACTGTTTGTTGGAGAAGGCAAGTCACCTTATTGGGCTGTCCAATGAAGAGAAGAGAACAGAGGAAAGAAAAAAGGAGAGCGATGAGGAGAAGGTAGCTGAGTTCTCTGTTACTGGCTTTGACAATAGGTGTTTCATGCTGTTTAATAAAGACTGCAAGCACCAGAGCTGTGGTCAGAGACAAGAAAAGAGCCAGAAAAGCTAAAATGATTCCCAAAGGCTCTTGAAAAGAGAGAAAGTTTTGAATCTTGGGAATGCAGAGATCTCTGTCTTTGTTTGGATGTTGATCTTCTGGGCAGCTGATGCAATAATCCATGTCTGAAAGAGCAAAATATACAAATGTTGAAACTATGTTAATATTGAGGCTCACTTATACAGTTTCTGAATTTCATAATAAGTCTCAAGCAAGCCTTAAGAGGAGCTGATTTCAGTCTGGATTTCCCCCAACAACTCCCCCCCCCATCACCTTTTAAAATAACAAGAAGTTTAACTAAGCACTTTACAAATAGTAAATATTTTTCTTGATAGATCATGACATTATATTTCCCCCATATTGTCCAAAATCACTTGTCATATCTCCATATGCATATATTTAATTAAATCTGCAACCCTATAAATATTCACTAGACAGAGGTCTAATTTGCACTGTAGAAATAATGCAATTTGACATCTCTTTAACTGCCGTGGCTCAATGGTACTGATTTCTGGAATTTGGTTTTGTGAGATATTTAATCTTCTCTGCCAGAAAGCTCAGGTGCCACAGCAAACTACAAATCCCAGGATTCCATCGGATGGAGCCATGACAGCTAAAGTCATGTCAGACCTCATTATTTCTTTACTGCAGATTAGACCTGAGTTTTACTAAACAGGAAGTTTCTGAATGGATATATATAAATCTGCACTGGAAGGCATCCGTAAATTTAACAAGTCTTCATAAGTTATAAAAAAGTATATTCAGCAAGGACTTTGAAACTTTATAGCACCTTATATGATCATCCAGCCTTTAAAATCTTGTAAGAAAATCTTCTAAGCAAATCAACTCTCTGAACAGCCTGTTAATTTTAGATGTTCTAGCTTTCTTTAGGCCAGTACTTTATTTATACAATATTAAGCATTGCCACATTATGTCTAATATTCTTTTCTTTCTCCCAACACCAACCCTACATTCACTTTACTTGCAGTAAGCACCTTTGAAGTATGTATCATTTTTCTTATTCTTACTTCTGATTTCCTGTGGAAATTATTTCTGAGTAGATATGTATAGGCTTGCATGGGAAGGCATGCAGCCCTAAAAATTCAATATGCGCTTTCAGTTCCTATAATGCATTTAAGATTGAACTGCAACTATCCTACAAGCAAAGCTTCCAAACACTAGACATTTGGCCTCTTTTTTAAAAAAATGAATCCATAGGTTTATGCTATTTTCAGATTTCATTGGGTAAGTCAGTATGGGATGCGAACTTATACTAAATTTATTTATCTCCAAATGATAAAGGCAATTTTAAGATACTACATGGGGGACTAGGAAAAGTTAGGGAATACTGGCAGTAAACGAAGTGCATCTTTAAATTCTTGCTCTTGGAAAAGATGACCGGCCAATGTCCATCAAAGGCCAGCACTTTTCAATGGCAAGCATTTATATGTCTTCCACATTTCATGTTTTGTCAGTTCAGCATCACAGCCATAATATTTAATTTGTATTAGTTAACACCACATCTCCTACCTGTCTCATTTGCAATCCTCCCTTTTGGACATGAAACACAGCCATAGCAACAAAACTGTTTCCCTTCCTTCTTTTTCTTTCTGTAACCATGATGGCACTTGTCATTACACAGAGAGTAAGGAGGCCCCTACTCTTAAAAAGAAGAGAAAGTTAACAGTCAAAAAGTACAACTGGAATCCTTGAAGGAAGGTGTGCTTTCTCCCAGACCCTTGTTCTGATGTGGAATTTGGGACTACAGCTTCCCATAGTAGATGTTCCCCCTTCTTTGGACTGAGAGCCTACAACCATCTGCATTCCAAGTGCCCCTCTAAGATCCTAGGAAAATGGATTTGAGACTTTTGATAAATTGTTCCTCAAGCCTCTTCCAAGTCCTAGGACCTTATCACACGGGGTCTAAAGCAGTCCCATCCCCGTCCCATCCCCGTCCCATTCCGGATCCTTTGCCCCTGTGTTCAAACGACGTCGCAGCAAACCCCTCCCCATCCAGTGCCATCCCCGGCGCATCCCTGTCCCATTCCGGATCCTTTTTTCGTGTGTTCACACGACGTCGCAGCAAACCCCGCCCCATCCAGTGCCATCCCCGGCACATTGCGGCATCATCCCCGTTCTTTCATTGAGGAATTACATCTGCCACAACCAGAATCAATCCAGAACCATACCGGAATGATGCTGCTTTCTTGTCTGAAGCTACGGGGTCCATTCCGGTATGGTTCTGGATTGATTCCATGCCACTTTCTTGCCGCTTTGAGACCCCGCGTGTGATAAGGTCCCTAGAGAGGGTCAGTGAATTCCAACTGTTTCTTGCAAAGGCAAAATGAAATGTCTATTTTCTCACCTACTGACCCTGTACACTTAAATGCATGCTACTGGCCATCCCACTTCAGGAAAACAAGGTCATCACATTCTTAGGAAATGATTTTTTATTATTATTAAAGAAAAGAAAAATACGCTTGATACAGTACTGTTGGTGCTATGCATTGTAAGCACATATCTCCTTTTTTCCTTCTGGAACCAAGATGACACTTGCCATTATGCAAAAAAGAAGGGAAGTGCCCATCCTCAAAGGAAAGAAAACTGAGAAGGTGTGACACATAGATTCTTTTAATGAAATTGCATCTTCAAAATGAACAATAAAAAGGGCTTTTGGGGGTATGTCAGCAGCAAAAGGAAA
>CM034710.1:7573765-7586976 GCA_020142125.1 Phrynosoma platyrhinos | reverse complement strand
ATGGCCCTTGTGGTCTCTTTCAACTCTATGATTCTATGATTCTAAAGGTTTAGATAGGCTGGAAAGTGAGGCAAGACAAATCTGTCTTGTTTGTCCTTTTGTTTGTCAGGGGAATCAGATATAAATTTAATCAAATGAATAAATGAATGGGGTGAAGCAAAGTGTTCATGCCAAGAAAGGCATCAAAATGGTACTTTTAAAAAACAGCATACCATTGCATATTTTCATTATATATATATATATATATATATATATATATATATATATATATATATATATATATATATATATATATATATATATGAATTGGTTTTTTAAATAGAAAACTCTAGGTGGAGGAGATGATGATGGTGGTGATGATGATGATGATGATGATATTATCAACAACATCAGCAACAGCACTGTATTGTTCATCTTATTCCTCTGTAATGCAATGGACAGGACTTTGAAATGCTGTCATATGCTTTGAGCCATTGGTACAAAGATTCACAACTTGGTTTGGATGGCAAGAGAGTAGGCCATACCCTTAAGTGGTTTGTTCCCTCACATTTCCTGTTCAACTATGGTAATAATAATAATAATAATAATAATAATAATAATAATAATAATAATAATTTATATCCTGCCTCTCTGTAAAATACAACCGAGATGGCATACAAGATAAAGCAAACAATCCCATCTCCCAATAGCCCCCCCCCCTAAAATTAAACAGACAAAATATAAAAACATACTTAAAAATTACAAATCACAAATAATTTGAGATAGCTACAGTGGAAATCAGGGACAAGCATAACTATTTTTGGTGGCCGGTTACCTACTCAGGAAAATAGCCTGAAAATAGCAGAAAATAATGACCAGAATCCAGTACCAGCTACTTACTGAACTAAGCAATGGTCTCACAATCATGACAGAGTGTATCTATGCTGCAGAAATAATGTAGTTTGATAGCATTTTAAGTGCTGTATCCTATGGAATCCGATAATTTGTAGTTTTACACGGTCTTTAGCCTTCTCTACAAAACAACAAATCCCAGGATTCTGTATGATGGAACCATAGCAGTTAAAGTGGTGTCAAACTGCATCATTTCTACAGTGTAGATGCACCCAAAGTAGTGATCATTAATATGACACACTTACAGATGAGTAAATCTAAGTAACAGTTTCATATTCACAACTTTTTAACAAAGGGAGGGTTATTTGCACTATTAAATGGAATGGCCTCCTAGTTCATTTGGTGAAAATGAACTGCATTGTTTAAGATGTCATGAGGTTATTTCCCTACCTGAATGAAATTTTCATGCCACTGGATCCTCTCTGCATGAATTTTGAATGTATTATCAGGCAGACCTTGTGAATGCAGTCTTCCTACTTTGACTCTGACATATGAGTTATTTGGGAAAGTGATCAAATTTGTAATATCAATTCCAGTTGCCAGTTCCCCATGTTCATTGAATCTAATTTCATCTCCAGCATTGTTGTTGAATGAGATCCTCTGAATGAAAGAATAAAGCTAGGTGAGGGGAGAAAGAAAATCAGAGGAATTATAATGTGTTGCAAGGGTCTCAATGAAGAACCTCTGGGACCGCATCTGCACTTCAGAAATAATTCGGTTTGATACCATTTTAAGTGCCAAGGCTCAATACTATGGAATTCTGGGAATTGTAGTTTGTTGTGGCACCAGAGCTTTGCTACGGTTCCCAGAATTCCTTAGCTTTGAGCCATGGCACTTAAAGTGGTGTCAAACTGGATTATTTCCACAGTGTGGATGCAGCCTGGGAGGGCTTTCTCTCACTCCCAGCACCATCACAGGCCTATCTGCTGGGGACATTGGAGAGAGCCTTCTCAATGGGTTCTTCCAACTGTGGAATTTCCTTTGATGGGAAGGTAGACTGCCCTCTTTCTGTTCTCCTTTCTCTGACAGACAAAGACCTTTTAATTCAGACATGAATGTAATGATTACTTAGTCGCAGGGAGTTGTGATATGAGGTTTGTGTGTTGCATTTTAACTGCATTGTTATTTTTTTTTAAAAAAAGATGTTATATGTTCAAAAATGTAATGGTGTTCATTTATTTAACTGTGCTTTGACTTTTCATTTTTCAGGTTTCTGGCTTATCTTGCATTAGCTTTTGATAAGTTGTTTTGGTCCCATTATTATCCCCCAACTTGAGAGTTCATCTTCCTCAGAAGACAATCAGACTTATGTTTCAAGGATTCACAGCAGAGACTGGACAGCTAGCCAAGTCCTCCTTCTGTTCAGCAGGTCAGGTTAGGTTCAGAGGAGGAAAAGGAGCTGGAGGAGAGGCTCCCTAGTCCTCAAGAAAGGTGGAGACTCAGGTGTCTGGCTCAGACAATCTCTGGCAGACAAAATGAGAGGCTGCAACCAAAGTGTTGGGAAGAGCACAACTGTAGAATGCTCTCCCGACACACAACCTGGGATCTGGACATTGTCTGAACATACTGCTTGTAAAAGGAGGTTGCAAAAACCTGCTACCTTGCTGAGTTCAACATCAGTCATCCTTTTGACAGCTCAGCTTGTGCAAATGTGTTCATCGGATCAAAGACCCCAGGATTATTTAAGGACTAGGCTACTGTGGCTCCCTGGAATCCTTAGTCTGATTTATGACTTTCTTGACCCTGGACTGTTTGACAATGAATGCCTCAATTCCAGGGCTCTCTGACTTGGAAACACTTAACCTTGTTTGAGGTGGAGAGCAGGACACCCATGCCAGGTGGCATGTAAAATTTATATATATATATAGGATATATAGGAATGGAACTACCCGTATTTTAAGGAGATATGTGAGATGAGGAAAGAGTGTTATTGGTTGAAATAAATTTGCATGTAGATGTTATAGGGATTGCCTCATGTGACAGCACAATATGTCTGTTCATTTATGACAATAGACCTTGAACAGTAAAAGGACATTACCTGCCAAGGTTCCACATTATGCAGAGCAAATCTGCCTGGAGTGCCCATTGCTTTATGACTACGTGGAGAAAAGCACATATGATAGGCATGTACCAAAGCATAGACAGCATTATAGATACTGTAGCTGTGACCAGTCATGCTCATTTCAAATAATGTTGCAGGAAGAGTCTCCAAATTCTCCTCCCCAGTACAGGATTCAAGAAGGTCTGTTGGAACATTGGAATTTGAAGGGGAACAGTCAAAGGCTTGCTCCCATGTATCTTTAATGAAGCCATCTCCTTCTGATGCAGCAGGATGGATAGTCTGCAAGAACTCTTGGAAACCTGGAATCTTCTTTGAGTGACTCATAAAGGAGATTGCACCATGCAATGTCTGAATATCAAAAAAACTGTGACTGATAGGTAAAGTAATATCAATTTGAACTGTCAGAATCCATACTTTCCCTAGAGAGATCAGTTCCTCATGTGTAGCACATACTAGATGCATATACACGAGACCTGCTGCCAACCACACCATGGTGTCATTTTCTCCATATATGATAACAACATTAGCTTCATTGTTCAAGAAATCTGGAAGGTTCTTGAGAATTAGAACTAACATTTCATCTATGCTACCCAAGCGTGCATGTCTTGGAGCTATTTTTCTGAAGGCTGAACAGATTCCATTCTGGGAAAGCATTGGCTCTAAGACCTGAAAGAAACGCTCTCCACCTTCATTATCCATTGTGATGAGCCCTACCCATTTCCATCCAAAATGGAGAAGTAACTGAATGATACCCAGGTTCTGAAGCTCCTCATTTGGGCCCATGTGGTAAAGGGAAGGGAAATCAGATTGATCTCTTAAGGTTGGTTCAAATGAGCCATAAGTCATCTAAAAATGAGCGCAAAGGCAGACATTTCAAATGAGGGGTTTGGAGTACTTCTTTATTTGTTGAGAGAATTAGTTTCTTTTGCCCTACTTTGTCATATGGAAAGGTGCAGAGTGCAACTTATATAGAATTATAAAATTCAATTAATCATTCCAACTCATAGAACTCATCCAATTATAATGCACATAAAAGCAAATGTACATGTTTCTTTCCTCTTTTAGGTAATCTTTTTCCTTTCTAATACCTACTTGCACTAAAAATACTTAGTTGATATAGAAAGAAATGGTTAAGATAGATGCTGGTGGATGGTCTTCACACCTTGTATATCTTCTCAAATAAAAGCATTCCTATATTTCTTCAGAACAATCCAGTCTAAACAATATAGAATGTCAGCCTGTATTTATCCAGAACTATTGGTTGAATCCAGACCTAAGCATAACTACAATAAAAGCTGAAGCTAGTTCAGACTTAGCTACAGTTGAGGCTAGTAAGACTTAGATTAGTCATAACTCATGTCTCATTGGTTTTAGTGGGCCTGCTCTTGGGTGGCTGGTGACCTCCATTCCAGCAAAGCAATGAATCCACTTTTGGTTATGAAAGGAGCTCTTCATGGTGGCAAATCCTATTTCCAAAATAGGCTCTAAACATTTAATGTGGAGTTCAAACTAATGCCCAATCCTCTTTAACTGTCCCACTTCCATGAAAGCCACTGGTCTGTTCTATGTATGATTAAAATTGGATTTGGTTATTATAGATGGGACAATCAACCTTATAGGGACATTAGTAAAGCTTTTCTACCCTTCTACTATAATACATGCAAGCTGTTTCACCTCACACACTGCTGTCTTGGGCAGGGGGAACTAGTCGAGGTCCTACCTGTGGAATCTTGTAAAGTCCTGAGAAGTCTCTCATCTGTGAGGAGATCTCTGTTGCAAATCCACCAACCATTCCTATTAGCTTTTTCTGGGTGCCACACCTGTAGTTGGGAAGAAATCTCCTTGACCTGAAGAGCAGATCCAGAGTAGCACGGTAGACCATCTTCATATCATTTAGCGCATCACAGATGTGGAACCCGAGAGTGTTATTGGGCAAGATCTTGGGATTCAGGTTGATCTCATGGATGGCAAACACCACAGCTAGAATGTGCTGGTAGAACTTTGTCACTACACTGTAAACACAATGATGACCTTGTGAAATGAGAAACTGGGTAAGCCTGAATAATCATAACCTTTTGCATGCCATGAAGGAGACCTTGTGATAGTAAACCTAGAGAGCTGTCTGCAAATGAGTTAGTTAGGATAGTCAGAAACAAAGTAAACACCAGTTAGGTTACAGAAAGATAAATGGAAAATGTATATTTTTAGAAGCAAACAAACATATGGAGAATCATGACACATTGAGAAACAGTGGATATCATGAAAAATAGTTATTGTTAACACTAGAAGGAAAAAAAGAAGATTTAAGAAAAATATATTTTTTAAAAAAGATATGAATGGGTGAAAGGGGATCAAAAAGATTACATCATACTGTATTTTTGATAAGTAAGGAGTTTACAAATCTTGGTTGGATTATGCAAATGTTTCCTTTTTTGTATCTGTTAAAAAACAACAACTGGTGGAAAGTATGATTATGCAATAGAGGGAGAATATAGGATAGGGGAAAAAAGTTTGTATAGGACAAAGAACAGTATGGAAGTTATGGAAAAGAACTCAACTACCCTAGAATTGTTTAGCCCTTCTACCTACCTATTAAATGTGATAGATAAGATAAATAACATCCAAGCAAGAAAAGAGTGGAAAAATACTATATATTATCTCAATAGCTAGAATTAATTTTACTAAAAAATGGAAAAATGAAGAAAGCACAGACATGGGATGTATGGCTTATAGATACATTAGAAACTATAGAAATGGATAAACTTACATGTACCCCAGAATTGTTTAGCCCTTCTGCAACTGTTCAGTACAGTTTCAAAAACTTCTATGTTAATGGCTTTAAAGTAATTAACGTCACTCCCAATTTCCCCTTGCATTTTCATTCTTTTGAAGAAATTAGTTTCTCAGCCTATACATATGTGTGCATGTGTGTGAGTGTGTGTCAGCTACTGTCTCCTCTCTTATTCTTAAATGGATCAAAGTAATTTCCAATAAAACAAAAAGGAATCAATTGAAACTTCACTAGATGGTTAGAATTATAATAGAAAAATGCTTACAGTGGAAAGTCAAATGACTCTTCAGAAGGATGCCTGTCAAAAGCAATTTTAGGAGAAATGTAATACATCACAGATACCATTGCACCAATGATAACTTCACTTGGCTGGTACCATTCATGAGGAATATGCAGGGGATCATTTCCAGTGCACTTGATATTATGTCTGTCACATCCCACATAACAGAGCTTCAGCAGCAGCAGCAAACATATCAAAGATCCTACTAGTCCAATGCCAAAGCTGGCCCTATGATGTGGATTCTTTTCCATCAGGCTGTTTCAAAGAAGCTGGCAAAGGGTCTGACTCTGCCAGTCCTCCTCTACAACTGAAGCTGGTCAGCAATATCTTCATCTTCAACTGTATCTAGGAGCATCTAATAAATAATGATAGAGAGAAGGAGATTTGAAATCTGGCTTAGAAGTTCAAAGAGGAAAACTGAGAATAAGGGACAGTGCTTTATCGGTTTTCATTGGCCCCAATGTTAGCTGTCAAAGGTACATTGCGGGTTTTCAGACTTACAAAGTCTGGTGACTTAATTACAGAGATGGTGATAATTACAGGGGAAATGTCCAGTTCCCCCAAGACCTTGGACTCTGTTCAGTTTGCATCACCAGTTGAGATCATCTGGAATAAACATGTTTCTTAGATCCTTACATCCACATTGCAGCTGGAGAGCAACTCTGTGATGATAAGTTTCCAGTGTCCCATGAGAAGGAATAAAAAAGAAACAGTCCTGTATAGAAAACAACAACTACAACTACTCTAAGGACATTATTACACAAGCCCCTTTCTTGTCACAATTGTATCAGGAAATAGAAATGGAAACATACTGGTTTCAGAATAGCCATTATCACCTATCTTGTCAATTGCGCAACTGTGCCATCATGCTCTATTCTGCACTTCCCTTTAACCCCACCTCCATGCCCTATGCCCTATCCAGCATGCCTTTTGTTTTTTTTTAATTTTATTTTTATTGTCACTTTTTCATGCAGTTCCAGAGTTTTGCTAAAGCAATTTAAGTTTTAAAGGAAAGAAAATCAATAAGAAAAATAATAGGGCAACCAGTCTGCTTGGGAATAGTGAGGAGGAGGGGGGACAGGGGGAGAGGAAGAGACATTGACCCCACATGACTGCTAATTTTGCAACTACCTTGGCATTTCACCCCTGAGAACTAGCACAATCGGGAGCTCATTGATGGGTTTCCTCCATCAAAGAAAAGGGGCACTCTAATTACATTTCAGCGACATAGCAGCTATGGGTTGGAGGCAGTGTTGTGTGATAAATACTGCCAAAGCACTTTTTTCCAAGCTGTAATTGTAGTTTAAAAGCAGATGCAGTAATCTTCTAAGAGATGACATTAAAAAAAAATCAGGCAGAATAGGAAATGTTGGCATTGGGCAAATGATCCTATTGTAGACTAGGGAGTTTATCACATTGTTTAAAAATGCGTCTTACCTCTTCCATGTTGTAGTCTTATTCGGGATGCAGCTGGGTTCTATCACATGGATTTTGCTGCTGATGCTGCCTCCAGGCTGCATCCCATCAAAAACCCAGCTAAAATCCATCCTCAGTTGGCCGATTTCCAAAGTTGGGTGCTTCCCAGTGTTGCAAATTGACCAATTAAGAGCAGATTTTAGCTGTTTTTTTTGCTAGGATGCAGCTAGGAGGTGGCATTGGCAGTAAAATCTGTGCGATAGATTCAGAGCATAAACTTCACTGGAGGACTTTGCACTATTCAACATCTCTTGGGAGCTTTTCAAACCACACAATAAGAGTGATATGATTCTAATATAACTGCCATGACAGTATCTTATGAATTCCGGAGATTTGTACTTTAAGGAGGGGTATATAGAATTATCAGATCAGCCAAATAGCACCAGACTATAAACCCCAGGAATCCATGGGAAGTTGCCATTGCAATAAAAGTGGACTCATGGTGCTATAATTGAATAGTATGAACAGGCCCTAAGCCTTAGCCTGGATCCAGATGGGCCTCCCCTCCCTATTTGACAGAGTTATTGTGAGGATAAGAATGGTGTGAATGACCAACCTTGAGCTCCATCAATGAAAACCAGGCGAGAAAGGCAACAAATTCAGACAACTAAGGAGATTATCGCAGCACTAATTAAAGCGACTTACGTGAGCCGGCTTAAAATTTAAAATGGTGGCATTCTGATGTTCTCACAAGGATTTTGCCACCAAAATCACTGCCCGGTTGCAGCCCAGGTCTATCCCTTCTCCCAGGGGTGCTCCCAGCAGCCATTTCCTTAAGCCAGAAAACTTCAACTACCTTCTTGGGTCACATCCTCCATCCACTTTTTTCCTCAGGTGTCATCCATTTTGTGGTGCCTTGTCTTCCTCTGGTCACCCTGGAGCCTCACAACCCCACTCCCCCTCCTGGCTCCGGCTACAAAGAGGTGGGTGAGATGAGGGAGGAGAAGGGAGAAGCAGAGGGTCCTTGTTTTCTTCATCCTCCAATGACCAAAAGACCCTCCATTCGTCCCACACTCACCCAGGCACATGGAGGCCACCATCAGTAGCAGTGCTGGGAAACAGGTGGAGAGCGACACTCACTTCCTCCATCTACAACCACCGCCACTGCCTCTTCCTCCTCCCAATCCTGCCATTAATGCCACTGCTGCCATTTTCCGGCCTTCCCTACTTTTCCTCCCATTGTTCCCTCCCCACCTGTGCAAGGTGAGGGGGAGAAGGAGAGCCATGGAGGAAAACCTGTGCGGCAATTGAGCTGAGGAGTTGCCAATCATGCACACCTCCTGAATCTTTCGTCACTTTTGCACCAACTCCTGACCTCTACAGCTCATGGGAGGGAGCAATTGGGTGGCACAGGTGTCCTTCAACCCAGGGGGGCAGTTGGTTAGGGGAAAACTACCCCATCTTCTTCTTCCCCTGGGCACCTGATGGGGATCTACCTTTGGGCTTTAGGTGGAGGGCTGGATGGTTGCATGTCTACAGTTGGGGGGGGGGAGATGGATGGGGTGTTGGCCTTGTGCTGCCCAGAAGAGTGTCTGGGTTCACGTCCCTTCCTTGCTGCAGCCTGACGCTTGAGGAATCTGAGATCCTTCAGATATTGTCCAATTATATTTGCCATCATCCCTAACCTTTGGTCATATTATCTGGGTCTGAATGGCAAGACAGTGAGGGTGACAGATTCCTCACCTTCACTCTACCATCAATAATACTAGGCTTTCAAGAGATCAGAGATTCTTTCAACCTTTACCCAAAAATGCCAAGGAAAGAACCTGGGAATTTCTTTCTTTCTTTTTTTTTTTAAAAAATAATTTTATTGAAGATTAAAAACATACATAAAATACATAAACATTGACTAACATATACATACACAAGATTACTAAGAAAGAGAGAAGAAAAAAAGAAAGAAAAGAAAGAAAAGAAAAATAAGAAAAGAAAAAAGAAAAGAAAGGAAAAAAGAGAAAGAAAACATCCACCTACACCATGACAAAATACAACTCCCTAAGCAGGTAGCAGTGAGATTACAAATGTTATATCAATATAGCCATTTGATATATATTTTCCATTATATCTCATTCCTTATTTAAGCTGATTATCAGGAATTTCTGAATAATAATAATAATAATAATAATAATAATAATAATAATAATAATGATAATACTAACTTTCATTTATATTTCCCGCCTCTCCCTGTGAATCATGTGCTGTATCAAAAAGTTAAAACTTCTCTCCCAGTTTCTATTCACTGGACAGTCCTCTGTGATTATTTATTGGAGGATACAGAGGAGATGAATGCATTCTTTAGGGTTTTTAACACATGTTTTATGATTTGATATGTCACTCTTGACCCTGTCATGAGAAATCAAACTAATTTCTCTTCATTCTTCTGGATGATTCCAAATGAAAGGCTCCAATATGAAGGGATTGTGCAGCTCCTGAAGCATTTTGGATGGAACTGGGTTGGTCTTCTCCTATCAGATGATAACAATGGATAAACATTTTTTTGAACTCTGAAACCAAAGCTCTCACAGAACAATATTTGCCTGGCAATGACTGAGGTGCTTCCAATTGTGGGGAGCAACACAACAACATTTGTTACTCAAACCTTCCTAAAGCTTTCCTCCATCCTCTGGTTGTTCAAACTCAATGTATTTATTGCCCATTAGAATGATCAATCTATGGATGCTTTACAAACAGTTCTTCAATACTTTGAATTTGTTCAAAAGCATCCCATGGAGAGGGTTTGGATCATAACTTCTCAGTGGAATGTCACAACTCCATTCCCTTGGAATAAATTCACAGTAAAATCCCTCAATGGCAGCTTGTCTTTCTCACATCACACAAAGGTAATGCCAGGATCTCAGGATTTTCTTGAGACCATAAATCCATATGAGTCAATGATTTTTTTAGTCCAGAAGTTTTGGACCATTGCTTTTGATTTTTCATTAGCATTAAATAACGTTTATTATATAGACAACTGCACTGGAGAGGAGAACCTGAGTCACTTCCCTGGAACTATGTTTGAAAGAAAACTATCTGGCCAGAGCTACATCATCTACAATTCTCTTTATGCTGTAGCACATTCTCTACATGCCCTGTATTCATGGAAAGCCAAACAAAAAGGAAATGAGATCAGAAATAGACATAATGATTTGGAAGTTCATCCTTGGCAAGTAAGTCATGCCCCTTCCCACTACATATCAAATATAAACATCCCACTTAACGGGCTTTTTCTGGTTTAAAAAAGTGTTGTTGTTGGTCCATCGTCTAAACCACAGAATGAGATGACTTCTCATTCCATAATGCTTGGACCATAAGCTACCAGTGATAAGTGCTGCATACTAATGGGGTTACATCTGGAATTTAAACCACATCTCCACATATCTCTTATAGCATGTGTAAACCCATTATTATTATTATTATTATTATTATTATTATTATTATTATTATTATTATCATCATCATCATCATCATAATTATAAATTGAGTTTCTTCACTGTTCAAATTCCACAACCAAATGCATAGACCAGAAATATTATGGTGTGGATTGACTTTGGTATTATATCTTGACTATTGAAAATGTATAAGAATGTAGAGACAATAAATGATGGAAAAGATGGAGAGAACCTGTCAATAGCTCCCAATTGTGTGGCAGTACAAAACAGTTGCAAAGATTGGAAGCCCCATGGTGTCACAGTCTCCCCCTCTCTCCTTGTCCCCCATCTCCCTCACCATTCCAAAGCAATCTGATTCACTTTTTTGTATTACTTTTCTTTTTTAAAAACTGGAATCACATCCCTTGAACTGTGGAATTGTGTTTTAAAAAGTAAAAATAAAATAAAAAGAAAACTCAACAAAAGGCATGCTGGGTAGGGCAGAGGGCAGAGGTGGGGTTAAGGAGGAGTGTGGAAGAGAGCACTTTGGCAGCATAAACCACAGCTGCATGGTTGCAAAGATGTGTGACAATGGTTGCTCATGAAACCAGTATGTTTGCCTTTTCATTACTTTGTGTGATTGCAGTGAGAACAGGGCTCATGTGATAATGTCCTAAATGCAACTCCCAAACACAGGAGGCAGATACGTGGAAGTATGTGATACACAGTAGCTGAATTATCAGAAACTAGGCTGGAAGTTTGATGCTACAGAAGCTATTCCATGCTCTTCACTTGATTAGTGATTATGACACACACAGAATAAAGGCAACAGTCTCAGTTCTTGGATACTATGGAACTGGTCCTGGAGGGTTCTCTGAATGGAAGGGCTCCTCACGGTTCCCAGAGGAAGAAGAGGAAAGTGGTGGTGGTAGGCTATATTCTGCACAGAGGAATAGTAGTATTAGTGTGAAGGTCTGATAGACAGTCTTGAAAGATCTGGTGTCTTCCAAGGGTGAAGATGCATAGTCCATGGTATCATATTACAGTTCCCCTTGGTATTTTCTGGGGTTTGGTTCCAGGACCCCGTGTGGATACCAAAATTTGTGGAGTGGCATGTGTAGTAATATAGTGGCATAGTCAAATAGCATCCCTTATATAAAATGACAAAATCAAGGATTGTTGTTTGGAATTAATATTTCTTTTATGTTATGTATTTTTGAATATTTTCAAGCCATGGATGTTTGAATCCATGGATAAAAAAATCCATGGATATGGAGATCAAACTGTACACTTTCATCACTGCTTTGTGTTGAAGAAGACAACTCACAGAAGAAAGAATAATACTGGAGTGAACAACTGGCTCCACAAATGGTGCCATCAGGAAATATTTGGAATGTTGTCTGTGTTTTCATAAAGATGGACTCCTGGCAAGATGTATGAGGTTGCCATTAAAATGCTGCTAAATTGACAAACATGTGTTCTAATTTACATCAATTTATTATTTTTCTTTTTATTTAAAAATCAGTTATAACAGGATCATTCAAATTTAAGGGATGTCATGCTTTGTCTTGTGAGTGATATTTGGAAGTTACTATTATAATGCCTCAGTCCCTGAGGGACAGAGATGATGATGATGATGATCATCATCATCATCCACTATTTTCATGCCCAGGTAGCAGGTTTGTCATCCAGCAATTTAGAATTTAAACTGTGTTAGATATCAGGAAAGAGGAAACCCACACATTGTTCAACTCACTCATTAATCTTAAGCAAGTCACTTTTGGGTCAGTTTCATAGCTCAGGACTCTTCAAAGGGATAAAGAATGTGGGTTCAGCCACATATGATGGCAAGCAGTGAATATCACCCTGTCTTGGCTTTGTGTGAATCCAGGAATAAGAGAGGAGTAGCTGAGTGGGTGGCTATTGACAAACAAGGGTCAGAGTTACAACTGTACAAATATTTCTTTTTGTTTTGTCTTACCATTTATCTTTAACTCACACTTTGCTAAAGAGCATCCAAAGCCACAGCATTATCTACAATGTTATGTAGTTTCTTTCACTACTAACATGAAAACATAACAAAGAAAAACAATGGAAGAATAAAATATATAGCAATAGCAAGTACATTTCTATACCGCTTATCAGTGAATTAACAAACCCAAGCGGTTTACAATGTGTAAATCAATTTTACTGACTTGTGGAAGGAAGGAAGGAAGGCTGGGTGGACCTACTTGGTATCAAACTCACACCCTTGTGGCTGCATTTAACCACTGCACCACAAGGGCTCTCTATGTGTATATATATGTGAAGACCTTAATGTCACCATCATTTTTTCCTTACTAT
>CM034710.1:7443168-7453991 GCA_020142125.1 Phrynosoma platyrhinos | reverse complement strand
TGAATACTGTCTACACATAGAATTCAAGCTTTTGCAGATAATCTGATCCAGCAGTAGAAGGAGGTGAAGAGCCAGTAAAATGAATGCCTTGAACATCAGCATATTTGGTCCCAGTCCTATAGATATATTTTATCCTCATAAATGTATTTGTATGAATCCAAGAAAAAAGAATCTTTAGAGAAAAACATGGAAAAACAACAAGGACAGACCAGCTTCTACCAAGAAGAAGATTCTCAGATGAGCATTCAGCATATATGAAATAACCCACATCTGGTAGAACAGGTTAGTTCAAGTAAGAATAGATAAGGTTGCCACCTGTGATGAGTCTTTATAGATATTTTCATGGCACAAACAGCTATACTGATTTTCTTCCTAGTTCACTAATTGGTGCCTAATAAAAATCATGCACTTATTATAGTAATTTTGCTATTACAGGG
This sequence comes from Phrynosoma platyrhinos, assembly GCA_020142125.1. Classification (NCBI taxonomy): domain Eukaryota; kingdom Metazoa; phylum Chordata; class Lepidosauria; order Squamata; family Phrynosomatidae; genus Phrynosoma; species Phrynosoma platyrhinos. The sequence continues at coordinate 7,453,554 of CM034710.1, read as the reverse complement.
CAGAGAGCTAATGCCCATCCCCAACTTTTTTACTGAAGCAGAGGAAAAACAACAAAACCTGCTTACATGATTCATAATCCCAGTATAGATAAGCTCAGATTCAGTGAGGAATAGTGGTTTGAGCATTGGACTACAACTCTGGAGACCAGGGTTCAAATCCCTGCTCAGCCATGGAAGCCCACTGGGTGACCTTGGGTAGGTTGCATTGCTTCAGCCTCAGGAGGAGGCAAAGGCAAACCCTCTCTAAACAAATCTTGCCAGGAAAACCCTGTGATAAGTCTGCTTTAGGGTTGCCATAAATTGGAAATGACTTGAAGGCATACAGCAACAACAATAGATAAAGATTAATACAGGTTTTCCCTGGACTTTTTGATCATGAGTACGACTCTGGCACCATTTTGGAACACAAAGTGGCACCCGAGTAGTGCTTAAGCGCCTGTGACTCTGGACGCAATTTTGGAAGACAAAATGGTGTCAGGTGGTGGGCGTGAGTGGCAGTGCCAATGGTCGGGTGTGAGCAGTGGTGGCAGTGGCAGCAGCTGGCTGGTAGGAAGGCCTTGGCGGGCTGGGTCTGGCCCACGGGCTGTAGTTTGTGGACCCCGGGTCAATAGAATAAAGGCATGTAGTGCGGTGTTATCAGTTCGCTGATGACAAACAGATATACTTCTCCATGACCCAGTTGTCAGCTCAGACTTCAGACTGAATCCAGACAAAACGGAGGTACTAACAGTCGCAGGCCCGAAACCAGGACTGGGAATACAACTTCCAGTCCTGGATGGAGTCACACTCTCTTCCAAGGACTGTGTTCACAGTCTGGGGGTACTCTTAGATTAGTCGCTTCACATGATTAATCAGGTGAATGCAACGGTCAGGAATGCGTGTTATCAGTTTTTGCTGATATGCCAGCTGTGCCCTTTCCTGGAGATTAGGGATCTTGAAACTGTGGTACATGCTCTGGTAACCTCATGCCTGGATTTCTGTAATGCACTCTACATGGGGCTCCCCTTGTGCTTAACTTGGAAACTTCAATTGGATCAGAATATGGCAGCTATGCTGGTTACTGGAACATTTAGGAGAGAGCACATAACACCTGTGCTGAAATCTCTCCACTGGCTGCTGATTAATTTCCAGGCACAGTACAAGTTATTGGTTTTGACCTTTAAAGCCCTACATGGCTTGGCTCCAACTTATCTCTGGGACCGCCTCTCCCCGTATGATCCCCCCCACGTGCTCCAGTCCTCTGGGAGGAACTTGCTACAGCCTATGAAAACGAGGCTGTCGTTGACCTCCCAGAGGGCTTTCTCTGCGACCGCTCCCATATTATGGAGTGGCCTGCCGGATGAGATCCATCTTATTACCACTCTTGACTGGTTTAAAAAAGCAGTAAAGATGGATCTTTTCTGGCAGGGCTTCCCAAAATAATTGTCCCAGCCCAAAACAGACAAGTCTTGGCTACTCGCTCCCCCAGCCACCACTGTTTGTTCTAAGGTTTTTAATTATATGTGTTTAATTTTATCCTTTCTATTTTAATTTTAATTTAATAAAAATTATTTTAATTTAATTTTAGTTTCAATGAAGCCAAGCTGATCATCTTCAGCATGTTGGTGTTTTGTACTGTTTGGGTCTCTTTTGTCCCTACCTACCTAAGTACCAAAGGGTAATACATGGTGGCTGTGGAGATCATCTCCATCTTGGCTTCCAGTCCTGTTTTACTGGGTTGCATCTTCCTCCCCAAAAGCTATTTTATAATTCTGAGACCTGAATTGAACAGCAGAGAGCAATTAGTAAGAAAAAAAGAACAATGACCTTCACATTTATGTCTTACTATTCCTTGACCCACTTTCCATTGTTGTATTCCTTATTTTGGAGGTGGAGGCACACTGAAGAATTAAAGTAGCTTGACACCACTTTATTTTATTTTATTTTATTAAAAAAATTGCTTCACTTACAAATATATAGCAAACATTTTATACTTTCATACAAAACAAACATCAAAAAGACAAATAAACCTTATTATCTTATCTATAATCTCATTCTTCCTTCAATCATTATCTTATCGTACAATCCATTGTTTTGCTCCTATAAACTTCTGACTAACATGACTTGAGCTCTATAGTACAATTTAATTCTTTCTATATGATATTTAATAGAACTCCATCTTAAGATCTAACCTATTCCATTTCATTGTCTAGATGGATTTAATCTCAGTTATGATCATTTTTCCTTGTAATATTGCATCAAAAGCTTTCAATCATTATCCCATCCTCTTTTATAGGTATTATTCACGCACATTGTCAGCTTATCTAACCCCATTATGTCTACACATTTGATTAACCAGTCATTGATTATCGGACTATTTTTCTCTTTCCATTTTTGTGCATATATTATTTTAGCTGCAGTGACTGCACATAGAATACATTTTAGATGTTTCCTATCATTTTCTCCTTCCACCATATTTAACAAGAAATATTCTGGTGTCATTCTTATGGATATCTGTAATATTATTTGTAACGACTCATGTACTTCTTTCCAAAATTTCATTGCAATCGGGCAAGTCCACCAAAGATGATATAATGATCCTTCACTTGTCTCACATTTCCAGCATTTCCCTGATTCATAACCTCTGGATTTCACCAGTTTGTTAGGTGACAGATACCACCGTTGCAGCATCTTTTAAAAATTTTCTTTTAGATCCATACACAATGTAAATTTTACGTTTTGATTCTAAGCCCTTTCCCCTTTATCCATTTGGATCTGGTAACTAAAATTCTGAGACCATCTTATCATACTATTTTGATCAGTTCTGTTTCTAGTTCAGTTTTTAGCAACTCCTTATATATTTTGTCTATAACTCCTTTTGTTGATACTGTCAGTGCCTCATCTATCTCATTCATACCTCTCTTAAACCCTTCTAGTTTAAGGTCTATTTTAAATCTTTCCATTAACTGATGATGTGTGAACCAGTGACATTCAAATTCCTCCATCTCCTTACAATCCCTCATTCTCAGTGTTCTCCCTTCCCAGTAAAGGATTTGGTGATCTCTCAAATACTCATTTGGTTACATTTTGTAACCTTGACACCACTTTAACTTCCATGAGTCTGTCTTTGGAATCCTGGGATCTGTAGTTTGGTGAGGTAACAAACTCTTACAAACCAGGCTGAATCCTAAAGAAACTACAAATCCCAGGCTACCTGCTTCAATTTCAGTGACTTACATCTTCTCAACAAAAGACCTATATCCATTGACTATATGTTTATATGTTTGTAGCAGCTCCTTCAGTCTTTGGAGCTGAACAAACTCAACATGGGATTCTCATGGGAAGAGACAGAAAAAGATTATCTCTTTAGAGCATATACTGCAATAAGTGCAAACTTGTTACTCCGGTGGAAGACAAGGTACAACTGCTTGAGGCCCACATGTCTATACTGAAATATATCAGGGAATATGAGACTTTTTTGGACAGCACCAAGGAGACTCTTCTGGAAGACAATACCAAGAGGATGCTTCTTAAGTTGCAAGGCATTTTAAATTTTTTACTCATGGCATGTGTCATCTTTAACCCCAACCAGGTGATGTACACTAGATTAACACATTTAAACCATTAGATACATAACTAAGGGGATTACTACACATGGCTTTTAAAAGATGATTATAGTAATAAAATGGTGCCATTGGTGATACTTACAGCGCAATGTCACCTTCAACCCATTGCTTGTGTGCGTTCAGGGCATCTTTTTGCATGAATGGAGGGAACCTGTCAATAGCTCCCAACTGTGTTGCAAAGATTGACAGCCCCGTGGTGTCACAGTCTCCTCCTCTCTCCTTGTCCCCCATCCCCCTCACTGTTCCAAAGCAATCTGATTCACTTTTTTTTTGTATTTCTTTTCTTTTTTAAAAAACTGGAATCACATCCCTTGAACTGTGGAATTGTGTTTTAAAAAGTAAAAAGAAAAGAAAAAGAAAACTCAACAAAAGGCATGGTGGGTAGGGCAGAGGGCAGAGGCGTGGTTAAGGAGGAGTGTGGAAGAGAGCACTTTGGCAGCATCAGCCACAGCTGCATGGTTGCAAAGATGTGTGACAATGGTTGCTCATGAAACCAGTATGTTTACCTTTTCATTAATTTGTGTGATTGCAGTAAGAATGGGGCTCATGTGATAATGTCCTAAATGCAACTCACAAACACAGAAGGCAGATACGTGGAAATATGTGATACACAGTAGCTGAAAGCTAGGCTGGAAGTTTGAAGCTACAGAAGCTATGCCATGCTCTTCACTTGATTTGTGATTATAACACACATAGAAGAAAGGCAACAGTCTCAGTTCTTGAAGACTATGGAACTGGTCCTGGAGGGTTCTCTGAATGGAAGGGCTCCTCACAGTTCCCAGAGGAAGAGGCAGCAAGTGGTGGTGGTAGGCTATATCTTGCAGAAACGAATAGTAGCAGCAGTGTGAGGGTCTGATAGACAGTCTTGAAATATCTGGTGTCTTCCAAGGGTGAAGATACACAGTCCATGGTATCATATTACAGTGACCCTTGGTATCTTCTGGGGTTTGGTTCCAGGACCTCATGTGGATACCAAAATTTGTGGAGTGGCATGTGTAGTAATATAGTGGCAGAGTCAAATGGCATCCCTTATATAAAATGACAAAATCAAGATTTGTAGTTTGGAATACATATTTTTTTATGTTGTATATTTTTTGAATATTTTCAAGCCATGGATGTTTGAATCCATGGATAAAAAAAATCTGTAGATATGGAGACCAAACTGTACACTGTTATAGTGCTAATCTTCCATTTTTATCACTGCTTTGTGTTGAAAAAGACAACCCACAGAAGAAAGAAGAAAACTGGAGTGAACAACTGGCTCCACAAATGGTGCCATCAAGAAAGATTTGGCTTTGTGGAATGTTGTCTGTGTTTTCATAAAGATGGATTCCTGGCAAGATGTATGAGGTTGCCACTAAAATGGTGTTAAATTGACAAACATGTGTTCTAATTGACATCAATTTATTATTTTTCCATTTTTAAAAACTAGTTATAATAGGATAATGCAAACTTAAGGGCTGTCATGCTTTGTCTTGTGAGTGATATTTGGAAGTTACTATTATAATGTCTCAATCGCTGAGGGACAGATATGATCATGATGATCATGATGATGATGATGTGATGATCATCCACTATTTTCATGCCCAGGTAGCAGGTTTGTCATCCAGCAGTTTAGAATTTAAACTGTGTTAGATATCAGGAAACAGGAAGCCAACACATTGTTCTACTCACTCATTAATCTTTTGGAAAGTGAGCCAATTTTTTGTAAGCTGCTACACATGTGTCATTCAGTTTATGGAGTAATACTGTGCAGGGCTGCAGTTTTCATGGTTTTCTTTATAACCTCAATACTGTGGTCCTAGTATATCCTGGAAGAACATTAACAAGTCACTTTTTGGTCAGTTTCATAGCTCAGGACTCTTCAAAGGGGAAAAGAATGTGGGTTAAGCCACATATGATGGAAAGAAGTGAATATCACCTGTCTTGGCTCTGTGTGAATCCAGGAATAAGAGAGGAGCAGCTGAGTGGGTGGCCATTGACTAACAAGGGTCAGAGTTACAACTGTACAAATATTTCTCTTCGTTTAGTCTCACCATTTACCTTTAACTCACACTTTGCTAAAGAGCATCCAAAGCCACAGCATTATCTACAACTTTATGTGGTTTCTTTCACCACTAACATGAAAACACAAAAAAGAAAGACAATGGAAGAATAAAATATATAGCAATAGGAAGTACATTTCTATACGGCTTATCAGTGAACTAGCACTCCCTAAGCGGTTTACAATGTGTAAGTCAATTGCCCCCAACAGGCTGGGTACTCATTTTATTGACCTATGGAAGGAAGGCAGGCTGGGTGGACCCTGGAGCCCTGCCTGGTATCAAACTCACAATCTTGTGGCTGCATTTAACCACTGCACCACAAGGGCTCCCTATATCTGAAGACCTTAATGTATATTTATGTGAAGACTTTAATGTCACCATCATTTTTTCCTTACTATATACTCTCTGGCATTTAGCCCAGGTCTCAGGATTATAATGTAGCATTTAGGGAAGAAGATGCAGCCTAGTAAGCCAAGACTAGAAGCCAAGATGGAGAAGATCTCCACAGCCACCATGTACTTCCCTTTGGTGTTCAGGTAGGTAGGGACAAAAGAGACCCAAACAGTACAAAACACCAACATGCTGAAGGTGATCAGCTTGGCTTCATTGAAACTATCAGGTAACTTTCTGGCAAAGAAAGCCACAGTGAAGCTACTGACGGCCAGAAGACCCATGTAGCCCAGGACAATATAGAATAGGACACTTGAGCCTTCATTGCACTGAAGTATGATCTCACTGATCTGGGAATGCATATCAAACTCTGGGAAGGGAGGACATGTTGTCAGCCATATAACACAGATTCCAGTCTGAATTAGCGCACATAGAAGAACAACAGATAGTCCCAAACTATTTCCAACCCATTTCCTCATTCTGTTTCCTGGCTTGGTGGCCATGAAGGCCAGAACCACAGTAATAGTTTTGGCCAAGACACATGAAACAGCAGTTGAGAAGATGATGCCAAACATGGTTTGTCGTAGAAGGCAGGACACCTTCCCAGGTCTGCCAATGAAAAGGAATGAGGATAGAAAGCAAAATAAAAGTGAGGCGAGCAAGACACATGTAATGTTCAAGTTGTTGGCTTTGACAAGAGGAGTATGCTGGTACTGAATGAAAATCCAGGTCACTAGAACAGTGACTGTGGAAAACAAAAGGGCACAGCCAGCCAAAGCTGCTCCCAAGGATTCTCCGTAAGATAAATGGACTATAGGCTTGGGGATGCATTGATTGTGTTGCTTGTTTGGGTATTGATCTTCTGAGCACTTCTCACAGTGTTCCGCATCTGAAATTAAAAAGCAAGGTCTCTAAATATTGCTGATAGCTAGATTCCACTTGATATTGAGTGGAATAGCACACCTGCTATTGTGTTTGTAAAGTAAAGATAAGTGAAGGACATTGTTCTAATACTAAATGAAAAATTGCTGTACAGGTTTCCATTACACTAAAATTGGGGCTATTGTGAAAGTCAGATTAAAGATATTCTTTTTGAAATCATATTTCTAGATCCACATAACAGATTTCCCTGAGTACTTTCAAATTTCATTCACTTTTCTTTTACCACACATAACCTAATGTGCATTTCTGTATGTGTAGCTGTATGTTTAGAAAACATAACCCCAGTCTGTCAAACTCACCATGTGTTCTCCAATGCAAGAGTAATTTCTTTTAAGAAATTCTTCCATCACTACTCTCTTCTCAAACTTTAACCCCTTGCTATTTCTATATTCTTCTTCTCTCTTCCCTGGTGCTACAATGAAATCCCTAGCCTTTTTGATTTCCTAAATTGTCAATACAAACTGTAAACCTCTCTTCCCAGCATCTTCTTCCTTTGAGTCCTGTATTGGGATTCTTTGATTAATATCCCATCTAAGCATAGATCTCTTGTCGAGTTACATAAAAAACTGGACTTCCTTTAGAGAAATGTGTCTCCTCCATCCCTTATTTCCCCTCTTTATTTTCCTCACCAACAACTTTCCAAATAATCTCTAGCTGGCAGCAGTGATAATCCAATTCACTCAGTTTGTAGGCATGTATTGTTTAATCTATGAATATCTTTGTCAGTTATCTCAAGAAGGAAATTTCCCACAGTAAATAAGTTTTCCTTCATTTGATTATTTAACTTTAATTAGGTTTCAATTCCTCTTCCAATTTGAAATATAGTCCTAATAGAATTCTCAAATACACATACAATGCTTTTTTTTTTTATTCTAAACATGTTTCACTTCTCCTCCCCCTCACTCCAGCATAATCTTTTTCATAGTCCCCAAAAACATAGCAAGCTAGTCTTCACCCCTGGAGTTAGACATCACTTCTTTCAATTCCCCCAGATTTCCATAAAATGAAAAATTTAAGAGATGAAATCTGGGCAAATTTAGGAGATTATCACATGAGGGATGGGATGTTATTGTCCAGTCCCTGTCCCATCCTTCCTACCCAAATGTGGGAAGGACTTTCACACATAACCTGGACTTGACCCGGCAAGGAAGCACCAGTGAAAGTGATCACACAAATCACTTTCACATATAAGTGGGCTGAAAAGCACATTCAGCTATCAGCTATCATTTGCTTTCTTTTGTATCAATGGAAGAATCTGTTAATACTATAACAGCTGAAAGCACTTTTCAGCCCGCTTACAAGTGAAAGTGATTTGCATGATTGCTTTCAGTTGGGACATGGAGGGATAAGGATGGGGGAGCGATCCCATCCCTATCTCATCTCCCATGTGATAATCTTCTTATAGTCTTTTTAAAAAAGAAAAAACAGCTTGACTTGCAGTAGCTGGGCACAATGTTCCTTCCATCCATTTCCCATGGCAATTGTTACTGTTGGCAATCTATTTACAAGGATTGGGATTAACATTGAGGCTGATCTGATTAATCCCTTGTTTCCTCCCCAGTCCAAAGAAATATTTTCAAAGTAGAGGTTTCCCCCTTGCCCACATCCCCTACTCAATCTGCTTTCAAACATATCTGCCCAACATCTTGTCTTCCTGAAAGTCGCCAATCTGAATTGATGTTGACACTTCAAGCCCTAAATGACCTGGAATACCAATACTGAAGGAATGCTTCTCCCTTTACACAACTGGAGATTGAGATCTGCTTGGAGGGCCCCTCCTCTGAGTCCCAACAGTGGCAGCAATACATTTTGGCAGGAAATGGAGCCTAGTTTTTCCCGCTCAGCACCCCAAATGTGCAATGCCATTTCTTGAAGGTCTGGTAGATGCTAATGCTTTTGAAATTATTTAATTAAATTAATGATTGAAGATATGGATTGTTAGAGGAAATAATAGCGATTATTAATTTGAGAAAAGAAGAAGAAAAACACATGCTAGGAGAAACTTCATAAGATTGGCTAGTACCCCGTGGGTAGGTCTACACTGGCTAGAATACTCTGGCTAGAATACTGCCCCTGGATTACTCTGTCCCAAAGCTGCCCTGACTTCCTCCCATTACCTCCACATTCCAGAGTGATGGTAAGCAGTTATCTACACAATGTCTTGCTGTGTCACTTATCACTGCCACTAGTCACTCCATGGTGAGAAAGGAGGCCAGGTATTTTGTTCTGACCTTAGAAAACAAACTTGCACCATCCCTGCCAGTGGCAGGAGGCACAAAAGGATGCTGGGTAGACAGTTTCCCATCACCAATCTGGAGTGCTCCAAATTTTCTGGGAAGATTCAGAGCATAAGGAAATTGTGTTTAAGTGCATTAAGGGAGTGATGCCCTAGATTCGTCACAGGACTGCCCTTCCCACATTTTGACAGTCTGTAGTTAAATCAAGCCTTTTGTTCTACCTCATCTGGACAGGGCAAAGAGATTGGGGGGAGGAGAAACCATGTCATTTGGCTTGTGTAGACATGGGCCATGGTACTTTAACTGGCTACTAGGTTACTAAAGCTGTTCACATATCTGCTTCAGTTGAAACAAGGTGGAATTGTGAAAACTCCACATGAAAGTATTAGGATCTCTCCTCTCTCTCTCTCTTTCACACAAACACACACGCACACACACATCTATGTTTCTATACTTACCCATAGAGATTGAAATTCTCCCTTTAGGACATGGAGTACATTCATAGCAACAGATAGGTTTGTCCTGCCAAACAATCCTGCTATATCCAGGCTGGCACCTCTCAACACATCTAGCATGGGGAATCGACTAAAGGGAATATGAAAAGAGGTTGATGCTAAGAAGCCTCCATTCTATGTTTGTTTTATTTCAACCCTTTTCCAAAGAACCCCAAAACCAAAGTAGATTTGTTATCAGTGGTGTGAGTGAATGGAATTAATATTTATATTTTAGGCTTTTGCAGACCAAACTCTTCTCCTGTAAAAAAGTATTGTTTCTAAAAATGTTATGCATTCAGGATTCCTCTCTTTCCTTTTGCACCTTGGGAACTTTTCCAGGAATGCAACCTTTGTTTGAACAGAAAGCTCATCGTACACAGAACTGGGGATTGCCCACCCAGCACCATCCAATACCTCCTCCAAGACATTATCCTCACCCCTTTTCTTAATTTGGCACCCACACACCCACAAATAGATGCCCTCTCACAGAAATATAAATGAAAACAGTCTTACATTTAAAAAGGATTTTTTTTTCTGTGATGGAGGGAACTTCCTTATTCAGGATGGATCAGATTAAAGTAGCTGCCAGTGATTAGTTTGCATTATTTCCCAAGGCCCTTGAGAAAAATGAACACATTGCCCACTTCCACTGTGCAGTTCTCACTGCTAACTC
>CM034710.1:7372484-7383326 GCA_020142125.1 Phrynosoma platyrhinos | reverse complement strand
ACACAGTTACAGAAGTTTGCTACTATTTTAATTGATGTGGGTCCATATCAAAGAATCCTGGGATTTGTAGTACAGTGAAGTACTTAGAACAGGGGTCCTCAACTTTTGGTTCTCCAGATATTTTGGACTTCACCTCTCAGAATCCCTCATCATTGACTATTCTGGCTAATGTTTCTGGGAACTGGAGTCCAAAGCTGCTGCAGGGCCACAGGAATGCTTAGCTAAGGTTATATCCACACTGCAGAAATAATCCAGTCTGACACCATTTTAACTGCCATGACTCAATGCTATGGAATTCTGGGAACTGTAGTTTGGTGGAGCACCAGAGCTCTCTGACAGAGAAGGCTAAATGTCTCACAAATCTACAATTCCCAGAATTCAATAGCATTGAGCCACATAGGTTAAAATGGTTCAAACTGGACTATTTCTGCTGTACAGATGCAGCCTTAGGGTGTTTCCTTCTTCGCAACTACAGCTCCCAAGGTAATCTGAGAACTTGTCTGTGTTACAAAACTGAACTGATTTAATCCTCGGTCCCTTTCTTTTCAAGGCAATTTGGCTTCTCATAAGCATCTCACAAATCTACAAATCCCATGATTTATTAGGATGGGTCCATGATAAGTGCAAGAAAACTATATAACTATTTAGTGCGCCTTTAGTCAAACACGACAAATAAATGTCTGCTAACTTTTCGTAACATATGTGAGTCCGCCAAATCTGATCTCCCTGACCTTATTTTCTTTATAACAGTCCAAAATGTCCACTCACTTTATACCTGAACACACAAACACACAGAGTTCGCAAACCTTTTTCTTCACTGGTGAAGCCTGAGGAATGCCCAGCTGTTTCCAGGACCTTCCGCAGGGCCATAACTTTGGTGGCACAGACATAGCCATTCCTGTCCCCAAAAAGAAGCAATAAATGTGTCATCACATAAGTTTATAGGCACACAAGCAAAGCCAGCAGAGGAAGGATGGGTAACTGTGGGAGACTAGGGGACTGCTATTAACCCCTCCAGAAATGCTGGAGGACCAGATCGCACCATCTCGAAAAACAAAAAAAGAGAAGAAATTATTTATTTATTATTTTATTTATATGCCTCAAATTGAGCTCAAATACCCCCAATGCCCCCTAGGGGGCATTTTTATTATGTTTTGGAGCCCATCCGGGCCATTTTAAGCCCAAGTGGAATGGGAGCCATGGAAGGGATAGGATAATGTGACAACAGTGCATAGTTCATCAGATTTCTATGTATGTTGATATTACTTGATGGCAAATGAGAGCAACAGAAATTAAAGGCAAGGTACATTAATGTATAGACAGTACTATAAACATAATTATTTAACTATGGTCCTTGTCACACCTGCAGTTATGCTAGGTTATACCATTTGAAAACTACATCAGTTGTACTCACAACTCTAGATGATAGATGATGCAGCATATCACACCCTTGCCACATTTACTCTGTAATGTGTGGTCCATGAGCACTGGACTACAACTCAGGTTCAAATCCCTGCTTGGCCATGGAAACCTGCTTTGGGCAAGTCACATTTTCTCAGCCTCAGAGGAAAGCAGTGGCCAACCCCCTCTGAATAAATCTTGCCAAGAAAACCCTGTGATAGGGTCACATTAGTGTCACCATATGTCAAACAACTTGAAGGCACATAACACCAGCAAGTGTTTGGAGAAAACCCATTATTGTTTAATTTTTACTGTTCCACAGAGGAAGATACTTATTTTCCCTTCCTTACAAATCATAATGATTAGTCATTTCTTGTCTCCTGAATAAGGAATTTCTTTTCCTTTTTGAGGGAAGACATGGAAAAGCCTATATTTTTTTCCTCTTAGAAATCATGGCAAGCTTTGTAGAACCCAAAGCAAATGCTTCACCATTTTGTGAGAGTGATAATAAGCTTCTGATTTCTAATGTAAGGAGGAAATGGGGCAAGGCATCTTTCCAAGTGGGTGACTCACCCTTTATCAGTCTCAGAAATGGAAAATGTGTCACCTCTAAGCCACATCATACCACCATTATCATTCTTGGTGGCAAGCTGAGGTCTCCTCTTTGGCTCAGTGATAGTTGGTGGTTCCACTGCCAGAAGGACCATGACTTTCCAAGGTACAATTTCAACTGTTTGAACTGAGGTTCTCTGTGATTCTGAACCTATTTTGGTGATAAGGTTCAGCACCTTGGAGAGCCCTTTAAACATTTGATCAAAACCTGGAGCAGAATCACTATCCGGCTGATGTGGAAACCACAAACTGAAATTGTGTTGGCTTCTGCTGCCAAGGTGGGCACACTGTACCACATTATGTATCACATTCCAGCCCCCCAGAGTCTTCTATGGGGTAAAAGATTTCCCAAACAATGTCTTCGGGCATTGACTGTTCCTAGGAACTAGCAGGATTTAGCAGCCAAGTGTTTTAGCAAAGGGAGAAGACACAAACTCACTTGCGCAAAGGGTTGACTATCTCTGTTCTGAGCAGATCTCGTGTCTCAGTGTACGATTCCCCATCATTCTTGTCTGCTGGGCGTAGCAACATTGAATCCAGCACAGAGGTAAAGGTGAACATGCTATAAACAAACAAACAAACAGAAACACCAGTGTTGTGATGTACAGATTTTGCACCAAACTCTTGTTTCTCAGCCACAGACATAGGAGTTTATCACACGGGGGAAATCCCGTGTGGAAATGGGGCTTTAAATTGGAAAAAAACTGCAAAAGCGGTTAGATTTTCAGACAACATCACTGTTAAAATGGAGTTAAAATGGGGTTAACCTGAACGGAAACTCATCAGAAATTGCTTCTTTTTACTTTCGGAAAATCCTGAAAGTAAAAAGTAGCAGTATTTGACGAGTTTCTATTCAGATTAACGTCATTTTAACTCCATTTTAACAGCAACGTCGTCTGAAAATCTAAACACTTTTGCGTGTTTTTTTTTTCCAATTTAAAGCCCCGTTACTGCATGGGATTTTCCCCGTGTGATAAACTCCATACTCCTGACCTCTGTGGAGATGCATAAAAATGCTGCTTCCTCCTTACCACAGAAACCCTCTCCAACAGCACTCACATACAACTGGGAGTTATACCTGTAACTCACTTCTGGTCCCTAAAATGGTGGCCACAATGTCATATTGCTGTTCTCTGAAACAGTTGATCTAATTCTGGTCTAACTTACCTCTGTGTTTTAGTTGGTCTTCCAGTACCATCTGACCTTGCACACAGGCATCTTGTGGCCAAGCAGGGAATCAGATGCAGGGATTTGTGGCTTAGGGTCAAGGCTCCTACACTACTCGGTATCACAAACGACAGCCTTACCAGAAAAGAGTGGCATCCAGGTAACAGGAATTACAGTGCCCCTGAATCCCTTTCTTCCACCCTGAGAGATGTTCCATGCCCTGGTTGCCCAATGGAGGTGGAGGTGTGTCTTCTTCCACTCTGGCACTGGCATACAGACGGAAGTCTGGGTGGGAAGAAGGGAGCAAAATGATACAGAATAGGGATGGAATGGAAATCCTGGCCTCTCCTTGCTGCAAGATTTTTGCATTCTCTTTCCCCCTCCTTAGATAGATAGGGACTTCTTGCATGCAAACTCTGTGCTCTCTCTCTCTCTCTCATTCAAATTAACCATATGATTTAGGTCACTCCCTTTTTGGGAAGCTCACACTCTCAAAGATTTTCTCCAGACCTGTTGGGTCCTCCATCTTCTTTGGTGAGATAAAGATTTTTTTACCTGAACTATTCACTAGCTAGATTAGGATATAGCCTGTATGTGTATATAGATTAAAGCCATTAGTAAACTTTTATTTGAATTTCAAGCTACTTGTATTTGACACAGTTGCAGTTCTTAGGGAAGCATAGTTTCTGCTACTCTGCTGATTTAAAGATAGACCAGTGGTGGCGAACCTATGGCACATGTGCCAGACATGGCACTCAGAGCCCTCTCTGTGGGCATGTGTGCCATTGCCCCAACACAGAGTTCGCCAGAGTTCATTACTAGAAAGCTAGAGGGATGTGGCACCTTGCAATAAATAAGTGGGTTTTGGGTTGCAGTTTTGGACACTCGGTCTCTAAAAGGTTAGCCATCCCTGAGCTAGACCCTAACCAGGCTTGGCTTTGACATTTTTGATATTTCAATATTTTTGTTTTCTAAACAAAGGCTGAAGTCTTAAGAAACTTAAATTGCCCCACATTCCTTTGGTGTACTTTTGGGGATCTGCAAACATGTTATTTTTCTAGAATAAGCAAGAATGTCCCAATGTCTCGTCAGATATACTTTGGAAGTAACAAGTAAATGGCACTTGTTAGCCTGCACCTTCCAAAGTGGAATATTAAAATGTTGTTGTTGTTTTAAAAAAAATGCTATGCCCTTGTTTCACTGAAAAATAACACACCAAAGACAATATTATTTGTAAACATGTTACTTCCCAGCTGCGGTTTACACCATACCCAGGGAGTTGCATCGCAAAACAGGATTCTCCAGATGTTGCAAAGTGCCGAAGCGGGAATCAGGACGACAATGGCGTAGCTTGACAAAGAGGGCTTTGTTTGGCTGGCAGTGGAAATAGCGGATCCCATGGTATTGCCCATCTGTACAACCTGAAGGTAGAGGCTCCTCCTGGAAAACACAGAAGGAACACTGCATTTGCGAAACATGGTAATGTCGGCACCTCTAACCTACAGTTTAAACTAGCTTGTGCCATCTGTTATTTATATTTATTGGAGGCTATAATGTAATGGCTAGGTTCCTAGCTCAGGAGGGCAGAGCATAATGCTATGCCCATGAAGTGGGTGGGTGGGTAGGACTGAGATGATATTCCTTCCCTTCCTGCTGTTGTTCTTTAGGCACAGAGTAGTGGAATGATGGCCTCGTTCTGCTTCTCTTTGTCTCAGGTTTGGCTGGTTTAAACCAAATGACATTAGAAAAACAACCCACTCCTGCTTTTAAAAAAAACTGATTACAGTTGGCCCTCCACATCCATGGATTTTTTTATCCATGTATCCAACCATCCATGGCTTGAAAACATTTTTAAAAAAACCCAAAGAGCAAACCTTGATTTTGCCATTTTACATGAAGGACACCATTTTACTATGCCACTGTATTTAATGGGACTTGAGCATCCATGGATTTTGGTATCCATGGGTTGGGGGTGGGGGAGGTGGAGGTGGAGGTGCAGAATCTCTTCCAGATTCATACCTTGTGATTTCATGCATGTGGAAAGCCTGGATAGATAGGTCCAGGTAACTCCAACTTATCTAGTGTAGTGAGAGCTGAGCAACTTCCAAGAACATGTGAAACAGATCCTACATATCCCACTTGGAGATGTCCTTGTTCTTACCAGCTCCAGTCCAGCAACTGTCTCAGCCACATCAGGCAGCGAGCCAATCCAGCGGATCACCCCATAGATAGGTGGATTGTTAACCTCCACCATGGAATTGATCTCCAGAAGATGGTGGCTATACTGTTCTTCATCCTCATCCTCCTCTTCCTCCTCCTCCTCCTCTTCTTCATCATCTTCATTCTGTTTCTGCTCTGCAGTTGCCACTTCTTTCTTCTTATATCCTTGTAGGTCATCAGAAGAAACTCCCCTTGGGGTCTCCTTTGGTGAACTCTCTTCCATTCTAGGAGGATAACGGATAGAGGATGGGGACAAGCAATCCTCATATTCCTCTGTGATGGAAGAGGAGGAATTGTTGGCTACTGTCTCAGGACTTCTATCGACTTGTTCTTAAGGAGAGAAGGTAGGAGGAAGAGAATGAAAATACCTGAGTAATTTCAACAATACAGCATTAGAATATAGTTTCAAAGACTTGGATCGATACAGTCATCAGCCTTCTCTGATGTTTAGTTTGGTAGATAAATGAACAACTGAGCCGTCAAAGAATATCAGTTTTAAAAAACCAAACAAGCAAAAAATAAAACACTGAACAAGTTTATAGCCCTAAGAAAGTAGGGTGAACTGTGCAGGCAATGCCTAATAAAATCTCAAGAGGCTAATAGGAACACTGACAGTGCTCTAGATATAAACTTTAATAATAATAATAATAGGAAGGCATGGTGGGATTTCAATGTCTGATCTCTTTCAGTGGATAACAGCAGAATTATGCAAAATGAGCAAAATTTAAGTCCAGTTACCAGACTGCAACTCTTTTCTGAACCCACCTTTTACTGGTACATTTCGGGGGGGGGGACTCCCAGGTCTTTTTGGTGGGGCACACTGACGCTCTATGGAGCCTTAGAGGGCCATATCACTACTACCAATTTTCAAAAACATTTTTTCTTGATTTTTGTTGTGTTGCCAAAAGTAGAAGGGGATGTGGTGAGAAATCACCCCCCCCCATCCTTTTAGGTCCAGGAGAGAAGCTAATGTTATAACAGAAAGTGAATTTTTAAAACAAGAAATCAAGTCAAGTCTTCCCTTTTCAAAAAATAGAAAGGCAAAAATGTCATGAAATTACAAGGCAGTGTGTGGGCCATTTTTAAAATTACTTTTTTGGGGATCTCTCTCTAAAAAAGCAGGGGGCTGATTATATGTAGACTGTAAGTTGAACTTTCCTCAGCCCTCAAATTAGAGCGGAAATACCATGAGACATCATTGCTGCACCATTGAACAAGTAGCAGAATAAAATATAAGTGTGGAGGGAAGAACAATGTCACAATATGCATCCAGTAATTTTTATCATGGGGGGGGGGGGAGCTGGGAAGAAACAGGAAAAATCACCATCAAGTGAAATACACATCTTAAACTTGTTCTAGTTTTCTGCCACTGGTAATTTCCTCTCCAATGCATATCCACCTCTCTGTTGATACACAAAATCAACAATAAGAATCTTTTATCCTATATACATCTGTGCCTAGTAACACTTAACAAACAAAAACCTCACCAGCTTCCCCAGAGCTGCAGATCTTACAGGGCTCACCTTTATATACTTTTGAGATCGGAAGGAGCATCCCATACTCTGGAGATGAAATACGGTAGAGGACATGGTCTTTGAAGCGACCATCCCACGAACCCACCGGTTTGTCCTAGGACGAGAATATAAAGGTGGTTTTTAATTCTCCTGGGTGGGCTCTTGGCATGGAGAAGGAGTAATCATGTCTCCTTAAACAGGGTTGCTTGGTTGTGAGAAGGACTAGCAGGCATAGGAGAGCCAGTGTGGCCTAGTGGTTTCTGTTGGACTATGACTCTGGAGACCAGGGTTTGATTCCCAGCTTGGCCATGAAACCCACTGGGAGACTGGAAGTTATTACTGGTTATCAAAACAATGCTTTTCTTCCTTAAAAACAAAACAAAATATAACTGTTTAGCTATGGTCAATTTTCAGCAAAAATATGTTTGCCATTATCCATGGTTTTCGCTATCCATGGTAAGTCTGGGAATGCATCCCTTGCAGATGTGAGGGTCGGGCTGTATCCTCATTTTGCCATCTCCCATCCATCCCCTGACTTACACCTTCTTACCAGAAGAATCCCTACAAAGATGCCAGTTTCCAATTTGTTGGGAAGATGGTCACAGTACACCACAGTGCCGGTAGGGGTGGTGTCTTCCATCTTGAAGAAAACACGGTCTCCAATCTCTAGTCCTGGAGAGAACAAGGGGTCTCCCGATGTCAATTGGATCCGAGAACATTCCCGGATGTTGCTTCTTGGAGGTGCTGGTGGGCTGCCTTCTGCCAAGTCATCTGGCTCAATCCGGCTGACGGGCACAAAGACACCACAGTTCTCCCGGCACGAGAAAAACTTCTGACCTTTGAAGGAGCCATCTGTAAAGCCTTTCCCAGCTGCCGAACCCTACAAAGGAGGGGAACAGAGTTCTCTAAAAAGGCGTTGTGTTCTTATCCACTGTCCATTTTATCCTCACAATAACCCTGCAAGGTAGGCTAGACTGAGTGAGATGAGCAGCCTGAGATCACACAATGATGCCTTCCAGTACTGACAGGAAGCATGGTTTACCCAAACCTAGTCCAACCCAAGGATGGGCAAAATGTAGCCCACAGTCTGCATGTAGTGCCCAGGGCCATTTTTGTGGCCCATGGGGGGTAAAATAAAATAAAACAAAAAATCAAATTTCCTATGTAAAATATGAAGGGGGAATTTTTAGGGTGAAGAGAGGCATTTTTCTAAAACAAGAAGTAAACATAGTGCTTACTATATCCTCTGAATAAGTCCAGCATAAATGAGACAAAAATATTTCTCTAGTTGGAAATTTAGTTTTCTAACCTCTGCATTGTACAGAAAGAAGAAAACCCCACATACTTTTTTTCAACTCTGTTTTTAACACCTGTGCCCACATTGCTTTTAAAAACAAATGGAAGTTGTAGCCCAATCAAAAAGAGTTTTCCAAGATCTCCTTTCAACGGAAAACAGTTCACAGTAGCTACAGGGCTCCATAGCTATCTCTCTCTCTCTATTTGACTGTAGTTGTGCTGTTGTTAGTTGCCATCAAGTCAAATTCGACATATGGCAGTCCTATGAAAACAAGACCTCCAAGTCTCTATGTTATCAACAGCCCTGCTCAAATCCTGCAAATTAAGGGCTATAGCAGGGGTAGACAACCTTTCCCCTTTAAGGGCCGAGAGACTTCAGCTCCCAGAAGCCTCAGCCATGTTGGCCAATAGTCCCATGTTGGCCAATAGCTCCTGGGATTCTGGGAGCTGAAGTCCCTCGGCCCTTAAAGGGGAAAGGTTGCCTACCCCTAGGCTATAGCTTCTTTGATTGAGTCTATCCACCTTTAACAAAGTCTTCCTGTTTTCCTACAGCCTTTCACTTTAGCAAGCATTATTGTCTTCTCTAACAAGTCATGTCTTCTCATGATATGTCCAAAGTACGATAGTCTCTTTTTAGACATTTTGGCTTCTAGGGAGAGTAAGAGTCATGGAATCACAAAGTTGGAAGGAACACCAGCATGCCAATCCCCTGGCATGCAGGAATCCAGAAAGAGATGCCTTGTTTTAATTTTTGTAAGTCACCATGAACCCCCACACTGAAAAGAAGGAAAGCAAAAGAAGACTACAGCAAACTACAACTATGATTGCTTGGTTGTGAGATTTGAATTTCTGTATTTTCCCTTTGATTGAAATACAACTCCCATTATACCATAAGCCTGTAATCTGAGGTTATGCGAGGCATGTGTCTCTCTGAAGCTTATTCAGGGATAGGGGCTCAATCTCATACCCTCCAATTCTCCCAATTTGGCAGACTCATCATGATCAGTCTTCTAATTCAAGCATGATTTGCTCTAAGATCCAGTTATTTGTCTTTCTGGCAGTCCATGGTATCCATATATTTCTCCTCCAGCAGCACACTTCACATTAGGTAATTATCTGCCATCTGTCAGGGATGTTTTGATTGTGAGTTCCTGCATGGCAGAGGATTGGACTGGATGGCCCTTGTGCTCTCTTCCAACTCTATGATTCTATGACCTATCTGCCAGCTTTCTTTACTCTCGTACACACACGTGTATGTGTGTGTTTCCAAATACACATGTGTGCATTGTCAAGGTGATGCTCTCACCTTGAGATTCTTCTTTCTCACCGTGACCACTAGAGACAAGGGCCTAGTCCTGAGATTATTTTAATTAATAAATAAATCTTCCCTACAAATTAAAACAAGCAAACCCACAGCTCCAGTCTGGCAAGCTTTAGCAAGATTCCCAAAAGCACTCACTGAACAGACCTCAGACAGGCAAAAGACCTTCCACCCCAAACCTACCCCTCATATTTACTTACCACCAGCTCTACCCCAAAGATGACACTCGTATCATGCTTGGACTTGTCGATGGGTCCCCGGTATCGGATGATGCCCCGAACTCTCCGCCCAGAGGCGGATGTGATCTGGACCTTGACCCGGTCCCCCTTCCGAAGGGTACTCAGCCTGCGCATTAACCTCTCCTGCTGGAGAAGAGCCAAGCGCTCATCTCCGTTGGTCACTGCTTCCAGCAGACCCGAATGGGTCCCACTCAGCTCCCTTGCGGCCCATGGAGGCACCCGGACCACCTTCTCTGTGTCCAGGATCTTGGCCCAGAACATTCCATCTGGAGAACTTCCATGATGGTTCTCCTGGCTCAGGAGGCTGCCTTTGGATACCTTCACCTCTCCGCCTGCTTTGGTTTCCCCCATAAAGCTCTTTGTGGCAATGAACAGTCGGCGGGGCTTCATCGCTACAGAAGAAAAGGAGGAGAGGAAGAACAAGGAATTAAAAGCTCCCTTATTTTTAAACTGGATGACTTTTAATAATATTTTTATCATCATCATCATCAATATTTATACCTTGTTTCCCCCCTCAAAATCAGAATTCAAGGTAGCTTTGCTGTTGTTGTGTGCCTTCAAGTCATTTCTGACTTCTAGCAACCCTGAGGTGAATCTAACAGGGATTTTCTGGGGCTGAGAATGTGTGACTCACCCAAGATGACCCAGTGTGTTTCCATGGGTAAGCAGGGATGTGAACCCTGGATTCTTGGGGTCCTAGTCCAACGCTCAAACCACACCATGTTGGCTCTTACAAATTAAAATGAATGCACTCTAAAAGTATCAACATTAAAATAGAATCAAACCATTAACAATACTAAAAATACTTTAAAATATACAAATTATTATGATTACTTTATTCATTTTCATATAGAATCATAGAGTTGGAAGAAACGACAAGGGCCATCCAGTCTAACCCCCTGCCATGCAGGAACTCACAATCAAAGCATCCCTGACAGATGGCCATCCAGCCTCTGTTTAAAGTCCTCCAAAGAAGGAGACTCCACCACACTTTGAGGGATTCCACTGTCGAACAGCTCTCACGGTCAGGAAGTGCCTCCTAATGTTGAGATGGAATCTCTTTTCCTGTAGC
>CM034710.1:7350595-7361659 GCA_020142125.1 Phrynosoma platyrhinos | reverse complement strand
AATGTTATAAACTTGGTAGGGAAGCCGATCCACTGTAAATTAAGAAGGTAAGGTTTTTTTCCTTTTCTGTAATATTATTGGAAGGGTACGTTTAAGGACCCAGGAGGTCAAGTTGTCTATGTCTTTTTTGTGAGTATTTATGTGTTAGTTTTTGTTAGTTTTTGTTAGTCGTTTTGTCAGTTAGTGTTGTATTGTTTTTAATATTTAATAAAATTTAATAAAAAAAAATTTTAAAAAATCCTTTTTTAAACTGTGATGCCCCCAACTGGACACAGTATTCCAGGTGGGGCCTGACCAAACCAGAATAGAGTGGCACTTTTACTTCCCTTCATCTAGACCAGGGACCGGCAACCTACGGCCCGGGGGCCGGTTAAGGCCCAGGTCCCTGGACTTAACAGCCCAGGCCGAACGTTGCTGCCGCCGCGCGCCACCACCGCAGCGCGTTTTTGCCACTGTGCAGCTGCACGCGCCGCGACCACCATTTTGGAAATCAAATGGAGGTCGCGACACGTTTGCGCATGCGCAGTACTCCTGAGCATGTGCAAACGCGTTACGGCCACCATTTTGATTTTCAAAATGGCAGCCGTGACATGCGCCGTGGCGGCTGCAGCCGTGTGCGCTGCGGCGGCAGCGTGCACAGGGGTTGCGCATGCGTGCAAGCGCGCATACTGCCATCCCCCCCCCTTGGCCCAACCGAGACCTGGGCTACAGGAGACCGGCCCAGGTCTCAAAAAGGTTGCCTACCCCGATCTAGATGCCATACTTCCATTTATGCAGCCTGGAATCGCATTGGCCTTTTAAGCTGCCGCATCACACTGTTGACTCATGTTCAGCTTGTCGTCTACTAGGACTCCTAGTTCCTTTTCACACATAGTCTCGTTAAGCCAGGCGTCCTCCATCCTATATCTATGCATTTCATTATTTATTTATTTATTTTGCCCTAAGTTCAGTACCTTACATTTTTCTGTATTGAAATTCATTTTGTTAGCTTTGGCTCACCTTTCTAAGAGTAAAGGAGTAAACTTTTATTCTCTGGTGATGCTTGGAAGCCTCCCTCTCTTCATGCCAGCTAGCAGGAAAAGAACAAAAAAAGAGCTCTTAGCTTGGTACTGGTAGTGAGGTTGAAACATAATGGTAGAAAAAAAATGCAGTGATTATTGTGTTGAACTGGCATAATCAAAATTCAAATTAATAATAATAATAATAATTTGCATAATAATTTGCATAATAATAATAATAATAATAATAATAATAATAATTTATTTTTATTTACAGATATGAAAATTAATGCCCAGATATGAGGGCCTGGAATACGGCAACCCTACATCAACCTCTCTTTCTTTCTTTTTTCTTTTTACTAATACTCTTTATTTCTTTCCACACATAAAATTACCTACAATATCCAACCAATCATCTGTCTTTAGACACTCTTCCATGTACATCCTTTTCTTTCACATTTTTCATACTTGTATATATTTTCACACATCTACAGTCGTGAACCCATTCTTACGTTCTCTCATACAAGAATAAAAAATAATCAACCGCTCTTTCTCCCATATGTGTTTCTGTTTGTGTCTCACTTTGGGTGGCAAAGCTCGTATTACATGGTTAACAAGTGAAATGAGAAACATCAGTGTTGTCGTCCAAACATCTCATTACTAAATTTGGACTTGTGCAGGTGTGGGGTAGCCTAAGTGGTTTATTAACAGTCATATATACAGACCTTTGGCAAGGTTCCTAACACAAGTCTGCTCTAGGCCGATGGTAGGAGACAGAGGTTGGGTTGGATGGAGTTAAAAGGACAGTCTGCAATCAATTATCTGTGCCTGAAAGTAAACAGTAGAGTTACAGCAGCAACTATTCATTCTATTTCAGACTTTATACCTTCAGGAGAAGAATCTCCATGTTAACTCATTCTATGCATTGCAAAATATTCTCTATATGGATAATTTTAACTGGTTGATTGAGCCCCTCTGTCATCCCTCTCAAACTATGCTATGAAACACAGAACCCATAAGACTCAGCAGTGCTGTGCTCCCATTAGCACCCAAGAACGGAATCAACTATGGGCACAAGAATTACTGAACCATCTGTCAGGGATGCTTTGATTTTGAGTTCCTGCATGGCAGGGGGTTGGACTGGATGGCCCATGTGGTCTCTTCCAAGTCTATGATTCTATGAGTGCCCGAAATTCCTGGTCGTAGGCTTACGACATGGCTCCAGCAGCTGCAGAAATTCACTTGATTATCCCACAATGCCCTGGAGCAACCTTATGAAATGTTGCTGTGGGGCACTATGGGAAATTAAAATAGCCAGCTATACATCCACAGTTACCCGAGCTTGCAAATGTTAACTTTTTTTTTTTACTATAGCTGTAATGGACATCTTGGCTGAGGAATTCTGAAAGCCATAGTCCAAAACTACTTTTTCCCCAAGCTCGGCCACTGGTGCAGGAGTAGAATCTAGAGCTGTAAGGGACCCCAAGGGTCATCCAGTCCAACCCTTTGCCATGTGGAGGGCACAAACCAAAGCACTCCCGACAGATGGCCATCCTGCCTCTGATTAAAACCTCCAAAAAGAGATATATCTCCACACTCCGAGGCAGCCTTTTCCACTGCCAAACAGATCTTATTATCAGGAAGTTCTTCCTAATGTTGAGGTGGAACCTCTTTTCCTTTAGCTTGAAGCCACTGCTCCATGCTTTGGTCCCTGGAGCAGCAAAAAAACCAAGCTCTTTCTTCAATATGACATCTTTTCAAATATTTAAACATGGCTATCATGTCACCTCTGAACTTGCTCTTCTCCAGGCTAAATAAACTCACCTCTTAGTGAGGCCAGGAGACATTACTTAAGAATGCATGCATAACAAAGCAGCTGGTGTAGAATATTAGTGTAGGTTTTCCATCACCAACATTTTTGGTATCACAAACATTTTTGCCTGACATCCTCTTGACATCCTAGAATCATAAAAGCATAGAATACATCCTGGCAAGAAAGCCCCATGATAGGGTTGCCATAAATCAGAATCGAGTTAAAGGCGCATAACAACAGCAGCAGCAGCAGCAGCAGCAGCAGCAGCATCCTAATAGAGAGAGAACACTGCTGCTATTCTCCTCTCCAATATCTCCACAGACAAAAAGGATTAGAACAGAGGTTGTGTTTTGTGTTTTGCTTGGGCTCATACACATACTTTTTGCTTAGTTGCATTTGTATCCCATTTCCCCCTCAAGGAGCTCAAGGTGACAGCCATGGCAGTACAACAACATCGACAGCAACACCCACATTAATTACGTTAATTACAATTTGCAGCCTTGTGGCTAGGACACCAAGGTTGTGCATGCATGAGTCAGTTGCTTTGTTTACAGTGCAATCCTAACTCCAAACCATGCAGGCTTCAGGGGGTTAGGAATAGTAAAAGCCTTTTGTGCTGGCTGAATTGGTCTTCTGGTGTTTAAACTGTAGAAATATTTGATGTTAAGCAGGACAGCCTAAGCACCCTAAAGGCACCAGATCCCATCTGATCTTGGAAGCTACTACTTGGATGGGAGACCACCAATGAATATCAGGTGCTGTAGGCTATATTTTGGAGGAAGGAACTGGCAAAACCGCCTCGTGGGTATCCCTTGCCTAAGACAACCCTATGAAATTGGGGTTGCCAAAAGTCGACATTATCTTGTAAGGATAATGACTTGAGACTCAACTTGAGACTTGGCTTCAAACCTGGAGTAAAAGACTTGAATAAATCACTGCAAAAAGGACAAAGTAACTTCTTGAGAGGAGGAGAAGTGACCTTTTCAGGCAAGAAGCAAGCAAAAGGCTTGAGTACAGTGAGCAAAGAAAGATGCAGAGAGGCAAAAAGAAAGGGCGAGCATTATCTCGACTCCCGTCTCTCACACATCTATTTAGGAAATGCCATCTCAAGTCCTAATAACATCTCCCACAATATTAGAGGGACTTTGACCTGTTCATCCTCCAATGTGATTTAGGCTGCAATATGTCATCAATCCCCTTCAGCATCCTATGGGTGGGATGCAGACAGCACAAAGCGCTGTCTTGGAGCCAGAGACGCCGGACGCCCCAACCCCTTCTCAGGGACGTCATGGGAGCGCTCGCCATTGCACATGGCGAGCGCACCCATGACGTCCTTCCGGCTCAGCTTCCGGACACGCTGAGCTGGAAGGAGTGCGGAAGAGGCACCCAGTACCTCTTCCAGCGCCCCTTTTGGCTCCTCTGAAAGGAGCGCTAATTTAGTGCTCCTTTTCAAAGGCACCATAAGGGTGGATTGAAGCCAAGGCGTGGGGCAGCCTTGGTCCCAATCCGTGGCCTCTCGGGGCAACCCATGGCTGCCCATCAGTAGAGGCCCTACATTGGGCAAACAGGCCGGTCCCTGAGCCAGAGGATAAATGTACATAACTCAAACATTAGGAATGGGACTATACAAAAACTGGTTGCAGAACACTTCAGTCTTCCTGGGCATTCCATCTTGGATCTCAGAACAACGGTCATTGAACAAAAAGACTACAAAGGAAGACTGGAAAGAAAAACAGCAGAATTGGAGCATATCAACAAACTGCAATCCATCAGCGTGGGTTGAACAGAGACAATGGTTTCCTGGCACACTACACACATTATAGCACTAGCAAACCGCCCCCCCCATGGGGTCTCTCTTGGCTAGTTCATCACATCTTATTTTTAGCTCCCACACTACATCCCAATATTCCTTCATCTGGTTATCTACTAACCTTGGCTTTAAGAAACTTCCTTGCCTTGTCCCCCAGTCTCCACACCTACAAAGTTTTGCATTCCTATGGACATTCTCACACACAGTTGTATCTCTGGGCTTTCCATTACGCCAAATGCATCTGAGGAAGTAGGCTCAAGACTGCAAAAGCTCATGCTACCAACTTCTTTCTTTTAGTCTCCAAGGTGCTGAAAGATCCTTTTGCATATTGCTTTTTCAGACTAACATGGCTAGGTTTCGGAATTCTACTCCTCTCTCACTAATTGCTTTATACAAGCACAGATGCCTCTTTGCATCCAACATGAATTGCCCTTATGCTGGCTGACTGATTTCAGAAATCAACTGGCAGAAGGATTTGTTAGTTTGGATCAGCCAATGCAAGAACCTTTTAAAAAGTGCAGAAAAGGACCGGAGCCAGGGAATTAGATTATGCCAGATCCAAACCGCATCCAGTTCAGGGACACCACCATCATGCCAGCAAAATGTCAGGCCAGGGACAAGGTAGTCCTAAGCAATTTCCAACATTCCTGGGCTGGGAGGGGATTCAATGCAGTTTCAGCTGGCGTGGTATTTGCAAACTAGCCTTTAGCCATCATGGCGAGCTAGTATTGCACTCTTATGCTTTTATCTGCATAAAATGAAAAAACCAGAAAGTCCTGAGTTTTATTCCTGTCATTTCCAATTTTCCCCCATGCTTGTTGGTCTGGGTTATCCCAAACCCAGTTAAGGCTGCATCTACATTGAAGAATTAATGCAGTTTGACACCACTTTAATTGCCATAGCTCAGTACTATGGAATCTGGGATAAATAGTTTTGTGAGATACAGTATTTTGCCTTCTCTGTCAGAGATCTCTGGTGTCATAACAAATTACTGATCCCAGGAATCCATAGGGTGGAGACATGATAGTTAAAGTGGTGTCAAACTGTGTTAATTTTGCAGTGTGGCACCAGTTTAAGATGGCCACTGCCAAGAAACTTAGCATTAAAAGAAAATTATCCCAACGCTTAACTAGTGCTAAAGCACTTTTAATATTTTTACTAGCGCTGCATCCACACTGCAGAAATAATCCAGGTTGACACCACTGCAACAGCTATGGCTCGGTGCTATGAAATTTTGGGAACTGTATTTTTGAGAGACATTTAGCCTTCTCTGTCAGAGAGCTCTAGTGCTACAACAAACTACAATTCCTAGATTTCCACAGGATGGAGCTATGGCAATTAATGTGGTGTCAAACTGCATTATTTCTGCAGTGCAAATGCAGCCTGTAACCCCTAAATAATAATTAAAAAGGTCTCAGTGGAAATTGGTGAAAGGCAATTTCCAAAATGCCAGCACAACTACCCCCAAATACAAGTAGTGATGCCACTATCGTAACTCTGAAGGGGTGCTAAGGTCCCTAATTGTAACTAATTACTTGTAAAGGTAACTTTACAAGGAACTACAAGGAAGGAACGAAGGAAGAGCTAAATCTAAAATGGAGGAAAGCTAGGGAGCAGAGAGGAGCATGAGAGCTGGTTTTAATCCTACTTACAGGAAAATGGACAGATCAATGGAGGATTTGTTTAGGGGATGAACTTGAGAGAAAGCAACATAAAATAGGGGGTTACACTGCTTTAGCTACTGTGAAGAAGGGACGGTGCATACTTTTTTTTCCTGGCACGATCAAAGGAAAAGTGTTGGGAAAAAGAATGAGAGATCAAGAAGCTAGGGCCTTTGAAATCTGTAGTCCTCGAGTCCACAGAGGGACCTCTTTCAGCAATGGTGATCTTTATATAGAGATATTGCAGATCTTTCTTTCTTTCCGTCTATTTATGCAACGCATGGTGGAAGCCCTGGGATTGCCTGGCTTGTAAAGAAAGAAAGAAAGGAAAAAAGAAAAAAAAATGAGGGTGTGGGGAAAGAGAGAGAAGTAATTTCCATGTCAGGCTGCTGGCAACATGGTTCTTGAAAAGAAAAATAGAGAAGCCAGACAGACGTTGGACTCGGAAAGAGACATTGAAAATTGGGGAGAGTTGGAAGGGCAGACTGAAGTTCAGCTGGCTGGGCCAAAGAAAGAGAAGGGAGAGTCCTTCAGAGATCTTGGTTGGGGTTGGGGCCATGAAGTTTTCAAAGGACCCCAAATGCCTGGCTCAAGCCCCCAGGTCCACCCCCCCCAGAAAAGGATTTCAAAGGAGGCCCACATCCCGCCTCCAGAGTCCTGCATGTTAAAAGACGGATGGTTTTGATTAAGTTAATGAAAAAGAAAGAGAAGGCGTGCTTCGGCCTGGGATGGAGCTCTGTTTTTGCAAAAAGGGCACATGCGTCACTCTCCCTCGTGGGCCATGGAAAGGAGAAACTGTGGCGGGATGTGGAATAGGGGGAAGGTTAACCCTTTGGGTTTGGGAGGGCTGGGAAACCCAGAGGCAGGTATGGGTAGGAATTGCTGGAGGTCTTTGTACGCAGAGGGTGGCATAGCAGGGGATGGGCATGGGCAGGTAAGAGCATCTCACTCATCCTTTGGAAACCTTAAGTGGCTTTAACTCAACGCATGTGAGCCCAAGCCCAGGCCGTTGTTGTTGTTGTTGTGTGCCTTCAAGTCATTTCTGATTTATGGTGACCCTAAGGCGAACCTATCATGGGGCCTTTATTGTTGTTGTTCTGTGCCTTCAAGTCATTTCTGACTTATGGCGGGTCTAAGGTGAATCCTGGGTTTCCTTGGCAAGTTTCTTCAGAAGGGGTTTGCCATTGCCATTCTCTGAGGCTCAGAGACTGTGAGTTGCCCAAGGTGACCCAGTAGATTTATATGGATGAGCCAGAATTGTTGTATGCCACCCCGATTGTGTGGTAGAGGGGCGGGATATAAATAAAAATTATTATTATTATTATTATTATTATTATTATTATTATTATTATTATTAATTCAAATCCTGGTCTCCAGAGTTATCATCCAACACTCAAACCACTACCCCATGCAAGTGGATTGCAATGGCTGCATCCAGACTACAGAAATAATCCAGTTTAACAACTGTCAAGGCTCAATGCTATGGTATTCTGGGGATTGTAGTTTGTTGTGGCACCAGAGCTCTCTGACACAAAAGGCTCAATGTCTCATAAAAATACAGTTCTCAGAATTTCATAGCATGGAGCTGTGGCAGCTAAAGTGGCACCATACTGGATTATTTCTGCAGTGAGGATACAGTCACTGTCAGTGATCTGTGCTCTGACTCCCACCTTCCCAACTTCATTTCTCACTTCAAAGGCAGGAGATATTCCCAGGTTCTTAACAAATCTATCCTCAATCAAGTTGTCTGGAAACTTTAAGGATGATGAGGATGATACCACCACCATCACCTCTAGGTATGTATACAGTACACCTCCTAAGACAGAACGGAGGCAATACTCTGTCCCACACACCATGAACTGTTGCATGTCCCAATATTCATGTTGGTATGTGCATGTAACAGGGTTTTATCTGTAGCAGCATCATGGCTTTGGAACTCCCCACCCAGGAAAGTTCGGCTCCATCTCTGGCTGCTGTCACACTGCAGAATTAATGCATTTTGACACCCCTTTAAGTGTCATGGTTCCTCCCTATGGAATCCTGGGATTTGTCATTGGTTGTGGCATCTGACAGAAGTGGCTAAATCTCTCACAAAACTACAAATCTCAGAATTTCATAGCATTGGCCCATGTCAAACTATATTACTTTTGCAATGTAGATCCATGACTTTATTCCTTGGCGTTTTGAAACGACTCAAGCCTCCTGGGCTGCAGCTGGGAAGAGGGGATTGTCGCAAGCTAAATCACCGCTGAATCGCTGGCCGCCATCAGCCTGGGTCCCAGCTGGGTTCAGCCGGTGCTTTTTAGAAACCAGAAAGTGTCCCGGTTTCTAAAAAGCGCCTTGGACTTAGGCTGATGGCGGCTGGCAATTCAGCGGCGATTTAGCTTGCGATAATCCCTGCCTCCATCCCATCTCTCAGCTGCAACCCAGGAGGCTTGAGACTTTTTAAAACACCAAGTGATAAAATCGCTAGCTTCTGTTGAACCTCTGATGCACAGCCAGACCTATATTGTTGGCCTCTAATGTTTGGAATTGCTCTTTTTAAACTGTTTTAAAATTGTATTTTAGGATTGTTTTTTGTAGTGCTTTTCAAAAGTTTTTAAAGAATATTTTAATGTGTTTGAAAAATGTTTTGTCTCTGTGCTGTTTTAATTGCTTTTATTGTTCGTCGGCTCCAGACTCCTTGTGGCCTAGAAACACCATAAATAAATAAATTCTTCTCTGGTGGAAAAATGATGCAGATTCTATAATTCTCATCAACAGTAATACAGCCTCATGGTTTTCAGTGGGGTAAAATGAAATCCAATTGCATCACAAGATGGCAGATTTTTCTAGTGAAGCTCCCAGAATTTGGTACACTAAAAAAGCCCAAGACAAAATCCATAATGTGAATGTTGGTGCTTGAAGCTCAAGGTTCAGCACTAATTCTCATGAAGAGTGCATCTACATTGTAGAAATAATGCAGTTTGACACTTTTTTAAATGATGTAGCTCCATCCTGACAGCCAACATGGTGTAGTGATTTGAGCACTGGACAATGACTTGAGACCAGGGTTCAATTCCCACTCGGTCATGAAACCCACTGGGTGACCTCGGGCAAGTCACATGCTCTCAGCCTCAAAGGGAAGTAATGTCAAACCTCCTCTGAACAAATCTCTCCAAGAAAACCCTGTGATAGGTTTGCCTTAGGGTGGATAGGACTGGAAGGCACCTTCCACATCTCCATCCTAGGGGATTTGTAGTTTTACAAGGTCTTTAGCCTTTCTGCCAAAGAGTACTGGTGCCTCACAAAACTACATATCCCAGGATTCTGTAGGATGGAGCCATGGCAGTTCAAGTGGTGCCAAATTGCATTATTTCTACAGTATAGATGCACCCGAGGCAAAGATCCTGCTTCAGGCAGAAGAACATGAGGGGTGGTAAGATGTCCCTCCTCACCAGGAAGGACTCCATCACCCTGGTGACTTCTCTGAAACTGGGAAACAGCTGGATGAGGTCTCCAGGGAGTCTAGACACCCCTCCTTCTCCTCCAGAGAAAGAAGCTGACTGCTTTCTGTCTGTGTCAAGTGCGGCATAGCCAGACTGGCTCTTTGGAGAGTCCCACTGTCTGCCTCCCTGCTGCGGCAAATGCCACATCACGCAAGGAGCCAGCCTGGCTCCCCAGAACGGGTCACTGGTGGCAAGCTCTAGAGAGACACGTCATCCACTTTCCTGCCTGGGTTGCAACAGAGAAACACCAGGCACATAACTCTCCAAAGAGTGAAGCAAGCCTTCTTCTGGAGCATCCTTCCTCAGAGCAAAGGACTGCAGGCAAGGTGGGCAGAGAAGTTGCAAATAGTACCATCTCTGCTCAGTGACATAACTAGGGAGGTGTGGATTGCACCAGGTGACACCACTGCTCCTCAAACATCTGCATTTTGGCAGGAACAGGCTGTGGCATTTGCCTGTTTCTGTTTAAAATGTTGTAAGAGATGCAGTGAGTGGGGTGAGGCTCAGTAGGAAGAGAAAGGAGAGGCCCTAGATTTTTTAAAAAAATATTTAAAATTCCAGAATTTTCAAAAATTTTAATGTTTTTTAAAAAATTATTCTTTAAAAATTTTCTTTTAAAACATCACATTTTACCAAAATTTCACTGTGACCACATGAAACTATGCATATGTAAATACGTTTAGGCTGTGTGCACTGTAATTTTAAAGGTATAATTTTAATGTTGCTAGTTGTTTGCGTCACAACTATTACCATTAAATTCAGGGATATATTGGAATTATGATTTCTGAGTAACATTAGTACAAAAAATTTACTAAGGATTCTGTATGGTGTAGTAACAGAATCCTTAGTCAGGAGGGATTTAAGAAGAGAAGAATGTCAAGGACCCTTAATGATTGGGGATGTTTTTCTTCAATGCCTGGAAATCGTTGCTCTCCTTGGTTTTGGAAGGAGCTACTGATCGGAGCTGGTGGGATGGGTCCCTTAAATGTTTTATGTCAACTTCGAATCTAGAGAATGACAGACAGAGGGATTACTCAGGCGTTGTTTTTGGTTAGCACAACTGTGCAAATAATCTCACTCACGCATGCTGGTTTTGTTGTTCACTCCATTTTTTAATCAGAACCACATCTCTGCAAGTTCAGTTGCTCAGATGTGTCAGCACTGCAAATAAAGATGGAGTAGATGATGCGGATGTATGCAAAACAGGTTCAATAGCAATAGCATTTACATTTCTACACCGCTTCATAGGTGGGCCAGAAAGCGATAATAAAGTGGAAATGAGGCATTCTGAAAA
>CM034710.1:7333357-7343899 GCA_020142125.1 Phrynosoma platyrhinos | reverse complement strand
CCCCCAACTCCATCCTGGGGTTGTCTCTGGCCCACAAAGTAGGGTGGAGGCCTTGGAAGGCCTAGGCCAAGGTCCGGGGAAGTTTTCTAAATCCCTTTTCCCTTGCCAAAAAGTTGTCCAAAAGTATTTCTCTGGAAGATGTGGGGAAGAAAGGGGGGTGTTTTCTGGCCTTCTTCCTGCTCCCCATCCCCGCCAGTTCCCCCTCACTGGGCCGAGGCGGGATGCCAGTTGGAAGCACCAGTCCCGGATGGAGAGAAGGTGGCTTTCCTGTTCTTCACGCGAGGCAGTCCACACCATTAGGGCTCTCCGGATGCTGGATTCCAGCTTTCCTCGGGAACAACCAGGATGATGGGAATTGCAACCCCCTTGCAGCTGGGTTACAAATTCTCCCACCCCAGAGAGTTACAGATTCTCCTTCCCACCCTGAAGTGGAATAACCTTACTTTGGGGAAGTAAGTCAAGAAATTTGGACTATGACTCTGCAGACCAGGGTTCGATTCCTCGCTTGAGCATAAAGCCCCACTGGGTGACCTTGGGCAAGTCACGCTCTCTCAGCCTCAGGATGGCAGTGGCAAACCCGCTCTGAAGAAACCTGCCGAGGAAACCGTATGATAGGATTGCCTTAGGGTCACCATAAGTCAAAAATGACTTGGAGGTACACAACAGCAGACCGCCCCTCCATAAAACCCACCCCCAATTATTCTTAATTGAATTAAATCAGGTCAATTCTGGAACATGTAGTTTGGTGAGGTACTTCGAATTGTGCTAACAAGCTTAGTTCTGCAAATTCTCCCAAACTACAGTTCCCAAGGTAACCTGGGCTGCATCTGCACTACAGAAACAATCCAGTTTGACACCACTTTAACTGCTATGACTCAGTGCTACGGAATTCTGGGAATTGTAGTTTCTTGCAGCACCAGAGCTCTCTGACAGAGAAGGCTAAATGTCTCATGAAACTAAAATTCCTTGAGTTCTTTAGCATTGAGCCAGGGTAGTTAATGTGGTGTCAAACTGGATCATTTCTGCAATGTGGATGCAGTCCTGATTTAATATTCAGGCCCTCTTCTTAGGGTATCTTGGGAACGGTAGTTCAGAAGCGTGAACTAGAGCTCTCTAGCAGAGAAGTACCTTATCAAATGGGTAATTTCAAGATTTTTCAGGATGGATTCATGGCAATTAAAGTGGCATCAAACTGCTGTAACTTTGTGCTAGGGATACACTCTGAGAAGCACAATTTGGCCAGGGATATCTTCAATTTATCTATAGACGGTTTATAATACCTTAGCCTGACACAAGCCTTCAATCTAATGCCCTCCAGTTGTTTTCAAGGGCAACCCTGATCCCCCTCCAGCCAAGCACTGGGATGATGGGAACTGTAGTCCTACATATCTTAAAGATGCTAGGAAGAGGGGAATGCAGTTCAAGCCACCAGCTGACAATGACAAGGAATGGAATTGGGGGTCTCAGCTCCTCCTGTTTCTAGCAATGGGTACCCAAATCCAAACCACTCCTTGGCATTTTCCAAACTATGTTGGGGCTCAAATATCAGCGAGTCCCCATTTTCACAGGGCCCCTGGAATGGATCCCCCCTGAAAACGGAGGACCAACAGTATTGTTGTGGTTGTGTACCTTCGTTTCCAACATATGGTGACCCAAAGGCAAAGTTATCATGGGGTTTTCTTGGCAAGATTTGTTCAGAGGAGGTTTGCTCTGGGCTTCCCCCGAGGTTGAGAGAGTGTGACTTGCCCAAGGTCACCCAGTGGGTTTTCATGGCTTAGCGTGGAATCAAACCCTGGTCTCCAGAGTCATAGCCCAACACTTCAAACCACTATGCCACCCTGGCTCTTGCTTTTCACTATAAAATAGGAAACACAGCCTAGTAATCTCCTTACCTTCCTCACCTGCTACATGCTCTCAGCTCCTTGTTTCCCATAATTTTCCTAAAACAGAAAACATTTTATAACCCTATAAATACTACACATGTTTGATAAGTGTGGTCAGGCCAAAGAAAAGTTGCTGCTTGTTTACACTGAACAGTGGCAATATGGTATCATACCCACCAACATTTCACAGATCCCCTTTGGTGAAGTAACCTCAGAGAGTTTTCAAAATGGCAAAAGTTATTAATGAGGAAGAACACACAAACTAAGAGAGGCTGCAGAAGCTTGTTTTTTCCTGAGCCTACTGGGAAGGGAAAGATTCTGCCTTTTTTCTTCCCACTGAGCTAGTTGAATACCAACTCGGAGCTCATTTTGCAGCAATTCGAGTAAGTTGAGAATGAAGGGGGAGAGTGGGAGGAAGAAAGAAACTGGGACACTTTAAAAGAAGCTGGGAAAATGGGATGGCAGAGGATTGATTGAGATTGTCTCTGCCAATTTGAGACAGTTGAAAAATTGAACATTAGAAGAAGGAGTCTGGGGGTGAGCAGGTTGTAGGAATTGGAGGAAGAAAGAAGAAGAGAATAAGACAACTTTAGTCTCTCTGCCTCTCTTTTTTTCTTCATGTTGATCCAAACATTTGTTTGTTCCAGGAGAATGAATCTCTGCTTTCTTCATTTGACATGTGTTGTATGTGCACTGTGGGTGGGTTTTAAAAAAATAAAACCTACTATTTATATTCATCTGACAGGCGTCCGTTTCCCCAGCTCTACGTGTCTGTTTTCTGACATGGAGAAAAGGCAGAGCATGCAAAAGGTTCATCATGTGGATCCAGAAATCTCGTTCCCATCTCATTCTTCTAGTGATTCAACTTGATCCCCCAATGCTTGGTCTCACGCACATTGTTCAGTGCTATTGAATTTTCGGATTTGTAGTTTTGTGAGATATTTAGCCTTCTCTCTCAGAAAGCTCTGGTGCCACAACAAACTACAATTCCCAGAATCCCATAGCTTTGAGCCTTGGCAGTTAAAGTGGTGTCAAACAGGATTATTCCTGAAGTGCGGATGCAGGCTTACTTTATATAATCACATACCCATGCATACATTTTATCCTTTCTCTCTCCCCTTCCCCACCTCTTTCCTCCAAAGACATCCATCTTTAATAAGCATAAAATATTCCTGTCTGTTCTACCTGTGGATGCAGGTTCTCATTTTAGCTCCTCATCAAGTGATGCCTACTATCAAATGCTAACTACACTTGCCATATGGCAAAGCAATGCAGCTTTCACTTAAAACAGCTGTTTGCCTGGTCAACCCTAAACTTAAGAATCACTTTCTGTCTAAGCCAAGTGGCGCACTATGTGTAAAGTATGAGAAGGTGGTATACCTCTCCTCTGCTCCCTCTACCTTTCCCATTTTAGCATTGACACCACTTTAACTGCTGTGGCTCTGTGCTATGGAATTCTGGGATACGTAGTTTTGTGAGGTACATATTTAGCTTTCTCTTTCAGCCTTCTAGGGTGCTACAGCAAGCTACAAATCCCAGGATTCCATAGCATTGAGCCATGACAGCTAAAGCAGTTGTCAAGCTGCCATTAATTCTGCAGTGTGGCAGCAGGACAATAAAAAAGAGGCTTTAAATTTGCAACAGACGTCTTTTTAAACTCTTATAATAGAGCATCTTTTTTGTTACAAAAGAGCAGTACATTAACCAAGGGTGCATCTGCATGGTAGAAATGATGCATTTTGACACCTCTTTAATTGCCATGGCTCCATCCTACAGCATCCAGAGATTTGCAGCTTTGTGAAGCACCAGTACTCTTTGGCAGAGAAGGCTGAAGATTTTGTAAACCTACAAATCTCAGGTTTCCGTAGAATGGAGCTACAGCACTTAAAGTGGTGTGAAAGTGCATTATTTCTACATTATAGATCAGTGATTTCCAAACTTTGGTCATCCAGACGCTTTGGACATCAGCTTCCAGAATTCCTGACTGTTGGCCAAGCTGGCTGGAGCTTCTGAGAACTGAAGTCCAAAAATCTGAAGGACAAAAGTTTGGGAATCACTGGTGTAGATGAACATCAAGATTACATTTAAGTCCGGCTTCATCATCCTGCCTGCTTGTTGTTGTTAGTGGGGATACAGAAATGGGTGAATATTAGATTTAACCCAATGTAGTGATGCTCATTCTGTGCTTCTTTCTACTTTTCCAGACCTGGATACGGACAACCTCCCTGTCTATTGTTCGCTTACTCTGGGAGACCCGCCACCCTATGCCTCTCCTCTAAACATCCCATGCCCGCTGCATCTTGGTGGGAACCGTGCTGGTATGCATTCTCCTCCTCCCCGTCCGGCTGACTTAGATGGTGACACTTTTGAGAGCCAGCCTGCTCGGCGCGTCCGTCTAGGAGGTTCCCGGGTGCTGGAGTGCCCTAGCATCCAGATCACGACCATTTCCCCAAGCCGGCGAGGTGAGGAAGATGACTGGGACTCTTCCCCTCGAGATTATCTCCTCTTGGAAGCCTTTGGGGGCTACCGAGAAACATCTCCATCTTCTGGTTTCTTCACACCGAGTCCGGCCAGCAGCGGTAGTGTCTCCCCCTGGAGCTTTTTTTCAGATGACGAGACCCCCGCTGGAGATGACGTGGAGCACGAGCTAAATGAAGCGGCTGCCCGCTTTGCCCTCAATTCTCCTTTGGGTTCTCCACGGGGATCTCCTAAGCCGTGGTCATCTGCTGATGAATCTTGGCCAGGCTACGGGGTCAACTACTCTCCAAGCCGGGGAGCAGAGGATGGGTGGATGCTTCTGGGCCCTCGGCCAGCTTCACCTTGTGGTAAACGGCGCTATTCCAGTTCTGAAACGCACTCCTCTGCATCTCCATGCCTGTCCCGGAGAGGCAGCCTTGGTGAAGAAGTCCCAGGAGAATCTGTGGAGTCAAGTGGCGATTCAGCTACTTTTAACTCTAATGGAGTCCGGTTGGTGGAAAGCATACCTCAGAAAGCTCGGAAGACTTCAACGGAGCAAACGGTGGCCCTGACCCGGAAAGAGGAAGGGAGTTGCAATGGAGAGGATGGTGGTATCGGCTTTGGAGTTGGAGTGGCCCGGAAAGAAGGGATGGATTATCTCGCTGTTCCTTCGCCGTTGGCCTGGTCTAAGGCTCGTATTGGAGGCCACAGCCCCATATTCAGGTAAACAAAAGCAGTACAGAGGGCCCTTGGTATCCACTGGTGTTTGGTTTCAGGACCCCTGTAGATACCAAAATCCGTAGATGCTCAAGTCTTATTAAATACAGTGACTCAATAGGATGGTATCCCTTGTAATAAAATGGCAAAATCAAGGATTGCTTTTTGGAATTTATATATTTTAAAAATATTTTCAAACTGTACATGCTTGAATCCATGGATAAAAATCAGTGAATATAGATGACTCTCCATTATAGAAAGAGGTTGAAAAAATTGCTCAAAAATTTATTTTTAGGAATGTAACCCATGGGTGGGAATCACAAGATCCTGTGGATATTGTGGGACTGCAACTCCCAGAAATCCTAACCCCTATAGTCAGTGGTGGAGGATGCTGGGAATTTCAGTCTAGAATCATCTGAAGGACCACCTGATTCCCAGCTGTGAAGTGAGCATTGGGGATCAGAACAATGCCTGGTGGCAAAGGCCTTATGAGAGCAGTCTGCAACCCCTGGGAGATGTTGATGCAAGGCATGATGGGAATATCCCTTTTCTTGATGCTTATTCCCACAAATCGAGGGGGGGAGATGGTTTCAGCCAGAGGGCTAAATTCTAATTTGAGAAATGTGTTGGGGGGCACATTCCAGCATTTTAATTGCAGATTCCAGTTATGATTTACAGATTCCCAATTCCTCTGGACTGATAGTCTTCCATCTTCTTGTCTACCAACTTGTGGAGCTCATCAAGCATACACAGCATGGCTCAGTCATTGGCATGTCTGTTCTGGAGTGACTGGCTTTCAAGCTTGCAAAACCACAGCTTAGTTCAATGCAACACCTTCCTGGCCTTTAAAAACTGTCTTTTCTCCCATCGGTGCTCAGAGACAACAGTTGAAGAAATTTGCAGACCTCATAGAGAATACCTGAAGTTTCGGAGTCTCATGATTTTCACAACCTTTCTTTATCCAAAGTTGACCAGAGCGGTTTACATACAGTTTTGATTTTTAAAAGTTAACAGGAAATGCACAGATGTTGACTTTCTAAGTTCATAGTCATGTATAGATCTGTCCTCCATAGATTCAGCACATCTGTGTTGATACTGGATTAATTACCATGATGCACTTTTGTAAAAAAAGAAATGAATGAACTGATCATCTGTGGACCATTTTCCCTCTGAAGGTCTGAATGGCCACTGTCTGGAGCCTGTATTCCAGGTTTTCAAAACAGCAGTAAGGCACAGTCAAAATTCTGGACATGCTAGGTTGCCATTTGTGAAGCAGCTCTTTAGAAATTTGTGTTTTGTCTCAATACCAAGTGGAAGTCCATACTGAGTCTCCTTTATCCTAAATGCTTGGGACCAGAAATGTTTTGAATTTTTTTTAGATTTTGGAATACTTGTGTATGCATAATGAGATGTCTTGGAGATGGGACCAAAGTCTCAGCATGAAATTTATTTATGTTTTGTATACACCTTATACACATAGCTTGAACGTAATTTTATGCACAATATTATAAATAATTTTGCACGTGAAACAATTTTCATGCACTTTGAACCATCAGAAAGCAAAAGTGTCACTATCTCAGCCACCCATGTGGACAATTTTGGAGTATTTCAGATTTTGAAATTCTGGATAAGGGAAACTACCTGTAGTGATTTCAGTTCAGTTAGCCATGCATTTCTCTGTAAAATTAACACATTCTGCACATTCATAAATTACATGAGATACACTTTTCTGTCTTCGTGAAGGATCCCGCATCCCAAAATATGGGTGGGGATGGTGGGATGGAATTTTGACCAGTCTATATAAAACTAAAAGCTTTGCAACCCTCAAATAGAGAAAATGCCAGTCTCCCACATTAGTGTGAGAACTGGGTTACAGCACATCCTGCTGCTGACATTCAGGCTACATCTGCACTGCAGAAATAATCCAGGTTGACACCATTTTAACTGCCATGGCTCAATTGCCATGGAATTCTGGGAATTGTTGTCTTGTGAAACATTTTGTCTTCTCTGTCAGCTCTGATGCAACAATAAATGACAATTCCCAGAATTCCATAGCAATGAGCCATGGGAGTTAAAATGGCTTTAACCTGGATTATTTCTGCAGCACAGATGCAGCTTTAGTGGATGAAATGCAGGAAGGAAGACTTTACTGAATCTTTTAAAATTGTCTCTCCCCTTGCAAAAAGAAAAAGAAAAGCCAAGAGACTTCTAGAATCACAATTGTTCTACCATAAATCATCCCTAGATGCATTTTGGAAGAAGGTTTCAAGTAGTCTCTAAAAGGTGCAAAATTTTTTTGTGTATATACACAACGCTTACCTGATCTGGTTGTTTCATTTCACCTTTGAGTATGGTTAGCGCTGAATTCAAAAATGTGCTGAAACCCATTGAACTGTCCTTTTTGTTTGTATGTGTGGTGTAAGAACATATCCCTCTTGTCTCTATGTTATTTGTGCCTCTCGCTTCAAATTTTCGGCTAAAGAAATAATGACCAGGGACACATCTACTTCATTAACTGTACCTGCCTCCCTTATCCGGAATCCAAAATATTCCAAAATTGTCCACATGGGTGGCTGAGATAGTGATGCCTTTGCTTTCAGATAGTTCAATGTACATATACATTATTTAATGCACAAAATTATTAAAAATAATGTGTATAAAATTACCTTCAGGTTATGTGTATATGAAATATACAGTAAATGAATTTCATGTTTAGGCTTGGATCCCAGTGTGGTTTAATGGTTTGAGTGCTGAACTCTGACTCTGGATAATCTCTACTTAGCCATGGAACCCCACTGGGTGACCTTAGGTAAGTCACACTCTCTCAGCCTCAGGATGGCAATGGTAAACGCCCAGTGAAGAAATGTGCCACGAAAATCTCGTGATAGATTCACCTTAGGGTCTGCATAAGTCAGAAATGACTTGAAGGCACACAACAACAACCCCGTTTCCTAGATATTTCATTATCTATATGCAAATATTCCAAAATCTGAAAAACTCCAAACTCCAAAACACTTCTGGTCCCAAGCATCTTTTCTAGTTCTTTCATAGAAACCCTTCTCCAGCACCACATTATCTCAAATGCATTCATTTTCTTCCTATCTTTCTTAACTGCCCAGCTCTCACATCCATACATGGTAATAGGGAATACAATGGCTTGTATTGTATATCTTTGCATTTTAGAATCTTTTCTAATTTTTTCATAGCCACCCTCCCCATTCTTAATCTTCTCCTGATTTCCTGACTGCAGTCCCTGTTTCTATCAATGTTTGATCCCAGGTATAGGGATTCTTTTACTATTCCTATTTCTTCATTGTCTAGGTTGAACTTGTGAAGGTCTTCTGTGGTCATTATTTTTGTTTTTTGTTTTATGTTCAACATTAAGCCTGCCTTTGCACTTTCTTCTTGGATCTTCCTTAGTAGGTGTTCCAGGTCTGTGAGGTTTTCTGCTACTATTATGGTGTCATCTGCATATCTTGATATTCCTTCTTCCTATTTTCACTCCTCCCTCTTCTGTGTCCAAGCCTTTTTTTCTTGTAATATGAGGTGCATACAAGTTGAACAGATAGGGTGAAAGTATGCAACCTTGTCTGACTCCTTTGCCAAATGGGAACTGTTCTGTTTCTCCATGTTCTGTTCTGACAGTAGCCTCTTGTCCTGAGTACAGATTCTTCATCAGGACTATCAGATGTTTTGGCACTCCCATGTCTTTAAGGGCATTCCATAGCCTTCCATGATCTAGTCAGCCAAAGGCTTTGTTATAGTTTATAAGTCGCATGCTGATTTTCTTTTCAAATTCCCTGGTGCGCTCCATTAGCCATTGTATGTTTGCAGTGTGGTCCCTAGTGCCTCTTCCTTTCCT
This sequence comes from Phrynosoma platyrhinos, assembly GCA_020142125.1. NCBI lineage: Eukaryota > Metazoa > Chordata > Lepidosauria > Squamata > Phrynosomatidae > Phrynosoma > Phrynosoma platyrhinos. The sequence continues at coordinate 7,334,980 of CM034710.1, read as the reverse complement.
GAATCCCGCTTGGACCTCTGGGATTTCTCTCTCCATGTATAGTTGGAGTCTGTGTTGCAGAATTTTGAGCAGAATTTTGTTTGCATGGGAGATCAGTGCTATGGTCCTATAGTTGCTGATATAGTTGAAGATACATAACATCAAACTACTAGCTTTTGGACAGATCCCATCCATCATCCCTAGCATCCAAAGTCCTTCTTCGAAGGAAGCATTCCAGTCCCACTCCTTTGCTCTGACAGCAGTGGAGTTCCTGGGGAGGAATCAGGGAGGAAGGCAGAGGCTTGGATCTCCATTCCTCCACCCACCCGCTAGGCCAGCCGGTCTGAATTTGCCAGCTGCACTTTCCACTCTTTGGTCTGGCTGCCAGAGGTTCTGTTGTATAAAAACAACTTGTCAAGCCAGCCCAGGCAGAAGGGCTCATGTCTCCAGTTACACATCCCAGACCCTGGCTTTGCAGGCGTGCTGGGGAGGGAGGTGGGGACCAGGGTGGGGGTGGGAGCTGGCATAAACATGCCATAGCTCCTTCCCTGTTAAGGTAACCAACTGGGTTGGAAGGATTTTTTCAGCAGGGTGGTGGATCCGCCTGATGATGACCTTTGAGTTTGGGGCAGCTTTTCTGTCTCCCTCTCTTGCCACCCCAGCTCCCTTTGTAATTCCAAAATGCATTGCCAACAGTACAATCGGCTCTCCATATCCACAGATTCAACCATCCATGGCTTGAAAATATTTTTAAAATATATAAATTCCATTGTGGTGTAGTGGTTTGAGCATGGGATTATGACTCTGGGAGGTTACTCAGATGGTGAAAATAATCCAGGTAGAATCTGGGTTGAATCTTTGTTGTTCCTATGAATTTCTAATGCACCCAAGTAAAGTTTTTTGTGTGTGTGGTTTGTTTTTTGTTTTGGTGGGGGGGGCTACCAAAAGAATTTTAACCTGGGATAATCCACGTTGACTTTTCTCCCAAGTTTTTTCTAAAAGATTCAATACTTACATGGAGCCATAGATAAGTCAACTCAGTTTTTTGGGGCCAATTTTTTTATTAAATTTCTAGACTTATACATGAGCATATACAGTAGTTTCCTTCAGTGAAGGTGCCCTCTCATCTACCTGCCTAAAACACCCCTTTTGATATCAATTTGATATCAGAAAAAAGGAAGTGTCCAGAGGGCCAGACCTTGGGTTTGAAAACAATTACTGTCACACTTCTCTGCAATTACTCAATTATGCTGCGTTAGTGATGATCCATGCTCCCATGTTCACCCTTTTGCACCAATTTACTGACCCTACCTTCCTCTTGGTGTATGGCATGCCATCTTTTGGATTTTTTGAAAGTTTTATTAAGTATTATTTTTATTATTATTGCCATGTTTGCACAATAACGGCAAAACAATTTAATTTTTAAAACAAGATACAGAAGAGAAAAGGAAAATAAAGTAAAACAACCCCAGCTTGCTTGGGAATAACAAAGGAGAGGGAGAGGAGGTGAATCATGCTCACTCACGGGTCATGTAACTGCCAGAATATCAGAAGTGCAGAAGAAGGGACCTATCGCAGTAGTGGAAAAGCAGCAATATTTAGAGCAGGGGTAGGCAACCTTTTTGAGCCGGGGGCCAGGTTGCT
>CM034710.1:7310960-7325948 GCA_020142125.1 Phrynosoma platyrhinos | reverse complement strand
CCCCCCCCCCCCCCCCCCACAGGCAGGCACAACATGAAGCTTTCTGGATTTTAAAATTAATAAGTGAATAAATGCAGGAGGAAGCAAACACAACTCTTCCTACCCACATCCTGAGTACTGGGTGGGTGAGTCACTCGATCAATCAAAGTGGTTTGTAACAAAACAAGACCAAAAAAAACACAACAATTTTATAACAAGCATATAATAAGAGCATCAGTAAAAGCTAACCAATTTCATTACTAGCTAAAATAAAGTGAAACATCCTTTGATTCCTAGTTAGTGGCAACAAAAGGAGGAGGAGGAACACAGGTCCTTTGATAGAGTTAGTATAGGATGTGTCTGTAGTACACATGCTATAGTCATTTGATATCACTTTAACTGCCATAGTTCCTTACTGCAAACTCCTGATTTGTAGTTTGGTAAAAACCCACTGGGTGACCTTGGGTGAGTCACACTCTCTCAGCCCCCCCAAAACTATGATAAGTTTGTTTTAGGGTCGCCATAGTTGGAAATGACGTGAATGCACACAACAACAGCAAAGTTAGTTAGGATTCTCTGCTAGAGTGATCCTTGAACTACAGCACTAGAACAGTTGAGCAGAGAATTTTAAGTAATGTACCAAACTACATCTCCCAAGATTCTGTAGAATGGCACCATGATAGTTAAAGGCAGCATCATACTGCTTTAACTATGCAGTGAAGATATACCATTAAAGCAGGATTGGGGAAAGTGCTGCCCCTGGATGCTACTTATGCAGCCCCCCCCCCACCCATGAGGAATAAAATGGAAGGGAAGAATTAATAATAATAATAATAAAAATTATTTTTATCCCACCCCTCCACAACGCAATCAGGCCAGCTTACAGCATTAAAAACATCCATAATAAAGCAATGCCCTAACCTACCCTCCCCTTAAAAGGTATTAGACTAAACAATTTTTAAAACACAAATACAGTAAAAACCAAGACAAACAAAGAGGAATAACACAGTGAGTTAAGTGGTTCGATGGCATCTCCAAGGGCTGGTAGCTGAATCCTAGGGCCGGGAAAGCTAGTCAGGGAAGAAGAGCTTTCATCATAGCAGGGAAGAATAAAAATAAGCCATCCTAGGAAGGAGACACGTCTGCCTAAATAACGCAAATCTAGCTTGAAAAAAAACTTCCTTCTTGGTATTATTCCTACTGTTTCAACAAATCCTTTGGCCTTTTCTTTGTCACATGGCAGCATCGACTGTGCTGGGATCTTGAAGTTGCGGAATTCTGACATCGAGCTGCGCAAGGGCGAGACGGACATCGGGCGGAAAAACACACGGGTGCGCTTGGTCTTCCGGGTCCATGTGCCGCAAGGGAATGGCAAGGTGGTCTCTATCCAGACAGCCTCAGTGCCCATCGAGTGCTGTGAGTAGTCACTAGGAATGTAACAGGGAGTGACAGAGGCTTTGTATTAGGGAGACAACTGCCTAGATCAGAGATAGTGGCACCAGCTTCACCTTATAGAGTCCCAATGATCAAAGGGGTAGAGTGGTGAGATACTTGTCAGGAAAGACAGTTGCCTTGTTTACCACCAGTGGATATTACCTGAATGGTCAGTGAACTGAATTTATATCCCACCTTTCCTTCCATGAATATGAGTTTCTTCCTCTTCTCTTCATCTTCACAACAACCCTGTGGGGTAGGTCAGGTTGAGAGAGTGAGACTGACCCAAGGTCACTTGGTGAGTTTTCATGTCCCAGTATATCACTAGCATAGGGTGCACCTACACTGTAGAAGTAGTGCAGTTGATGCCACTTTAAGTTTTGTTGCTCCATCCTATGGAATCATGGGATCTGTACAAGGTTTTTAGTTTTCTCTGCCAAAGAGGGCAGAGAAGCAAGATTTCCTCCTTCTAAAACAATCCCATATTTTGGGGTGTGGGCCTTTCATAAAGACAGAAATGTGTGCCTCACATAATTTTTGAATGTACAGCCGTCAACATTTGTGACTTTGACTTTTGCAGATTTGATTATTCATGTATTTGATTAATATGTTGAAATCTCTAGGTCCTCCAGCATGACTATATGGTCACCTTGCACCAGAAATTAGCTTAGAGGACCTAGAGAGTCCTAGAGAAAACACTTCTCTTGGGATTTGTTTGCCCTCCAGCACAATTCTCTGGCCAATCTCTGATGAATGCTGAGTATAGAGTTGTGCTGGGGGACCTAGAGATTCCTAGAGAGGTCTTCTCTCAGGTTAAAACAAATTGTGGTTTTTCATTTGTGGTTTTCCCACTTTCATAGGGGTCCAGAAAATGTGGAGGGCCCACTGTAAGCAATATGTTACTTTTTACAGAGACGCACATGGCTAATTTAACTCAAAATCTATGCTTCCAATTCTGTTTGGTATTGAAGTAGAACACAAATTTGCTGCTTCCCCATTGTCAACCCTGTATGTCATGGTTTTTTACTATCCCTTATCACTGCTGTGCAAACTGGCAGCTTTGTTTCAGGCAGCAAAATGTTTTGGGTCAAAAATGGGATTGAGTTATGTAATAGTCATGAAAAAGTAAGATGATAACCAAAGTTTTATTACATGAACATATTGAGTTAACAATTATTCTTCAGTGACAGAACTGATACAAAATTTAGATAGACATAGGAGTTTATCACATGGGGATGGTCATCTTTATCCCATCCAGAAAGAGCAATTGAACATGATCGCATGAAAGACTCTCACTACATCACGCTGATCCCGTGAATGAAGTGAAATTATATTACCGGGATCTTCCAATAATACAGAAATAGGGGAAATGAGGGGACAATTCCACTTTATTCACAGGACATCACAGCGTCAGTGCGATTTAGTAAGAAAGCCTTTCGTGTGATCATATTTAATCATGCTTTCTGGATGGGACAATGTCCAGATAAGTGCGATTTTGTGTGAAAGTATTTACTCCGATTGCACGATAAGCATGGGACAAGCACAGGACAGGGATGGGAGAATGTCATCCCATCCCCGTGTGATAAACTCATTAGAGGGAGACCTTATTTCACCACAGTCGTACCATGAATATTTCTCTGATGAAGTAATCCTACGTAGCAAATTTTGGTTTTTCAACACTTTATCATAAAACCTCTCATACTTCATGACACAATTTTGTTTCATTAGTTACAACCACTTCATTTTTTCTGCACTCTAAATTGTTTGCAAGATTTTCAGTGATGATCGCCACTTCGGTAGTTATAATATTATCTTTTTCAATAAAACGAATGTATGTTTGGAACATAGAAACCTGATCCCTTGCAAATGGCAATCACAATGTCAAACAGGGATCTTCAAACCATTTTTGCAACATAACAGTACTTTTTCTTGAAAACGGGACAAAATTGACACTTTTATTAAAACAACGGGACAGTCTGGAAATATGAAAAAACAAAACAGCACTGTCCTGTTTAAAATGGTACTTATGGTCAGCCTCTGCTTTTTACTTATAGCTCAGCGCTCAGCTCAAGAGCTCCCTCAAGTGGAAAACTACAACCTCAGTGCCTGCTCTGTCCACGGTGGTGAGGAGATGGTGGTCACTGGTGCCAACTTCTTGCCTGAATCCAAGGTTGTCTTCATAGAACGAGGCCCCGGTAAGCAGTGTATATAATTTATCCTTACGGCTTGTCCTTAGCTCACTTTGGAGCCTCAATAGCTTTGAAACTGTGGGTATGTTGCCAGCTGGTAGCTGTTAGGAATATCCACTGGTCATTTCCCAGCTGAAAAATGGTTTCCTGGACACTCTGGAAATCCAACTGGGAAGGATAACACAGATATGAGAAATTTGCACAGGTTTTTTTAAACCTGATATTTACACATCATTACCTGTTTCAGGAAATGATTATGCATGGAAAAAATTGTCAAATAATTTTGTTGTGAAACTATCTGAAATGTTACAAAAATATATGTTCTTTGCCCCCAAATTCTGTCTCTCTCTCTCTTTCTCCTCCCACAACAAATTTTGCACCATAAACTTAACACGTGTTTCTAGAAATAGTGGGGGGAAATTGAATTTACATCAAAACTCACAATTTTTATGCAAAAAACTCATCATGTATTTCTATGCAGAATAACTTCACTAAACACATTTCATTAATGGTGTCCATGCCTGTTCTGTCTCTTTTATTTTACCTTTCCTCAGTGTCTCTGTTAAAATATCTACGCTTTTCATGTCTAATATTTTCCACAACCAGTCATCCACTAGTGGGGCCTTGTTTTGTTCTTGCATGTGAAACGAAAAACATTTTTCTCCCCCGAGCAAGATTGCAAGCATTTTTGCACATTTTTTTCAACAATCCTTTGCATTTCTGGACCTTTTTTTGGAAAAAAGGATTTGTGTCCCTTCAAGTCATTTCCAACTAATGGCGACCCTATTATGGGGCTTTCTTGACACAATTTATTCAGAGGGGTTTTTCCTTTGCCTTCCTCTGAGGCTGAAAAGGTACAACTTGCCCAAGGTCATCAGATTTCTGTGGCCAAATGGGGATTTAATGAAATATTGTGAAATAAAATGGACATAAGGATAATAATGTAAATGATATACATGCTGTTAAAAAAACTGAATGTAAAAATAATTTAGCCAAAAAAAGGAAAATCACATTGTGTAATCTTCAAAGGATCATGTTTTTTTGTTAAGAAATAAGCTTAAGTCATTATGTGAAAATGAAAAATAAGTCATCACAAATGGATTCAACAGTGGGAAGTGAATTATATGAATTATACACAAAAATTACTTATTGGAAAAAGACATGATATTTTGTAGTATTTTGCTTTGTTTGTTTTTATGTTGGAAATTATTTTTTTTTAAAAAAAGAACAAAACAACAACAAGGAAAACATTTACATCCCTGATCTTCAGTGGTTGTGAGCTTCCCACAGTGGTCTCTTTGTACTAAGTACAGGAGCCTGTCTCAGGTTTTCAAATCCTTTCCTGGTAGGTAGAAGCACATATGGAAGAGGAAGATCTAAGTACTAACTAGATCTAAGCCTTTCTCCATCTCAACATTGCTGTCTGAGATCTTACCACCTATGGTAGCGAATCAGTCATTTTTGTTTGTTGGCTTGTTATAGATGGAAAACTCCAATGGGAAGAGGAGGCAAATGTGAATCGGTTGAAAAGCACAGAGGTGAGAATTCTGGATTGGGGTATTTACATGAAAGCAAGATGTTGGAGGAAACTGTGGTCTGGATTTACCTATTAGGTATGGGATCAAGATGCTTTCGGTGTGCAGCACTGAATGGAGGAAAGGAAAAGACTATTAGTTAAGGGAGATGATGGAAAGAGTGGTGGCTGTTGACTTCCATGTTAGCAAGTTAGGGCCTTTACAGACTGCCAGAAATAGTGCAAATTGAGGCCACTTTAACTGTCCTGGCTCAGTGCTATAGAATCATGGGAATTGTATTTTTTTTCTGGGACATTGGGCCTTCTCTGCCAGAGAGCTCTGGTACTACAATTCCCAGGATTCCCTAGCACTGATCCAGGACAGTTAAAGTGGCCTCAATTTGCACTATTCCTGACAGTCTGTAAAGGCCCTGTTTCTGGTTTAAGTCCAAACTTTAAAAGAACGATCCAAGGTGCTGAAATTCATCTCCAACATAGGAAATACGTTAGTAAGATAGTGAATCTGCTCTGGCTTCCAGCTTGAACTTTGGTGATAATAGCCTCTCCCATTATCTAGGCCAGGGATAGGCAACCTTTCCCCTTTAAGGGCCGAGGGACTTCAGCTCCCAGAAGCCTCAGCCATGTTGGCCAATATTCCAATGTTGGCCAATAGCTCCTGGGATTCTGGGAGCTGAAGTCCCTCGGCCCTTAAAGGGGAAAGGTTGCCTACCTCTGATCTAGGCAGCATAGCTGAGGCATATAGTCTCTCCTCCCAAGTAAACAAAAGGTTAATGATATGATGGTTTTAAGTCACTCTTTTTCAAAATTCTCTGCTCCCATAGGCCTCTCTGACACTCACAGTCCCAGAATATAACAACAAGAGAGTGTCACGACCTGTTCAGGCATATTTTTACGTTTCCAATGGACGCCGGAAAAGGAGCCCAGCTCAGGCTTTCAAATACTTACCTGGTAGGTAGAAGCATGTATGGAAGATAAAGGATAACAGAGTGTGGTGGGGAGCAGGTGTCCCATTGCTGTTTTTGTCTTTCATGCCCCACTTTTTTCTCTTTCTTTTCCAGTGATCTTCAAGGAAGAACCGCTGCAAGACTCCACACATCGTAGTTTCCCCCATGTCTCTCCAAGCGCTCATTTCCCACCACAGTCGGCTCAGGGAGCTATGGATTTCTCCCCCTCTGGGCCACCCTTCCACTATGGCCCCGACCATTCTCCGCCCTGTTCCCCTTATGGTTCTGAGTGGAGTCCATGCTCATTCCCAGCACCACCCCGCTACAGCCCTACCTTCCGTTTCTCCACCAATGAAGCCTACAGAGGAGCTAACCTTTCTGTCCCCCTGCTTGCTCCACCAGGCCTGCCCCACTTCCATGCTCTGGATTGCCGCCCACCCCATTTCCAGCCCTCCAGCTCACAGCTGGTCTCTCAACCAGCAGGGCAGGCAGAAACGTGTGGCAGGGAGAGGACTTCAGAGTGGACAGAGCCAGAACCAGGGTCCGAGGAACATGACAACAAGGAGAAGTCGGGGTTTGGCAGTGGCTTCCAGGATAACTTGCCCATCCATGGGATCACGTTGGAGGAAGGTAAAGCTAGGGTTGTGAAGATTTCCAACCCCCCCTTCCCTTCAAGTTTCATTTTGAGGGAGGAAGAAATTTCCACCACCACCCTTCCAGTTTTCCAAATTTGACTTGGGATAGTTTTTAGACTTGTATTTTAACATTGGGAGAGGGCATGGAGGTACTGGAGGTCATACTTTGCCCACCCCATCACAGTGAGGTTCAAGTGAGAGTTGGTAGATTTCCAGAGTATGACTTACCACATCCAGCCCACCACTTCTTTTCTTGTTGTTTATGTTCAGTGATCAGCGATGAGAGCTGACATAAACTCCATAAATGACAGCACCTACAGCTGATTTCTAATTTGCAGCCCAAGAAAGTATTTCACTACATTTGAGCTGAGAAGCAGAAATTTACCGACAGCATCAAAACCCACTTGTACGACAAAAAGAGTAAGCATGCTCCTTGTTGTTAATGCAGCTTAGTTATATCTTTGTGATCAAGGAAGGGAATAAATTATAATTAACTCATTATGTGTAACTAGCTCCTTCCAAGCTCTGAGAACGCCAGACACCAAGTGTTGCCTGAGTGATGTGTCCTCAGCAATATTACTAGTAGGAAAATCTTGCAATTCCAAGTGTTGGGGCAAAGGCTTAAAAATTATGAACTACTTATCTAAAACCACCTAGGAAGTTCAGATCTCAGGTGCAGTTTGAGCCCAAAACTTTGAGCCCTGAGTGGCCATGCTCTGCACCAACATCATACGATTTCTTTCAGAGCCTCCATCTCATGGCTGGTTGCCTTGCCTTTTCTCCACAGTAACTGAGATCATTGGCAGGGACTTGAGCGACTTCCCTGAGCCGCCCTGCGAAGGAGGCCGGAGTTGAAAAACCATCACATCCCAGGACTCTCAAATCTGGACTCTCAAGTCTTGGCGGAGGAAAGTCAGCGACATCGAGAAATCATCCTATTAACAACTATCATGCTGGTTTATGGGGACCCTGATATTTATGAGTTTTCTACTTATTCTTTAATGTGTACTTCCTTTTCTTTCTGCTGGTGCTTCCATAAGGTGTAACATAGCTCAGAATAACCAGGATGGATAAAATCCCTTTGCCAAGTCTCCTATCCTCCATCAACAGGGCTCTTAAGAGCCACCATTGTTCTGCTCCTTATTCTTCACCTGTTGTCACTCTACAACATCTGAGCATCAAGAGAGATGCTGGACTGTGGACCAAAAGTGGGTTTGCACAATTGACTCTTATGTACTTGACATGCAGAGTCTTTCTTCCAACCCCTTCAGTCTTAACCCCCTTTTAAATCCCTCAGTATCTTATGACAGTGAGTTCCAGGGCTAACCATTCCCAGTGTGGTCAACTAAGTAAAACTTTCCATCCATTGGATTGTTGCCTCTATGTGTAACTGTCTGGCTTTTTCTCTGCTACCCCTATTCCTGTCCTTTTCCACACATTATCACTGTGCCGTCCATTCTGTCCTTCCATCCAAACCAGCTTTCATTTTCTCTTGGACTTTTCTGTAATCTTGAAGGTTTCATCTTCCACCATCATAGTTTGGTGGTTCTTGTGGTGTAGGAAATGTGCCTAAAAGCAATGGTTTTCAAATGGTGGGACTCTTGGGGTTATTTGAAATGTTGTCTGAAAGGATGTTCTAGTTCCCAGCGACAAAAAGTGTCTTAATACATTAAGATGCTCTTCTAAGAAAATGATCAACTAGCATGAGTTTTATTCTGTACAAAATCACTCTTGTGTTTTTTTAATGTGTGCAAAAAATGGCTTTTCTGCTTAAAAAAGGTGAATTTTGCACAGAATAAGTCCCTAACTATAGCATTTTCTGCAGAGATAATTCTGTTTCATGAACAGAATGCTGTTTTCTATGCAATAACGCAATGTGCTAAATTTGTACAGTACAAGTGCCAGATTGTGAATGGTTTTGGAAAAAGTTCAAAGTTTTTGAAAAGTTTTTTCGCAGCAGAAACAATTACATCCCTATGTAGTTGATGCAGGAAAATAGCAAGTATCCCAGTCACCATTCCATTGATGACTCTGTCCTCTTGTTTTTGTGCAGATTATAGCAAATCACCATAAAAGTAAACCCAAATTTAGCAACTTTTTTAAAAAATGGAAATGGTTTACAAGGGTACTCTGAGGGCTGAGTTTCTTCTAGTTTTAAAAAAACAGAAACTGGTAACCAAAACAACTAGAAAACACAGTTACTACCACATATATTGAAAATGTGGTTGCATATCTAAAGATCTGTCACTTTTCCAATAGCTTGTACATTGTTTCTGGAGGGATTTGGACAGTACTATCTACCTGCTTCTGCAGCTTGTTTCTGTAAAAGATAATACCTTGAAGATGTGTGATTTCATCAGTGCACATGTCCAACTGTGTACATTGCAACTGCTTCCCACTGTGATTGCGTGTTTGTGGTTGCTGTGACCAGTGAGTCACTACAGCCAGATTTCTGGTGGGAAGTCTCTCCATGCTTAGCTTGGATGGTTCCCAGATGGCAGACATGCAGTCTATCAGTGTGTCAAAAGTCACTGCACTAGTTTACAACCTTGCCAGCCTGGCAGGATCTAGCATAGTTTGTGCTCCACTGGCACAACCTTTGAAAATGCAGGGTCACCACTGCACCCTAGCTTAGCATCTTGTGAAGGAAAATACAGGCTGAGTCTCCCTCATCCAGAATTCCAAAATCCTCCCAAAACCAAAACTTCTTAATTGGTGTCTGAGGTAGTGATGCCTTTGCCTTTTGATGGTTTGATGTACACAAGCTTTGTTTCATGCACAAAATTATTAAAAATACTTTATAAAATTACCTTCATGCTATGTGGATAAGGTGTATAGGAAACAAATGAATTTTGCATTCAGACTTGGGTCCCATCTCCAAGATATTTCATTATGTACGTATATGCAAATGCAGGTACTCAAAAATAAAATTAAAAAAAACCCATCCAAAATACTTCTGGTCTCACACATTTCAGATAAGGGAGACTCAATCTGTAGTAATAACCATAAAGTTAAAAGAGAAATTCAGTGTGTATGGGCCATCTTTTCGGCAACCTGAGAGGCGCATATGGCAAAGTTGCTCCTAATTTGATTCGTGCATGAGCTTGAGAGATGCAAATCAAGTGAGCTGGTTTGGGATCATGTCTCCATGCCAGCAGGACAATGAATTTGCTCTAGTTTTTAGTCCAGATTTTATAGGCACTATCCCAGGTACTGAAGCTATTGAAGTGGGTTTGTTCAACCCCTTGGACAGCACCTTAACATTTAAAATAGACCTGAAGAATAGCAGCAAGTATATTTCTCTACCACTTATCAGTGCACTTAAGCACTCCCTAAGCAGTTTACAATGTGTAAGCTAATTGCCCCCAACAAGCTGGTACTCATTTTAGTGACATACGGAAGGATGCAAGGCTGAGTCAACCCTGAGCCCTTGGCTGGTATTGAACTCACAACTTTGCGACTGTGAGTGAGTGGCTGCAGTACCGGCATTTAATCACTGCACCACCAAGAGCAGTCCAAATTCTTCCCCCATTTCTCTCTTCCCACATTAAGTGCCTTATGTTGACGAAGCATACACACTGGAACACACCTTAGCATCTTTTTCTTGCATGTGTTCCTTGGCTGATACCTTGAAAGTGCTACGTAGCAATTTTGTTTGGAAATGATTGCTTAAACCTGTTTTTCATTTCATACAGCACTCTCACCCTGACAAATCCCTACCTCTGTGCCATCTTCTGTGGTGCATTGATCCTTCTGAAAAAACATTGCATTAGTCTCCTGTCCTCATCCTTGCCAGTCTCACTGTTCCAGATGTGCTTGGGTTGCCTTGACATGATGGTGTTCTTTCTAAGATAAGCTGCTGGTCAGTAAAAGAAGGATTTGATACCAGAAGGAAAGGATCCAAACCAACATTTTTGGCTTTTTGTGTAGGCTTTCAAGCATGTAAATGGGTGGAATTTTATCTCCAGCTGGTGGAAAAAAGTCATTAGATTACAGTCAGCCCTCCATATCCACAGAGTCTTTATTCATGGATTCAAGCATCCACGGCTTGAAAATATTCAAAATATAAATTCCCAAAAGTAAACCTTGATTTTGTCATTTTACATAAGGGACACCATTTTATTATGCCACTGTATTTAATGGGACTTGAGCATCCATTAATTTTGCTATCAATAGGGGGTCTTAAAGCCAAAACCCAGCGGATACCAAGGGCCCACTGTATTTTTTATTGCAATTTAAACCAAGTTCCCCCTGGGCTTGCTGCATCCTGCTTACATGATGCAGGGTCAAAACCCCGAATCAGGTCTGGACTGTCTTCATGATGCCTGTTTCTGATTTGGGGCTTCCTCCCCATAACCCGCATTTTAAAAGCTTACCTTTTGCTGCAGGTTTTCAGAGGGTTTTCAATGGGCAGCTTGCTGTTTACTCGTTGCCCCTGTTCATCACCTGGTGCTACTGTTGTGGGTGCGAGTCACCCTAAGGTCAGAAAAGGGTGCCCAGTGTCGATACTGTGGCTGGGCGCTTTGTTCTGACCTCAGCGGTGGTGCCATGTGTGGGGCCATGTGTGGGAAGGCAACCACCCTTGGTACTGGGGGAAGAGATGAAGGTAAGGGGTAAATTCAGTGCCACAATACTCCAGGAATATAGTATTCTGGCAAGTCCCACATCAGTGTGATTAATCATCTCCACATATAGGTCAAACTTCAAAGGAGCTATCCAAAATGCTGCCCCATTCCCTAGAATAGCTTTTGGGTCGCTAACTTTCAAGCTTGGGCTAAAAGCTGGAACAGATTCACCACGTCATTGACATGGGACCCTCCAGCTGCCATCATATTTATGCTGCCTAGAGTGAATGGCTTGAAATATTTTCTAACATCATTTATGCCTGTGTCTTTTCACACTATACAGTTATAGCACTATGATTCCACTCTTAATTCCCATGGCAACATGCTGTGGACATTTAAAATTTAGAGTCCTGTGCTCAAACCACTACACCACGCTGGCTCTTAGCCCCTTACCAAACTACAAACCTCCCCAGGATGCAGCAAGAATGGTAAAAGTGGGATCAAAGTGCTAAAATTGTATAGTGGGAACAGTTTCAGAATTTTAGGGCAGGTGCAAGTTGGATTCATCCCCTGGATTATCTTGGAGAAGAAGAATTGTTGGAGCTCAGTGGGATTTTTTAATACCTCACAGCTACAGCTGCTAAATTACCATCACATCAAAACAAAATGTGGAGACTCCTTTTTTTGGAGGCTGGATGGCCATCTGTCAAAAGTGCTTTGATTGTGTCTTCCTGCATGGCAGGAGGGTTTGACTTGGGGTCTCTTTCAACTCTACGATTCTACCTGAACTAAAGATATTAATCTTGCTTGCTCTTTTTAAATGGACATCTTGGGATGAGGCTGGCAAAAATGAAGGATCCCTAAAGAAGGGAATGAAATGTGCCACACTATGGAAGAAGGTGCTTTGAGGTTGGGGAATGCACAAAGGGGTGATTTCTCCCCCGCTTCCCAGGATCTTTGGCCTTTGGGATGGTGATAGGAACAGAGCTTAGGGAGGGGAAAAAAACCCTCCAGAACTTGGAAAGTTACCTTTTGAAAGTGATTAATTCTCATCATATGTTGCAATAATTAATAATAACTTCTTCATTGCTTGTGGCAGTGTTGAAGAAATAACTTATTGTGTTACCTGTTGTACTGCTTGTTGCTTTTCTGTTACTTTTGAAAATAACTACTAGTTGAATCGGGTGGGAGGCCAAGGGGCAGAAGAAAACTTCTGCAACAGGATTGGCAATAGAATGACTTAAACCACGAAAAATTCTAAAAACACCCTTTAAAAGGAGCATTTGAAAGTAACTAGAAACCATCACACCAATAAGGCAACTTTACTCTCATTCCTTGCTTTATTTTTTGACACAGTGTTTCCGCTTTTATCAATCCAAAGCAATAACCAGGTATGGGGAATTATATTACTGTTACTTTTGAAACGTAACTTCATTACAGAGGTAACAACATTAATTGTCAACTCAGTTTTTCCAAGTCTGTAGGGGACAAAGAAGAACCCCCTTTTGAACTACAACTCCCATAATCCCCCAGCCTCATTGACTTAGCTGGCTGGGGCATTCTGGGAACTGTAGTCCAAAGCCAACATTTTTTCCAAGCTCTGGATTGAAGCCATAAGGCCGGCAAACGGGGTTAACAAAATGCTCCCAATGTTGTCTTGAAGGGAGGGATGGTTGGTGTTTTATATATATAAATATGTATATGTATATTTTTATATGTATTTGGCGGAGCGGTGGGAATGTTCTTTTGTAATGAAATGCATAAAAAGGCGTAAAGGAAATGGTGTGTCTTGTGCAACTATTTGTGTATTTGTGTGTGTGTGTGTTCATTTCTGGCTGCTGGAGAGAGCTTAAAGAAAGGGAAGTTCACGTAAACAGGGCAGAAGAACTGCAGAAAATGTGGAAGTCGGCTGGCCCTCTCTCTATTGCCAATGTTTTGAGCGGTGCTCATTTTTGCAGCCAAAACAACAATACCGAATCCCTGCTTGGCCACTTGGTGACTTTGGGATAGTCATATTCTCTCAGCCTCAGAGCAAACCTCCTCCGAGCAAACCTTGCCAAGGACCCCCTGTGATAGTGTTGCTGTGAGTTGAACATCCCATCCTCCTGAGTGAGAAGAAATAATGTCTTCCACCTTTTTCTGGGAGCAACTCCTTTAGCTAAGATTGCTGCCTTAATTTCCAAGCAGGAACACACATTCTCTCTTTCTGTGTATTTGTGTGAGAGTGTGAAAGACAAACTCAGCAGCTAGCTGTGGAGGTTGTTTTTGTTGTGCGCCTTCAAGTCATTTCCAAGTTATGGTGACCCTAAGGAGTTTAGCACACGGGACAGATCCCATGCAGAAACTGGATTTAAAGTGAAAACAACCCACTTTTGCACACGATGTTCAGTTTTTCACACAACGTTACATGATGTTCAGGGTTAACCTGAACAGAAAGTAGAAATAACCCACAAAAGTGGGTTGTTTTTCACACGATGTTGGCATCTAACACGACATTAATCCAAACAGAAAGTCACCAAAAACTGCTCCTTTTTGCTTTCAGGAACTTCCAAAAGTAAAAAGGAGTGGGTTTTGGCGACTTTCCATTCGGGTTAATGTCGCGTTATTTCTCCTTTACACAAGCACCTCTGAAAAACAACTCGCTTTTGTGGATTTTTTTTTCTTTTCAGATTTTAAAATTCCTTTTCTGCATGGGATTTAAGCAATTTGCCTCCGTGTGATAAGGCCCTAAGTTGAGTTACACTCTCTCAGCCTCAGGGGAAGGCAATGGCAAACCTCTGAACAAATCTTGCCAAAATGACTTGAAGGCACCCAACAATACAAAAAGGTGAGCCTACCACAGGGTTTTCTTGGCAAGATTTGTTCAGAGGAGGTTTGTCATTGCTTTCCTCTCAGGTGGAGAGAATGTGACTTGCCCAAGGTCCCACTGGATTACGCTGAGCAAGTCACACTCTCTCAGCCTCAGGGCAAGGCAATGGGAAATGTCCTCTCACTCAGTCTTAGCCAAGAAAACCCTTGGATAGAGTCGCCAGAAGTTGGGATTGAAGGTATTCAGCAGTAGTAACTGGCTCAAAGATAAGTCTCAGCCTTATCTTCCACAACTGGCTGGGAAAGGAGGAAACCATAAAAAGAAATAATACAAAGAGGTTGTGAAAGAGAAACCAAGTTGTGGGAGGGAACTCCTGGCAGTGTTGGAGGGTGCTTCAGCAGGAAGAGAAGCAGAATTTGAGAAGAAGACAGCCATGGTCTCCCAGGCCTGAAAGGAAACTCTGAAAAAAAGAAAGGTATTGGGAGTGTGATGCAGAACTTTGGAGAAAGTGGGTAGCCGAAACTGGAAAATGGGTGAGAAAATGGGAAAGGGAGGTGGGAGTCTTAGCTTCATTTATGGGCCCTTTCCCCACATAGCTCAGGCACATCAGAATTGCCTTGTGTTGCCGGAAATCTCGCCACATCAGGGTTTCTAACAATGGTGGGCCACATCGCTCTGGGACACTCTGGGCATCTGCAGAGGCCAAATTCAAAAATCAAAAAAGAGAGAGACTTTCCAAGATTTATTGCTCTACTAGGGCAGGGAATGAAGGAGCCTGTCTGCGTTTTCCGCCTCCCTTCCCCAGTTTGTCTCCATCATCTCCTCTCCATCATGCTCCATCAGGGTTCCAAGCAGAGTTTGGAAAGTTACTTTTAGTAGTAGTTAGTTAATAGTTAAGG
>CM034710.1:7297356-7308482 GCA_020142125.1 Phrynosoma platyrhinos | reverse complement strand
CCTGTACCAACCCACTGCCCCAGTAATCCCTCCCCTCCAGTTTGATGCGATTCAGGTCCATCCTTCTCACTTGTTGAACACGCTTGCTTATTGCTTCTTTTCAAAAGAAGTGCCAAAAAACTAGTGTCAGGAAAGAGTGGTTCATTTGCGTCTGCCTCCCTTCATTATGACTGAAACTGAGCGAAGTCAGTTCGGAACCGTTTTCAAGTGGGATTGGGAATGACAGACATATAACCCGATGAGCAATTCATTTTAAATCATAGTAGGAACGAAGCCTTGTTGTTTAGGTGCAATCTATTGTGGGTTGTTGATAGTCCTTTTCTTTTCTATTAATTTATTTAATCAAGCATGGGGAGGGGTAGTAAGATTGGGGTCTACTTGTTGATATCCAGATGATTTTCAGTAGATCTGCGAGGATTTCTGATTTGCTGTCAACATATGTCGACCCCATTTATTTCTTAGGTTTTCTTAGGCAAGGAATATTCAGAGGTCCTTCCTCTGAAATATAGCTTATAGCAGGGGTAGGCAACCTTTCCCCTTTAAGGGCCGAGGGACTTCAGCTCCCAGAATCCCTGGAGCTATTGGCCAATATGGGACTATTGGCCAACATAGCTGAGGCTTCTGGGAGCTGAAGTCCCTCGGCCCTTAAAGGGGAAAGGTTGCCTACCCCTGGCTTATAGCATCTGGCACTAATTGGCAGTCTCCCATTCAAGTACTAACCAGGGTTAACCCTGCTTAGCTTCCAATATCAGCCAGGATCTGGTGCCTTTAGGGTATTTAGGCCCCTGTGATTTCAAATTGTTTCATATGTGCTGCAAATCTTCCTTTTATTTCATCTTTACATGCAGGTCTGAACAATTCCTGTTGCTTTCTTCCCACTGAAAGAGAATACTAGTGATTTTATGCACTGCTCGATCAAAGGTTACATATTGGGACACCTTTGGGACAAATCATTTGTGCAGAAATACATGTGGTCTTGCTGCAGAATTTCAGAAACTGGTGTTTGGGAGTTTTGTTTTGTATAAAGCACACTGGTTTCTGCACAATAAACATTTTTTCTCTGCATTCAGGAAACCACATGAATTTCCAGGCCAATGAATTGTCCTGAAAGAACGCCCAAACTGCAAAATTGTGGAATAACTCACAGCTGTTCTCCTTTATCTGGATGGATTTCCTGTCCTGGGACACCCTTTCCCTCTCATCAACAATTCAAAAAGTAATGAATATTCATCCCATTCCTATTAAGAATAGCAACCATCACCACCCTCCTTAGACGGTTGAAATTAAGGCGGCTCCAGGGTTGCGAAAACCATGTGCACATAAAAGGATTAGACTGCTTGCTCCATTTCTGGTCCTCAAAACACATTCATGTACTGTGGAGGAGCTATTTTCCAAGGGGCAATTTCTGTCTTCCTTCTCTGTCTGATTTGCTGAGTCCCAACTGCGGTGACTTTGAGATTGGAGTGAAAAACAAAGTGGATGCCACAAGCCTCACATCTGCCCATTCTTGATCTAATCCTCACCCAACCTGGTCACCAACCATCACCCACATCCCATGGCAGAAAAATCTCATATGTGAATTGTATGCTGGCAGACGATCCAACATTTCACAGATGAAAGCCAGGGCACATGTAACCAACAACATCAGTGCGTGGTGAAGATGGCAGATATTCTTAATAGAGAAGAACACACATGCTAGGAGAGACTGCAGCAGTTTGCTTTTGCCTAAGTCTCTTGGGAAAGACAACACCCAGCCCCCTCCATTCCTTTCTTCTCTCCTGAATTAACTGAGTGTGAACTACTTTTGCACTTTGAGATCAGTTTGCATCAACTGAAGTAGGCTGATTATAAAGGTGCAATGGGCAAGGAGGAGAGAGAAACTGGGGCATTTTAAAAGCATCTAACAAAATGTGAAGGCATAGGATTGTTTAATGGGCACTATCCCTGCCAAATTGGGATAGTTGGCAGGTATGATGTTGTACGGAATAATCTGATTGAATTCCTCCCCCGAGGTTTTAAGAGAGAATGAGAACAACTTAAGACTAACCCCCTCCACACCAAAATTGGGAAAAACTAGGCCCTCTAGATCAGGGGTAGGCAACCTTTCCCCTTTAAGGGCCAAGGGACTTCAGCTCCCAGAATCCCAGGAGCTATTGGCCAACATGGGAGTATTGGCCAACATGGCTGAGGCTTCTGGGAGCTGAAGTCCCTTGGCCCTTAAAGGGGAAAGGTTGCCTACCCCTGCTCTAGATGTTTTGGGCAACATGGCTGGGGCTTCTAAGAGTTGAGCTCCAAAACATCTGAAGGTCCAAAATTCCTCTACTGTTACTCTATATCACACATAAGTTATCATCACCCCCACAAAACAATATAAGAGCATAAGAAGCTGCCTTCTCTTGGGTCAAACCATTGGTCTATCTAGACTAGTATAATCATTTCTCAATGGCAGCAATCTCTCTCCAAGGGTTTAGGCAGCATCCTCTCTACCACCAGATCTACCTATTATTCCCTAATAGTCTGGCATCCAGGTACTAACCAGGTGAGTTTCTGCATACCGTCCAAAATGAGATGATATCTGGTATTTTCAAGGTGTAAGGATTAAATAAAGCCTTCATCGCTTCAGATGGGTTAGTCACACCTTACCTAATGTAGCATCCCCAGAGGGTTTGGGCTACAACTCCTGTCATCCTAAGCCAGTTCTATCTGCACTTGAATGGCAACAGCCTTGGAGAAGCTGTCCTAGGGTTGCCAGGTCCCAGGGCACCAGTGGATATGTCAGAAAATGGCTATGTTTCTCACAGGGTGAGAGACAAATCCCAGGCTGAGCAGCCCTGTAGAAGGAGAAAGTTTGATTTATTTGTGTGTGTAGAGCAAGTCAAGGTGCTAGTTCAGGATTGTCCTGGTTTTCAGAGCCAAAATATGAGAACAAGGGATGGCTCTTGGCACTTCACACTTTGTTAGATGCTTTTAAAATGCCCCAGTTTCTCTCTCCTCCTTGCCCATTGCATCTTTGTAATCAGCCTATGTTATATATATATATTAAATACAAACTGCCAGTGCTCACCTGCTTGGGGAGACAGGATAAGGATCATTTAATTTTGCTTACATGCTTCTAGCCTAAAGGTGAATGCAGAGGAGAGGGTGAACCCTGGCATCACAACAGTTGCGGGAGGAGGGAAGTAGGTAAATACATTGAACTGTAGAGTCTTTGCATGTTGCAGCAAGAAATCAGTGGCATCTTGCAAACTGTATCAAGCTGCTGTGTAATAGGTGAACTGGAGATTTGCCCAGAGTCAAGTCCACCAAAACTGGAGAATTTCATCCCTCATCTCCCACTTGGAGATGACCCATGAAAACTGGAGATCTGGCAACTCTACATAATGAGCTCATTCTGAAGCCTGTGCATCCATTCTCAACTGGTGCTAGAGTTCACTAGATCGTCACAAAGGTGAGGTGCTTTGTCCTTGTGAAACATCAGTGCACCAAAATGGCAGAAGAGAGAGAAGTGTGCACTTGTGCCATTTTGAGCCAGGCAGAGGATGGAGCTTCAACATTGTTGCCATTAATTTTCTTTTTCAGCATTATGGGCTGCATCTGAACTGCAGAAATAACACAGTTTGACGATGCTTTAACTGCCATGGCTTTGAAATTCTGGGATTTGTAGTTTGTTGTGGCACCAGAGCTCTTTGACAGAGAAGGCTAAACATCTCACAAAACTACAAATCCTAGAATTCCACTGCATTGAGCCATGGCTATTAATGGGGTGAAAGTGCATCATTTCTGCAGTGCAGTTGCAGGCAAAGTCACTAAACACAAATTAATTGTTTCTGCAGAACTGTACCCATACATGATGTACATGATGTCAAACTTAGGGATGGCTCCTGAATGATCTTCAGGGCTAAACTGAGAAAGGGATCTGAACCAGGCATATCTGCTCTCTATCTGCGCATGTTTGTCAGCCTCTGCATTTCACTTGCACAGGTGATTTCTCTCTTCCTAGTGACACCAAGGCTATCTCTTTTCTTTTCATCTGAGACAGGTTTGAGCATGATTTAAAACTGAAACACCCCTCGCTGCTGGCAGAGACCTATTTGGAAAGATGGCCACTCCCAATAAGTTCTATGAAGAGATCAGCCGCGAGCGCATGAAGGACTTATACTTCATCGGTCGAGGGGCCTTTGGTGACATCTACCGAGCTCGGCACCAAGACTGGGGGATTGATGTGGCAGTGAAGATTCTTAGCCGGTAGTAGCAAGGGTTGGAGGATTGGATGGGTTAACTGAGAAAGAATTAGCTAAATGTTGCTTTCTTTATTCCACCTGAATTCTGCAACAATGAGAGGACTGGACTTCCTTGGTGGTGGGTGATGGCTCCCATGTCAGTAGGGCAGCGAATCTGCTTTTGTTTTTGGAACTATATCCAAGATGCTGAACTCATTTTGGGTTTAGGGTTCTGCCACTAAAATTGAGACTAAAATCCAGAGAAGGTCCATAACTCTACTGATATCGGAGCTACCAATCACTACTGGGAATCTTACAAATTAATAACTAAGAAATTCGTTTTAAAATGCCAGTCCTTATGTAGCAGAAACAGCACCATCTGTACAGAGGAGGAGGAAAGTACAGTATGATTCCCCCATATCCGCAGGACTGGTACCCATGGTTTCACTTACATATGTCTGAAAAAAATATGTTCTTTCTTGACATTTTCTAGGTCCTTCAGCACATTTCTATGGTATGCTTCTGGCAGAAGTTGATCATAGAGTTGTGCAGGAGGATCTAGAAAAACCTAGAGAGGTGTTCTCTAGGAATCTCTAGGTCCTCCAGTGCAACTCTATGGTCGATTTCTACCAGGAGTCATTCATTTCAGTAAGGTTCGGTATTATCCAGTTTCTCATTTCCATGGCAGGTCCAGGAGCAGTCCGGAGTATTCTGGCCCTGGAGCTACCTTGGTATCCCCCCTGTTATCTTGGGCACTCTGTTTGAACATCAGGCAACTGATTGCATGTGTGCCCTGCTTTGCCACATGATGCTGGCACCTCTGCCTTTGCAGGCACCTTGTTCTGACCTCAGAGTGAATGATTTGCAACAGCACTGGGTGGCACCATGGGAAGTGTTGTAAACAGCTGTCCAGCATCACAATGGAGGGCTCCAGAAGATTCAGAGCAAGCAGGGTTTTAACACTGTTTTAAGATGGGATATATGATGGTTTGGTGCTGAACTGGCCAGATGTTGTTGAGACAGCTCACACCAGAACCAGAGATTGGGCTCTACTTTGTCAAGACTACTTGCTGTGGGAACAGGTGGAGAACATTTTATTTGGCCCATGCAGACAGGACCCTAGTCTTCCTAGAAACCCAAAAAAAAACCCCAGGGTGAGCTATTTATCCTTAGACCAGGGCATTCTAACAAACTTGGCCTGGATCAGGGCATGGACTACAAACATGATGTCAACAAGTGGATGATTTTGGGTGGCAGGCAGTCATGGACTTGGCACCTAAAACACCAGTTTGGAGATTGGAAACTCATCCTTGTTATAGTCCATGGAAAGTTACCCCTTGTGGAACTGCATTTTGAGCAGGTTCAGGGACTATGAGAGTGATCGCACAGAAAGCCTCAACTTGAAGTTAGCATCAGAAACTGCAGTCTCAAGACTGTCCAGTATTTTTAACCCTTTGTTCATATTTTTCTTTTTATACTGATGCTCCCCTACTTTCCTGCAGCAACACTTCCTTCACCCGAGAGGAACTCTTGAATGAAGCCCGGGCCATGGATGAGGCACGTTTCCTCTATGTCCTGCGTCTCTTTGGCCTCTTTGTGGACAAACTGCAGCCAGATGGTCCTAGTCTAGGCCTTGTGATGGAGTACATGGAAAATGGCAGCCTATCCTCCCTGATGGGCCAGGTCAGCTTCATACCGTGGGCTCTCCGGTTTCGCATCCTCTACCAAGTAGCACTGGGGATGAATTTCCTGCACAGCCTCAGCCCTCCATTATTACATCTGGACCTCAAACTTAGCAACATCTTACTGGATGCAGATCTGCATGCCAAGGTGAGCTGCTTTACCCTTTTCTTTAAGTCAGGAAGGAGTGTAGCTATATGTATGGGGGCAGCAAATGGTGGGCATTATCCCCAAATCATCATCATCACCATGATATTTATATCCCATCTTTTCCCCAAAATTAAGACTCAAGGTGACTTATAATTTAAGCCTGTATAATGGATATATCTCATTCTCTAATTGTTCCTTAACTCCTAACCACCACCACCATCTTTGTTCAGGTGGCTGATTTTGGGCTATCCAAGTTCAAACGTGGAACAACTCAGTGTGCCAGTCAAGTCTCTGGGGAAAAAGGTGGATATGGTGGGACACTGGAGTACCTGCCACCGGAAGCCTTTTCTGATCTCAACTACAGGCCGACGCCTGGCACAGACGTCTACAGGTGAGCAGAGGACTCTGTTATGCACTGGGGCTACTAGCTATAGGTACACTTATCCTTAGCACCATAAATCTAAGGATAGTCCCACCTAGGGTTGCCAGACTGAAAACTGAAGAGGATTCCTGTACCTTTAATGGTTGTGTAGGAAAGGGGATTTCAGTAGGTGTAGTGTGTCATGCAACCAGGTAACAAGCAACACCTGCTGAAATTCTTCTTCATAAATATTAAAGGTACAGCAGTCTTCTCTGGTAATCTAATGACGTTAAAAGTGGAATTTTAACAGTATAAAAGCATCTTTGGCAGGTACTTGTTGCAGGACATTGTA
Source organism: Phrynosoma platyrhinos (assembly GCA_020142125.1). Lineage (NCBI taxonomy): Eukaryota > Metazoa > Chordata > Lepidosauria > Squamata > Phrynosomatidae > Phrynosoma > Phrynosoma platyrhinos. The sequence continues at coordinate 7,301,719 of CM034710.1, read as the reverse complement.
TCCGTCCTGCTGCTGTGTTACATTCCATTTGTTACTGTAGTGTACCTTTTCATTGACAGGCAAAACCTGCCAAACAGCTCTCAATTTCATTGCTGTTCCATTCCCTTCTGCTTTAGTTCCACTTCTCAAGCAGTCACATGGTGTAAGTGGGCATGATTCTGCTCCTCTCCCACTCCCCCCTTGCAGCGATCCTGGTGGCCAACACCTTCCTAAAGCTGGCCACTGTGTACACATTCATACTGCAGCCAGATTCAGTTGGCATCACAATCATTTGTGATGTTGGAAGGTGTCATTTGGCAGTATGGAAAACAGATCACACAATACGGAATTGTGAAAGTGCTATTTCAGGGAAAAGTGAGATAAGAAATGATGCCAAACCAGTATGCTTTCATTATTAAATTAGTCCAAATGTGTCGGGACAACAGGCTGGTGTGATAAAGTTCTTAATCCTACCTCCCACTCAAAAGTCATCACTCAGGAACAGAAAATCCACAAGGTAGATCCAATAAAAACCACAGCCCCTTTCTATTTGCTTCACAATTGTCAGCCTTACTTCAAAGGTTGGAACTCCCTTTGTGCATAACCTGTAACATTGGACCTCCCTACCCCTATAAGCACTGGAGAAGCAGGTGATGGAAGCATTGAAAAATGTATTCTGGGAGAAGAGAGAGGCCCTTATTGAGGGAGAGGTCATTCTCTCCTGGCTCTAATCCACTTTTTTCTCTCTCTTTCAGTTATGGGATCCTCATGTGGTCATTGTTATCATGGCAAGAACCTTATTCAAGTGAGTATGCTTCTTCCCTTGTGGTTCCTTTCTGCCTGGTAGCAGTGTTCTAGATTACTGAGAGCATGTATGTAGGTGCCTTCAAGTTGCCTGTCGATTTATGGTGACCCCATTCATTTCATAGGGTTTTCTTTGACAAGGCATCCTCAGAGGTGTTTTTGCTGGTTCCTTCCTCTGAAATGTAGCCTACAACACCTAGTATTCATTGGCAGTCTCCCATCCAAGTACTAACCAGGGCTGACCCTGCTTAGCTTACACAATCAGATAAGGCTGAGAATGTAGCTGTTGGGAAGAAACAGTTGTTATTGCACTTCCAAATGTACCACATTGAGGCCTGCTAAGAGAACACATGCTCATGAATATCTAGTGATCAGGTATGATTACCTAGGATACATAAAGTACAGTGTACTGCCAATTGAAGGCACATCCAGGCTGATTGAAAAGGCCAGAAAACCCCAGATTTTGTTCCTGTTCTTTCCAATTTTGTTTTGGAGATCCATACATGTTTTGTTTATCCCAGAATATTTTATGTCAGCTCCTGGTGCAGTCAGAGATTTTAAATATATATATATATATATATACAGTGGGACCTTGGTATTCGCTGGGGTTTAGTTCCAGGAACCCACGTAGATACCAAAATCCGTGAATGCTCAAATCCCATTAAATACAATGGTATAGTAAAATTGTGTCCCTTATGTGAAATGGCAAAATCAAGGTTTGCTTCTTAGAATTTATATTTTTAGAAAATATTTTCAAGCTGTGGATGGTTGAATCTGTGGATGAAAAGTCTGTGGATAAGGAGGGCTGGCTGTATATACCAGCTCCACAGGTCAGTTTATTTTAACCCAGAATAAAATTGGAAAGAAAAAGAACAAAAATCTGGGACTTTTCAGACAGTCTGGAGGTGCTCTTAGACTGCTTCCGTATTGTTGAATAATCTTGGACATTGTTCTCTCCAAGGGTCCTGGAAAGTATAGTTCACTGAGGATTCTGGGAATGGGTTCCCCAGGTCTCTTTGCTGAACCGAATTGAATGAATGTTCTTTGTGTAATATAGAACAGTTCAGAGTGTTTAAAAGATTGTAAATAATAATTAGGTCCAGACTATTTAAAAACGGTATTTCTCTCTTTGAGCTGTCCAAGTTCTAAGATCCTTGGAGGAGAGCTTTCTCTTGGCCCCCACACCATAACACATTTGTTTGATGAGGTTACAAGAGAGAGCATTTTCAGGGGCTGCTCCCAGGCTGTGAAACTCCTGGTCACAAGAGGTCCAGCTGGCCTCTTACCTGCTCTCTTTCCACAGGCAGCTTATATATAGGCAGGCATTCTAAATTATATGGAGGAATCGTGTTGATAGAGCTGTTTGTTTTTAGTTAATTTGTTTTAAATGTATTTAAAATGTTTTTTAAAATAAATTTTATTATTAATAATAGCATTGACACAGATGGACAAATAAACAATAAATCTGACAAGCAACAAACAGAAAAAACAAAGGCAACAACAACAAAAAAAGGACGACAACTTATAACATTCCTATTAGGCTTCCTGAACTGTGCATGTGAAGATCAATATATACATTATACATAAAAGATAGCTCTTACAATTTCTTGTATCTATACTCTTTAAGTCACAATCTAAAGAATCTTACATATCCTAACCTAAATCTAAATGTAAGAATCCAAAGAATCTTACATATCCTAACCATAGGATAGGTTTTGACTGTTTGTAATAGTTTTCTGGTTTGATTATTTTTAAAAAACTTTTGTAATGTATATTTTAGCTAACTTCTATTTTATGTTTTATAAGCTGCCTTGGCTGCCTTGATGGGAGGAAAGCAGGGTATACCCGGGGCTGAGATTGTGTGGGTAGCTCAAGGTCACTCAGTGGGTTTCCATGGCTGAGTGGGGAATCGAACCCTGATCTCCAGAGTTGTAGCCCAGTGCTCAAACCAGTATACAACTCAGACTCTTAGGGATATACAAATATACAGCCTACCCCTTGGAATATACAAATCAGTGTGCCTTTGTGGATTGTTGCTGTTGCTGTGTGGCTTCAAGTTGTTTCTGACTTATGGTGACTCTGTTATGGAGTTTTCTGGGGCTGAGAGTGTGTGACTCACCCAAGGCCATCCAGTGGGTTTCCATGACCAAGCAGGGAATCGAATCCTGATCTCCAGAATTCAAGTTCTATACTCAAACACTACACCAAACTGCTTCAATATTCTTTTTATTGATGACATATCTGTTTCTATCCAGATCTCCCACCTAGCAATATGAGTTCTCTCATCAGTAGGCTCATTCCCCAAGGCCAAAGGCCAAGTACAGATGTTCTGGAGAAGACAGAGAATGTGCCAAAGCTGGATGATGGGATCAGGCTCATGAAACGGTGCTGGCATAACGAAAAAGTCCAAAGGCCTTCTTTTCGAGGTAATGGAAGTGACACTTTTCCAACTGGCGACAGGGTGGTACTCCAGTGCAACAGGAGTTTGTGTCCTGTCCAAAAAGTGAAAGGAATTTGCATTGCTCTAGAACTTAAAACTTTTGGAGTCAGAGAGAAGACGTTTTATCTAAGACCCAAACAGAGAAGCACTTGTTTTCTCCATTTATTCCTGTAATGTTCTGCAGGTTTCTCTGATCCCCCTTAATTCTGGTGGAAATCAGAAAATATAACATCAGTACTAGAATTCACAGTTTGCTGGGAAGTTCGACTCACTGACCACATCCACACTGCAGAAAACAATCCAGGTTGACACCATTTTAACTGGCATGGCTCAGTGCTATAGAATTCTGGGAATTGCAGTTTATTATGTCACTAGAGCTCTCTGACAGAGAAGGCTAAATGTCTCACAGAACTACAGTTTTCCCGAATTCCATAGCATAGAGTTACATCAGTTAACATGGTGTCAACTTGGATTATTTCTGCAGTACTGCACAGCACAATAAAACAAGATTTATAAAACAATTCCATAAGGATCCTGTACAGAAGGAGTCATAAAGGTAGAAATCTCCATGTATGTTTTGAATGAGACTTCAAATATTGACTATTCTGGCTGTGGCTGATGGATGTTGGAGCCCCAAAACATTTGGAGAGAGACAGGTTTTCCAGCCATAATATATATTGGTATATATTAACAGCTAACCCATTCCCCGAACCTTATATAGTCAAAATGGCTCTCAAAGAACAGGCATTAAAAGGCGTGGAAAATACCAAGGTTTTCAGACATATAAAAAAAAAATTTAGAGGGAAATGAAACTTAAAGTGAGGAACCAAAACCAGCTTAATATGGACTGAATGTGCTTAGTCAGTGTGGAATGCTAACCAATTTGGGGTGGAAAGTGGATAATGAAGTATAGGGTAGGCCCTAGGCAAAATCAGTGGGTCCAGATGCAAGTCTTACTACTCTACTCCAGTGCTTGCAAGTACAATGGGCCCCTGGTATCTGATGGGGTTTTGTTCAAGGACCCCCCATGGATACCAAAATCCATGGATGCTCAGGTGCCATTGTATACAATGGCATAGTAAAGTTTACCTTATATAAAATGTCAAAATCAAGGTTTGCTTTCTGGAGTTTGTATATTAA
>CM034710.1:7275276-7294015 GCA_020142125.1 Phrynosoma platyrhinos | reverse complement strand
AAAAAAATTCTGAAGGCTTTTCAGAATTATTTTTAAAAAGCTTTTATTAGGATGTCAAATGGCTTTTAATTGCATTCCTTTTAACTGCTTTTCAGATTGCATGTTTTCTTGCATGTTTTCAATTCCTCTTAGGGTGCATCTGCACTGTAGAAATGATGCAGTGTGACAACACTTGAATTGCCATGGTTCTATCCTACAGAATCCTGAGATTTGTAGTTTTATGAGGCACCAGCCCTCTTAAGCAGAGAAGGCTAAAGACCTTGTAAAACTACAAATCCCAGGATTCCACAGGATGGCGCTACAGCACTTAAAGTGGTGTCAAACTGTATTATTTCTACTGCGTAGATGGACCCTTAACATCAGTGACAATAGTTACATTTTAATGCAACCACAATGTTCCTCCTTTGTGTCTTTTAGCTATATTGTATTTGATTTAATTTGCAAGTTGACTAGGGTCTTGGGTTTTCTAGGATGGAAGGAAAGTGGGCTATAAATTGGGTTCACAGCTTGAAAACTGGAGAAGTCTTCTGTAACTAACCAACCATTCACATAACTAAGTAGCAAGCACTAACCACTGAAATTTCTTCTATAATCCACCAGAGCCAGCATGGTGTAGTGATATGGGTGTTGGATTATGACACTGGAAACCAGGGTTTGAATCCCCACTCAGTTGTGGGAACCCACTGGGTGACCTTGGCCAAGTCACACACTCTCAACCTCAGAGGAAGGGAATGGCAAACCTCCTCTGAACTATTCTTGCCAAAAAATAGGGTTGTTTTAGGGTTGTCATAAGTTGGAAAGGACTTGAAGGCACACAACAGCAAAATATAAAGAACATATATACATGGAACAATGCCACATTCTCTTCAAAGGAAATGAGGCTCATGGGAGTTGCAGTCCAAAAAAGTAGTGTTTCCAAGCTCTCTCAAAATGTATACACTGAGCTTCCTCTCTCCTTTCTTTCAGAGGCTGTGCCCCCAGATGCTTTTCCCAAAACAAACCCACAAGAGAAATCTTCAGCACCGATTACTTTTCAACGTAGTCAAAGTGCAAACTGTAAAAAAGTAAGGACATGAGTACTGACAAACTTGGGATGGGTAGAATATTTGTAATTATTTTTCCCTTAGGTCAAAAACTGAGTTTCTCAACAGTTGGAAAACCCATCTGAAAGAACAGTAGGCCAGTAAAGATTTTGAGCAATTTACTGGTGATATTCAAATGTCGTGAATTATTGTGGAGAAATTATTCTGTGCAGAGAAACATATCAGGGTTGAGCAGAAACTGTTTTCTGTACAGAGAACCCCATGTTGTTCTACGCAGCATAATTCCTTGACAACACTTCAGAGCACCTGAATACAGAGAAAATGCATTTCTTTTGTTCATTTTCTCCCTCAGCTTGGAGAAAACTACAGTTCTCCCTCCGTTCTCATGGGGGATCCATTCTGGACACACACATAACCCCACACGAAAACAGAAAATTGTGTGTATTCAAGTCCCATCAGCTTGAATGGGCATGCGTCCCATTTTATTCCCCTCCGTTCTTTCCTTGTGCATAAGCGAGGGATGCGGAACTTAAGTCCGCGAGAACGGAGGGGCAACTGTACTACCATTATCCATCCTTGCATGCAAAAAGAGCATAATTGAGGATTTCTGTCCCTACCGACAGCATCATGACAACATCAATCTCTGAGGATGAGGATGGTTCTGAGAGAGCAAGGGCAATCTGATGGGGACCTCAATGAGAAGCGACTCATCAAAATTGCCATAAGAAATGGGTGACAAATGAGCTGTGTAAGGTCACCTTTTCTGCGAAACGGTTTCTGTCATTGCTCTGATCAAGCCAAAAGGCATGGGATTCTTGGATTCTTGCACACCAGTCTGCTGGCTGGGTCACTAAAACTTGATCTAATTCAAGATGGCAGCTGTATTTTCAAATGGGGATTCAAGATGGCTCTTCCCATGCCAATCTGTCTTGGCAGGAAACTTAGGCAGGAAGATTCTAATGTTGCGGTAGTGAGGTAGTTAGAACAGTTTTTCCATACACATCTTTATGAATAGAATATTAAGTTGTCTGATTTGAGGGACCATGCACATTAAAACTAATGTTTTATTATTCAAGAGAACCGAGGAGGCATGTAATGAAGAGTTTCATCAGTCAGAGGTGAAAATCCGGAATCGGCCTAAGCCCACAGGTATTTCTTGCCTCTCTCCAGTGGGAAATAAATTACTTTTCCTTGGTGGGTCCTGCAGGCTACAGAGAGATTTTAATTAACTGCAATTAATTTAGACAAATTTAAAAAGAAAGTAACCCCAAGATACATTCAAACACAGCCAAGGTCTCCCCACATTAAGATGTCTGTGGCTGCTGCCACACTGCAGAATTAATGCAGTTTGACACTGCTGCAACTGTCATGGCTCCATCCTATGGAATCCTAGGATTTGTAGTTTGTTGTGACCCCAGAGCACCCTGACAGAGAAGGCTAAACATCTCACAAAACTACAAATCCAAAATTCCATGGCATTGAGCTGTGGCAGTTGAAGCAGCATAAAAGTGCATTAATTCTGCAGTGTAGAATTTGTTTCACCCCCATGGCACCCTGGTGGATAAAGCCATACAGACACAATTTCTTTTGTTATTGTGTGATATACATAATTTGCTAGAACACTTAAAAATAAATCCCTAGCAACAAACCAACACTCAGGGCTCATTCCCATTACAAAATAACCTGGTGTTGAAATCGGATTATTTTGTGATCAAATCTCTCCGGGGCTGTTTACTCCCCTTTTACTCCCCTTTGTCATTCACATTTGAGGGAGGAAGCGGAAGAATGGCTGCCATGGAGGAGCAGGAGGAGGAAAGAAAAGGCAAACTCCTTCTGAACAAACCTTGCCAAGAAAACCCAACAACAGACTTGAAGGCATACAACTACAACAACAACAATAGAGGAGGGGTAGTGGCATGGCAGGAAGGCTTGTATGAGGGACAATGAAAGCTTATGGAGGAGTCTTTCCCTTCTTCTTCCTCCTCCTCCTCCCCCCCTATTCCTCCTCCTTTTGTCCTCTCATGAAGCCCTTGTACACGGTTCTAATTTGGGTCTTTTCAAAAGAACCGCCCCAAAACTAGTGTCAGGAAAGAGCAATTCTTTTGCATTTGCCTCACTTCATCGCGATTTAAACCGAGCACAGTAGGATCGGAACCGGTTTCAAGTGGGAATGACAGACATATAACCTGATCAGCAATTTGGGTTAAATCCTAGTGGGAACCTGGCCTCAGAATGCCATTAAAAAGTTTAATATTTCAATAGATAAACATACTAGTTGCTTGAAAGGAGAAAAAGATTTTAAAAAAGGAAATCAAAAATGTACAATGAAGGTAGAGAGAAGGGTAAAAATCTCTACTGAAATTGGGGAGCCAGACCTGTGTGTCATTAAAGAAGTAAAGGGAAGCAGACGTCCATCCACCCACAGCAGAAAGGAGGGAAAAAAAACATTTTCTTCTCCTAGCAGGAAGGATATCTGTCATCACCATAGCTTGGTTAGCTATTCTCCTTTCAATTATCACTGCAGTCCCCAGGACGTCACTGCCTGACAGTAAAGCCTTTTTCATTGTTGTTTTTTAATCCCTTTCATAAAATTAAGTGCATCTGAACATTTCTGTGTATTTAACAAAAAAAAATGGATTGCAAACAAAAAATGGATTGAGAATGCAGGGAAGGAGGTTTTTCCCCTCTTTTTGGGTACAGTAATGCCATAATTAAAATGTCAATTTTAAACCAGGGACAAAATGCCATTACCTGCAAATCTTTCAGAGGCTATGAAATTGGAGGAGAGGACAGTGTGATGGAAATTTCCATGACTTGGAGGGCCAGGAGATGAACAAGTGTGGGGCGAACATTTAGGAGGGTATTTTTATCGCAAGTATCAAAAGAGTAAAAGGGGGAGAAAGAAGGTGAAAGAGAAGCACAACTTTAATATAATTGGCGCGCCAGTCTGTTTTGTGAGCTTGTTATGCTGTACAAATCCACATGCTTGATCACAGGGTCACTGAACCTGGTGTTTTGTCTAATGGGACTTACTTCTAAATGAAGAATGAAGGAAGGTTTTGGACCTAATCTGTCAGCCATTTTGGGTCCCCAGAAAAAAACTGGCCTCAAGCATGCATTATCCCAGGGGTAGGCAACCTTTCCCCTTTAAGGGCTGAGGGACTTCAGCTCCCAGAATCCCAGGAGCTATTGGCCAACATGGGACTATTGGGCAACATGGCTGAGGCTTCTGGGAGCTGAAGTCCCTCGGCCCTTAAAGGGGAAAGGTTGCCTACCCCTGCATTAGACGGTCTGTCACAGCAAAGAAGGTCAGGCATTCTGCTCTGCCACAATGTAATAGAATCTCACCCCATAAAATCAGGCCAAGAGTTAAAAGTAGCCCGTAGTCTACCCTTTGCCTGCCCCTGTGCTGTAGTCAGCTTTTAATAAGGAAGTTGCTCCAAGGACTAATGTTGAAGATTCTAGCATGAGAAACATCACTTTGGGAGAGGAGTTGTAATCCATTCTTCTTCTCCCTTCTTTGCATCCTGAAGATGGCAGACCACGTCGTCCCCATTCAGACACTTACGTCTCCTCACCGTTCCTGAACTGTCCCCCAGGATACTTGCCCTATCCCCAGGTAAGAGGACCTTGTGGTACAATATCAAGGTTAACAAGGTTAGGGGAACAGCAGAGGACCGAGGGATCATTGTGAACGATTGCCCAAGTGTTCTTATTGGAGTGGAGTTTGGTTACTGTTACAACATGAAAAACTTTTGGCCCTCAACATTTGCACAGGTTAGGGGTGGAGCCCCCGTGAAAGTAGAAAAACCAGGAATATCATACACTGCCCCCAATATGCATATTATAGTTTGCTTTCCCACCAACAGCCCTGTCCCGTACCTCCCTTTCCCATCTTCCCACCCTGATGTCCCACCAGCCTTTCAAGCTGCACCTGGACAATCCACTTTGTTGGCCTACTTCTTCTGCTCCCCCTTTTCCTCACCATCTCCTGTCCTGCCAAAAGCACTAGCCCATCACCCTGGTTTCCACCTTGCCACCATGATGCCTAAGCCAGATTTTAACCTCCATCCCATCCCATCAGCTTCTTCACCCCATTCCCCTTTCTGGTGGAAAATGGGCCATCATTAGTTCATGTTATTGACAGCAGGATAGAGACTAGATATAAATCAGGGTCAGTGTGGCGTACTGGCCTGAGTGTTGGACTGTGATTCTGGCGATCAGGGGTCATTGGTTTGAATCCTTGCTCAGTCATGGAAACCCACTAGTTGATCGTGGGCAAGTCACATACTCTCATCCCTCAGAAAACTCTGTGATAGGCCTTAGGGTTGCTATAAGTCAGAAATAACTTGAAGGCATACAACAACAACAACAGCTAGATCAGTGGTGGGCAAACATATGGAGATATGGACCAATTTTCACCTCTCTGCACCTCTGACAGACACATCAGCATGTTACTGACAAACTGGAAGTGATGTGACATCACTTCCATTCTTCAATTGGACTTTTTGGAGGCTGTTTTCAGGATTGGGGAAGTTACGGTGTGGGAAGGTAAACCAACACATTTCAGGGAGACAGTTATGCATTTTGGGTAATTTGGGAGCATCAAAATTATCCAAAAATCACCTTGGGGAAAAAAAATCTGTGTGTATAGGGGGTTCTAAGGCCATTTAGGACTTGTATAAAATGGAGCTGGAGGCCACATGTAGGATGTTGGCCATCCCCTCACTGGCAAATATAGAGACAGATGATTGGTAGTGGTTGTGTCATGGGGATTTGGAGATTATTCATTGAATGGTGTCTCAGAATTCCCACACTGTCATTTGTGTAGATGGAGACCAGTTGCAAAGTTCATCATCTAAGCCAGAGGTGGGCAAAATAAATCCTGTGGGATACATGTAGACCCCCAGGGCCATTTTTGTGGTACCCAGGGTCTCCTGGGGAGGGGTGTGTGTCAAATTTTGACCTCTAATATCCCCAAGTGCCATCTGGGGGGCATGAGAGACATTTTCACCGCATCTTTAGCCGCCCCTCAGCTATTTTAGCCCCCTGAAGGCACTGGAGAACATTTGGGAGCAAACAATGAGGTTTTTGAAGTGTGGTGTGGTGGAGAGTTATGGTCCCCCAATATCTCCTAGGGGGCTAATGTGTCCCCACTAGCCTCTCAAAGTAGCCCTCCCCTAATCTATTGGCTCACTTAGACTGCCAGAAATAGTGCCAGAATTCAGTCCACTTTTAGGGTTAGGGTTAGAGTTAGGGAACCATGGGAACTGTATTTTATTGTGGCACCAGAGTTGTCTGACAGAGAAGGCTCAATGTCTCAATGTCTCAGGAAAATAACAGTTCCCATGATTCCCTAGCACTAACCCTAACCCTAAAAGTGGACTGAATTCACACTATTTCTGGCAGTCTGCAACCCCCCTTAGTCTGTTAATCCTTCTAATCCAAAACTGTTTTACCTAGAATAACACATCTAGCCAGCCTTTCTTCACCTCTGCTGTTGAAATTATTTTTGGCTTGAGGTGCTAGAATTAAACCCGAAGCTGCCAACACTGAAAGTTGCTTATGTTTTTTTTTTAAAAAAAAATGCTTTTCATCATTTCCTCTATTATTTATTTATTCACACCCCGCCTTTTCCTCTGACATAGAGACTCAATTTGTCAAGAAGTTTAAAACAGTGCATACCAAGAAATTTAAAACAGTGCATATGAAAAAGTACAAATGCATTAAAAAGTGTAACATATAAAATTTAAAAAACAAACAATTGAAAAGTTAAGAACACTGCACATTAAAAATATTAATATGAATTAACAGCTATGTACAAGCATTTACATCTGAATTGGGGCTTTTAAATTGCACCGCATTTAAAAGCCCAACCCTTGTCAGTTTGAAATAGCCTGATGACACAAAAATGTTTTTACTTGCCATTGAAAGGAAAAAGGAGAATAGGGGCCATCCTGGCCTTCTTCCTTGTTCCATTCTCTTGTACGGAATTACATTACATTATATTATCATTTTCTGTTATAGAATTACATAATCTATCAGCAACCTTGAATCCTATCTTGGGAGAAAGGTGGGATATGCATTAAAGGAATGAATGAATGAATGAATGAATGAATGAATGAATAACTATCAGGTCAAACTTGAGGGCTCAGGATTGCTAGAATTTAACCTGAAACAATTTACATGTATAACACTGAGAACAAGGGCTTTATAGTTTTGCTGAGGCACCTGCCAAGGGTCTGTCTCAGACTGTCTTCTTAAGAAGGAAACATTCAAAGTGGTTGGTTAGCCAGATGTTATAAGCAATGAAATAGCAGTCCGACCACTGCAAACACAGTAAGTGCAACAAATTAACAACAAAATACAATTGCGTTAAAAAGCAACCAGAGAGACAGAATTAAAAGCATCCGTTTCTAAAAGAAGAGCAAAAGCCTGTTGGGAAACAAATGCCTTCAAACATTCTCTGTTCCTCACTTTTGGGGTGTAATGTCTGGAGACAAAGGGAGGGAAGATGAACCTCCCAAGGATTAGAAATCTGACATCTTTGGGTGAGCAAAATGTGTAACATTTGGGCACATAATAAGGCAAAACTGGGACTGCAATATGCTCTTAATTGCTGCGGCTGCTGTTGTTGTTGTGTGCTTTCAAGTCATTTCTAACTTACAAGACCCTAAGGCAAACCTATAACAGAGTTTTTTGGGGCTGAGACTGTGTGACTTGTGGGTTTCCATGGCCAAATGGGGAATCGAACCCTGGTCTCCAGGGTCGTAGTCTGATGCTCATAACACTACACCATGCTGTGATTACTATATTTATAGCCTGCACTTCTTTCAGAGAGTTCAAGGCAGTATACATGCCTCTCCTCTTGCCACTTTACCCTTGCAACAGCCCTGTGAGGTAGGACAGGCTGAGCAAGTCTGACAGGCCCAAAGCCAGCCAGGAGTTTCATGGCTGAGTGGGAAACTGGATTTCCAAAGTCTCATTCCAGCAGTTTCACCCTCTCACTATGCTGGCTCTCTTGCAATGTGTGACTTATTAAACCTAGCATAGGTCACACACCCCACCCCCAGTCTCTATGTACTGCTTCCAAAGTATTCTTGGTTCCCAATTGATTAACAGTTTATCTAGACAGCAAAATCAGAAGTTCAATCAAGCCCACACTAATCTTCCATGTAACATTGGAGAGATATGTTCCTCTCAGTAGTGCAGACCTAGCTGATGTCATTTAATAACTGGTGCATTTATACAGGGCTGGGAGCAAGTTATATACAGACTGCCCTAGGTTGGAGCTGCAGAGAATGATATCAGCATAATGGAACCCATGATTAGTCTTCTCAGCCACAGCTGGTGGAGTGGTAGTATCTAGCCAGCATTTCCCCATCTATGGTCTACACTTTCTAGAATGCTCTGGTCTTCCATCAGAGTATTCTGGCCCCAAATTCTCCCCAAATTCATCCTTTACTTGTTCTCTTTTCCTTTGGATTTTCAGTTCTTGCAATGAATGATGGGCTGTTGCCTTCCCACATGGTCCCTGTATGGCACCAACACCTCTGCTAAGGTCAAAACAAGATTCCCAGCCATGCTATTGATGCTAGGCACCTTGTTATGACCTCAGAATGACTTCCACCCACAGTGGCAGCACCAGGCAGCTCTCAGGGACTGCAAACAAAAAGTCAGCAGCTGTCGTTGCTGCAAAGAGAGCGGAAAACACAAAGCAAAAAGTGAGTTATGAAATGCAGATTAGGGGAAGGAAGCCCCAAATTGGGTGTGGGCATCATGAAAGCAGTCCGGATACGATTCAGGACCTTATGACATGTAAACAGGATACAGCGAACCTGGGGGGGAATTCAGGTTGAATTACCCATGTAGATAAGGCCTTTTGTTGTTGTTGTTGTTGTTGTTGTTGTTGTTGTTGTTGTGTGCCTCTCCAACCTATGGCTACCCTAAGGTAATCTTGTCATAGGGTTATCTTGGCAAGATTTGTTCCAAGGGGATTTGCCATCTCCTTCCCCTGAGGCTGAGAATGGGGTTTCCCTGGCCAAGAGGGGAACTGAACCCTGGTCTCCAGCATCATAGTCCAACACTCAAACTACTACACCATGCTGTTACTGAAATGCTTTTAAACTTGACGGGGGTGTGAACTTGAGATTTTCTGCATATATTCCCTTATATTCCCCATCCCTGATTGATACTATTACTGTCCAGACAAAGACTGTTCAGTTAGCTCAGGATGTCCAGTATCTGTATTCTCAGAGGCCAATCTTTTCTTCAGGCAGAAGACCAGAGGCAGAACATTTTAGCTGTCTTCTGGCTGGTCAGGCTGTGTCATAAAGCTAGCATCACTTAGAAGCAAAATCGCTGAGAGATATGGAGTTCATCATCATGTACTTAATGGATGTGAGTTCATCAATAGGATCCAGGAGGCAGAGTGGGGCAGAGGAGGAGAAGGAAGAATGGATGTGCTCTTGAAAGAGCTCATCAATAAAGCAAAATTGGCAGTGGGCCTTCTGATGCTCTCCCAAAGATGCTTCAGACAGCAAAGCAGTAATCATTTGACAGCATCTACATAGATGCTCACTCACAGTGAGTCAAAACTGTATTTTCATGCTGGTTTAAGTTTCAAACACAGGCGTGACCTCGTGCATACTTTTCAACATATCAGAGATAAGTACTGGGACATGTTTGGGCCAGCAACATCTGAATTTGATCAAGAGGGCAAAGGTTATTAATGATCCAAGGTAAGAGAGGCTGCAGCAGTTTGCTGAGTTAATTGAATCCAATTGCTACTTTTGCACTTCAAACTGAGTTTGCAGCAATTTAAGCAAGCAGAAAATGAAGCAGGAAAATGGGAGGAGGAAAGAGAAACTGGGACATTTTAAAAGCAGCTGAAAAAGTAGGATGACAGAGAATTTATCAGGACTATCCCTGCCAGACTGGGACAGTTGGAGATATGCCTAAATAGATATGGATGCATGGAACATAGTTTTCTGATTCTCCTTTATAAGTGTCCATCTGTTTATGCCTCTCTTTTTTCATCCCTTGCCCCACCACACTCTTTTCCTTTTACAGTATTTCTATGGGCCTCACCACCAAAGGGATTTTGGATTGGCAGCCCCTTATCACTCCCTCCTGCCACAGTTCAGCCCTGGGGCTTCACGTGAGTATCTTGCAGAAAAACAAATTAAGCACCACACTCATTGGCACAACTGATCTAAGACAATACCGTTCTAGAACTAGAACAAGGTAGTTTTAGATCAGAGTGGCCAACTGTGCAGGGGGCCAGGGCCATTTTTGCTCCTTGTGCCTTTCTGATAGGCCATCCCAGCCCATTTTGACATGCCTAAAGCGACAAGACATCACAGCTGCTTGGCTGGCAAGGTAGTGGCATCCCCGGGGAGGCTTTCCAGCACTGATCAGTGTGGGGGGAAGAAAATGGTGATGCTTGTCTGCACCAATATGTCTTGGTCAGTCTTTGTGACATGTGGACAACTGGATTGCCCTGAATCTAATCCGGTCCAGCTGTCCACACTTCAGAAACATTAAAGTCACACTGGAGTTTCCTGGAAGCTCTGGAGCAGGGGTAGGCAACCTTTTTGAACTGGGGGCCGGGTTGCTGTCCCTCAGACAATTGGGGGCTGAAGCACCATAAATCAATCAATCAATCAATCAATCAATCAATCAAAATGAAAAAAAAAATATGCATGCACACTCTCTCAGCCCCAGAAAAGCCATGGCAAAACCCCTGTGGAGATTTTGCTAAGAAAACCCCAAGAACATGTAATAACAACAATAATCAATATCATAATGGCGGGTGGCGGGCCCACGGGCCGCATCCGGCCCCCGGGCCTTAGGTTGCCTACCCCTGCTCTGGAGTAACCTGCAGGTTTTCTTAAATTGGCTTAAGGGTTAAAAGAAGCAGTTTTGCTGCAGAACTGGCCATGCATCATCTGAACTGGTTCCACCAGGTTGGAGATGAATGCATTTCCCCCCCTTGTGTAGATACCCCCCCACCGGTCTCTCCCAGAAGGGGGGGAAAATCTCTGAGGGTATTGAATGTTTCCAGTTCTTTTTAGTTTGATTCTACCTCCATATTCCCAGGTTTGTACCCAGACTCCCAGGTTTGTATCTAAATTGACTTGGGGCATAGGAATGAACAGTCCTTGGTTACATTGAGAGTTCCCAGGAATGGGATGAAGAAAACATCATGTGGTTGTCTAAAATAAAACCAGTGTGTACAGGAACAAAATATGAGACTTCCAAAAACATTGTTCTCAACCAGACAGGCTCACAGTTGAGCGAGCCGTGTCTCCTATCTCTGTCTAGCCTGATAGAATGGATGCTGTAGTTCTTGTAGAATTCCTTTTAAGAAGAATTAATACAATGATGTATTGAATTAATCCATGTCCAAGCAGGGGTAAGGATCCTGTGCATCACCTTACCACTGCTCAGGTATGGATGGTTTCAGAATGGTGTTATATTCATTCTCCTTGAATGAAATACTCCAAGCTCTCCTCCTAGATGACAGTCAAAGGAGAAGAAGAATCTTATGGTGATGGTCTTTCATTAGAGCTTGGTAGCCCCTTCTCTTCCTCTGCTGCAGTTTGAGGATTGATTTTCTACCCCATCCTCAGCTGAAGTTACCTTTCCTTGTTATGTAGAATACTGAGAACAATTTCTTCTCTTTTCCCCAGGTGGTGGCATCCACATCCATGGACATGGCATCTCAGGTGTCCAATTTGGAGACAATAATTGTATGCACATTGTACAGACTGTTGAGAAGAAACCTGAAAAAAGCAATAACCAAAAGCATTAACCAACATGTGGATGGATTTTCCTTTTTTTAAATGGACAATTCCCTTTTCTTGGCTTGGTTGGATATTAGGTCCAAATCCAAATTTTGGATTTTGGTCCAAATCCAAATTTTGTTTTGGACTTCGGCTCCCAGAAGCCCTGGCCATCATGGTCAAAGGTCATGGAACCTGGGAGCTATGAGTGGATATACAGAAGCATTCCAAAGTTTTGCATTCATTAAACATGTGCATTTGAGACCAATATGTGCAGAAGGGTCTCTTTTTAAGAATCCAGGTATCTAATTGACTTTAAAAATGGCTTTTTGATACATAACCAGCTGAATGGATCATAAGTGGATGGAAATTAATTTACATGCCTGACTGGCCTTTGATAAAGCAATGGTCTAGGAAGCAAGAGTGTCAGTGAAGTGAGAAATCTGTTCTGGGTTTCAGTCCAAACATTAAAAATGCTATCCACAGTGCAGCAAATTTTATCCCCCTTAAAGAAAGAAAGAAAAGATTCAGCACCTTGGATAGCTCCTTTTCAAACGCATGCTAAAACCCAGAGCAGATTGACTGAAACAGGAAACACAGGCTGCACACTACTTCCATATGAACAAGAAAAGATGAGACCTTTAACTGTCAGATAGCATCATTAATCCACATAGCATGCAGTTTCACCTTCAGCTGCCTGCCAAGTGAGGTGTGAGCCTGTGGACCATGCATGGAGCATTTGTGATTATAGGAGGATTTGTACCTGGCTGCTCTCATTTCCCATCTAAGAATCTTAAATTGGATCCAGGATCTGCCTTCTATGCATGGGGCGGGGGGCATCTCATGGGGCAGGGGGCATCTGTCTTGTTTTTTGGGACCCCTCCATCAAAGCTCACTTGATTCAGTAAAGTTCCCCAAATTTCTGTGCAGTATTGAAGAGGGCTGGAGGGGAGCAGGGAAATGATGCTGCCAAGGGGTGTCTACTCCTTTGCCAAGAGGTTCTCAGATTTCATGCCTCCCCCACTATGGTTCTCAGGGTGAGAGGATAAGAGGAAAGTGCTACCTTGGAAAATATGGAGAAAATGTGTGTGTGTGTTGTTTCTGGCAACCCTAAGGTTGATGATTCTATGATTCTATCATGGGGGTTTCGTAGCAAGATTTGTTCAGAGAAGTTTGCCATTGCCTTCTCTGAGGCTGAGAGCATGTGACTTGCCCAAGATCACCCAGTGGGTTTCATGGCCAAGCAGAGATTTGAACCCTGGTCTTAAGAGTCATACTCCAATGCTCAAACCATGGCCATGCTGGCTCTCTCTCATATATGTATGTGTCTATCTGTCTGTCTGCCTGCCTGCTTGCCTATATATCCTCTAACATTTCACAGATGAAAAGTGGAACACATGTGGCCAAACAACGTCAGAGCGTGGTTAAGTTGATATATATTATTAAAAGTTTTTAACATCCAGCAGCTTGCTTTTGTCTGAGTCTATTGAGAAGGGCAAGATTCCACCCCTTCTTCACACACATACACATACACATACACACACACACACACTGCTGACAACTGCACAAACTTCTCAGCAACTGAAGTAAGCTGAAGACTGAAGGTGAAAGTGGAAGGAAAAGAGAGAAACTGAGACACTTTAAAAAGCAGCAAAACAAGTAGAATGACAGGATGAATCAGGACTGCCCCTACCAGACTGGGACAGTAGGTGAGAATGCATTACTTAGACTTGGGCTGCATCCATACAGCAGAAATAATTCAGTTTGACACCACGTTAACTGCCATGGCTCAATGCTCTTGAATTCTGGGACCTGTAGTTGTGGCACCAAATCTCACAGAGAGAGAAAGCTAAATGTCTCACAAAATTACAGTTCCCAGAATTCTATAGTATTGAACCATGGTAGTTAAAGTGCTGTCAAGCTGGATCTTTTCTGCAGTGTGGATGCAGCTTTGGTCTATGTCAGTGGCATACTCTATGTTGCTTTTGAAAGTGTCCCAGTGTCGCTCTTCTCCTTCCACTTTCACCCTCAGCCTTCAGCGTACTTCAGTTGCTGCAGACTTCATGCTATTAAATCATGGATGATGCATAATGCACCAGGCTTAGTGGTATCCACAGGGGATGCCCTTTGTTATGTCACCCTTCAAACACCAACAGGGCTGACCTGTGACATCCCAAGAGCTCATCCCCAAATCTTAGATTTTGGACCTGACATCTAAGGGCTTGACCTGGCCTTCTTAGCACTTATGCCTCAATGTGGAGCTAACCTGTTCCTTTGCAAGGAGCTGACCCAGAGGACAGGGGAAATGCACTTGTCTTTTGGAATGCCTGCCTTGCATGGTTTGGGGTGGGGGTTCTTCTTGGCTGCTTCAGCAACTCTGGCTTTGCAAACCGGAAAGTGTTTATTGTCTCGGTTCCTCGGCTCAGGGTCTGGGTCAGCCTGCAGCTTGTGTTGGGCTGGGCCACAGGAAGGAACTGTGGAGCCTTCAGTCTACACCACCCTAGCCCCCTTTGCACTGACATTGCATAGAAGGGAGAGAGCGGCCTTATCACCCGACTGGACCTTTTCCTGTGATGCAAGCGCAGGATGCAGTGAGGAAGAATGCAGATGTGTTTGCCATGACAGTGAATCTCAACCCAATGAATTTTGGAGAGGGATGGCGCAAACAGAGCCAGTGTAGGGTAGTGGTTTAGCATTGAACTAAGATCCCTGGGAAATCAGGGATTGAATCATCCTTCAACCATGGAAACCCTTTGAGTGACCTTGGGCAAGTCACACTTTCTCAGTCTTAGAGGAAAGCAAAAGTGGACCGCCGCTGAACAAATCCTGCCAAGAAAAGCCTGTGATAGAGTCACTTAAGTAAGGTTCAGCAGAAGTCAGAAATCCCCTGAAAGCACATAGTGGTGTCAACAGAGTAAATGTACTCCAGTTCCAATATTGTACCTCCAAAGGGGAAAGCTTCAATTGCCTTGCAGGCAGGAGTTCAACAGGGATAGATTTCACTATACTGACCTGAAGGAAAAGTTGGCTCCTGTTTCATGATTTGCCTGTACTGGACAATCAATTAATACTTAATTACGTATTATTTTCCAAACTGTGTCTAAGTATTTCAGGGCCATGTAAGATAAAAACAATTTAACAGTTTAAAGCAGGAAGATATATGAAATGAAGGTATAGTAAGCAGTCAGAAGGCAAGAGCAAGTGGTTAGAAGATAAGAGAACGTAGCATAGGAAAGATGAAGAAGGAAGAAAGGAGAGAAAGAAGGTACTGGATTGGAAAGGAGAATAAATAAATTAGATGCAAGGAAGGAAGGAGGTGTAGAAGAAGAAAGAAAGAAAGAAAGAAAGAAAGAAAGAAAGAAAGAAAGAAAGAAAGAAAGGATAGAATAAGGAAGGATATGACGGGATTTTGACCAACTAATTTTTCCTCATTGCCTCAGAAAAAGAAATAGTTATTGATATCTGATTGAGTATTTTCGTAGTTTTAAATATGTTTATGACTGTGTGTATTTTACAAGTTAGGGTGATAGATAAATATATAGTTATATGTAGTTTATATGTTGTTTGTTTAGATTTACTAATAAAATTTATTTAAAAAATAAAACAGGAAGATTAATTAAATCAATGAAAAGCATATTAAGCAATCTGAGTATTCACACAAAACAGTTCAAAGCCAGTGAGAACTGTTTCAAGACCATTTGTAACCATGCACATAAATACATTTGGATTACATCAACAAGCACTAAGGGCTCTAGCAAAAAGTCCATTTCTTTTTAAAAATTGACTTCAGTGTTGCAGGCGATAATGTCTCTTTAATTTTTTGTAAATCCCTTTGGCTACCTTGACCACACTCTGATGTTGCTTGGCCACACTTGTCCTGGTTTTCTTTGTGAAATGGAGGGTAGAAGAAGAGACGGTGTGGCACAGGCTTTGAGTATTGGACTATGACTCTGGAGACCAGGCTTTGAATCCCTGCTTGGCCATGGAAACACACTGGGTGACCTTGGGCAAGTCATACACTCTCAGTCTCAGAAGAACCTGCGACAGGTTTACCTTAGAGTTGCCATAAGTCAGAAACAACTTGAAGGAACACAACAACACAGCAGAGGAGGGACCCTCCAACAGACTTCACTTAAGGTACTCCTTATATGTTCCTTGTTCACTCTCCCCATTCATCACATTGATGTCTCCTGGTTCCTCCTTGCCATTCAGTTGCACATTTAAATGGCTTTGTTCATTCTACTTGTCCTCTAAGGAGTTCAAAGCAACCTATGAATTTCTCATCCATTTTCAGCCTCTTCACAACCCTCTTAGGCAGGTCACTTTGACAGTGACTTTTAGCAACTACGCTGAGTTTTGCAGAGAGGTGGGGATTTATGCTGAGGTTTTCCTGCTCCAAATCCCACACAATAATCACAAAGTCACACTGTTAAGGAAGCACATGAAGCTGTCTGGTAGAGAATGGTCCATCAGTGTAGGCAGTCAGGGGGTCAACAACTCTATAAGATCACAGTTATGGAAATATTCCACAGTCTTGCTACCTGGGGTCATTTTCACAGGTGATGCCAAGGACTTAAGTGAGGATTCATGCAATAAAAAGTCCCACAGAGCTATAATACATTGAATTAAGAAACAAATGCTTATCTGGCAAGTCCATTCTTCCAGTGCATCATGGACAGAGCCAGAGTTTGGGGAAGTTACTTCCTCAGAATACACTCCCAGGAGCCCCATCCAAAGAACTTTTCCAAAGACTATCTATGATGCACTGAAAGGATGGATTTCCCCATTGAGGATGTACAATGACCCTCCAAGCAACACACCTTCCAACTGTCCTGATTTGGCTGGGACAATCCCAATTAACCCTCTTGTCATTCTGCTTTTTCAGCTGGTTTAAAAAGTTCCCAGTTTCTCTCCCCTCTTCACACTTTTCCCCTTTGTCCTCGGCTCACTTCAGTTCCAAAATGCAAAAGCCGGCGGATTTTGACCCTTCCCTGCAGATCCTTGCAAAAGCAAACTGCTGCAGCCTCACCTAGCTTGCCTGTTCTTCCTCATTAGAAATAAAAATACAAATTGGCTAAGTTGACCGTTCTCTGATGTTGCTTGTCCACACCAGTCCTGGTTTGCATCTGTGAAATGTTGGGAGGTTTTGTAGCAATTAGATGGTTAACTCCTGGGTTGGCTGGGCTCCTTGTGGCTGATTTGGTGATATCTGCCAGCCAGTGAAAGGCTGTTCATTAGCAAGGCTCATTAGCCCATGGAAGGGCAGGCAAGGGGAACTCTCTGGAGTCTCTGTGTGGGCAGAAAGGAAGCCAATTAACCATACTGGAAGACGAGTGATTGATGGGAAAGAGGGAGCGTGGGTGAATGGAAGGAAAGAAGGAGGCAGGGGTTGTACAAGACAGATACCTCCTGTGCTGCACCCTCCTCAGCTCCCCTGTCTCACAAAAGCATGCCTTATTTGCATGATTTATTAGAATAAATATGTCTTTCCCATAGTTCTGGGCCAGATCCATTAGCATGTTCTCGCTTCGATCTCCGCCTTTGCAGAGCAGAGCCCAGCAAAGTTTCTGTTTTGGACTACAAATCCCAGAATCCCCAGCAACGTTCTGGGGATGCAACATGGAAGGGAAAGCCAGCCATACTAGGAAAAAGTAGTGGTCCTTTGCCCGTTCTAGTGGGGCCGAAGTAGCAATTGGAAATGTGGTTTTGGATGAGGCTGCCGAAATGGGCTGGGTGTCTATTGGACAGTGCCTGTGACATCAGTCATGATACAGCAGCCTTTTCTCTATATAATGCTGTGGCTTTTCAATGAAGGACTTCTTATACTGCAGCTCCTAGCAGTCCTAGCCAGGATAGCCTATATAGTAAGGGAACAAGGGCCCCAAAGCCCAGTGATATTTAGAGAATATTTCCTCACCCATATTGTAATGCCTGCCTTTGATCTGTGAGGTGTAGCAGCTTGAGCTACACCTATGACTCTGGAGACACTTTATGACTCTAGAGACCATTTCAAATCCCCACTCAGCCTGGGAAACCCACTGGGTGCCCTTAGGCACATCACACTTTCTCAGCCTCAGAGGGAGGCAAGGACAACCCTCCCCCCAACAAATCTTGCCAAGAAAATACCATGGCCTTAGTGTCACCATAAGTCAGAAACAAATTGCAGGCCGTCAACAATGGCAACAACAAAGAGAGGTTTTGCATAGGAGCTGGAATGGACATGCAGTGTGTGTGTGTGTGTGTGTGTGTGTGTGTGTGAAGCTTCTTGTCAGTTTTGTTCAGCTTCAGAGTGATTCCATAAAGGAGGTGAAATTGACATGCGGCTTAATAAATCTCAGTAAATCTAATCTTCATGAAGCCCATCCATCCGGAACCTGGGGTTTGATTGCATAGTTCTAATCACACAAGGATTATTTCCTTGTATGTGAGGTCAATCCTTCAGGCTGCAAACATCAATTAATGGGTGGCAAAGGCTAAGAAGTGGGAAAAGGTACTAGACCTTCAGCTGGTAGTTGCAATGGATACACTGCTATCCCCCCCCCCAAAAATAGTTTATTTATTTATTATTTATTTCCAAATCTAGAGTTTAATAGAGGGGTGCTGGTGACAAAAGCAATAAGACGGAAGAAAAGCCATGGCAGCACGGGGCTCCATGTCAGTGGCATAGTGACTCTGTTCTAGGTTTTAGTGTGAATTTTAAAAGGAATGTCCAAATACCAAAGGTCCTGCACTACATGGTCTGGAAACCATGCCCTATGAGCAGTAACTTAGGGAACTGGGTATGTTTACCTGGAGAAGAGAAGATTAAGAGGTGATATAATAGCCTTGTTTAAACATTTGAAAGGATGTCACATTGAAGATTGGAGCAAGCTTGTTTTCTGCTGCTCCAGAGAACAGGACCCAGAACAA